>CAJHZI010000903.1:2280000-2642500 GCA_905160935.1 Enchytraeus crypticus | reverse complement strand
TGGCGTCAAGCTGGTATCATCTGGAGTTAACTTCGAAATTAGATAATCTGTGCAGATAGAATTTCTTGTCAATTATCGGAAGATTGAAAATAAGTCATTAAATCATTAAGCCTCTACAGGAACTTAATGCAAACCAGTTCCTTTATTCCTCACATACATGTATAATTATATTATAAATATTATTATAACTACTTTACATTTGACCACTAATTCAATCGACTTTGACAAAGTTTAGATACGAAACAGATGCATATAAAAGTATGTTGATCAAAAATCTAAGTCAGGGCTTAAATATCAGACAAAGGCTAGTAAAATTTATTTTAAATTTCGCGATCAGATATTTCAAAATGCAGAGAATTCTGCGGAATATCAACTATTTTATGAATTTATCATGGCTAATAAATGAGATCTACGAACCTTGGCGGCTGATGGAGTAACCTGCATATAACAATGTTCTTGACTTTGCCTTATGGAGAGGAACCGGACGTTAAAATCTTATAAATATATTTCTTTATTAAACAATGCAAATTTTAAAAAATTGTTGATATTCTATGCTTAGTGACAGTAAAAATGAGGCAAACAGAAGATTGAGATATGTGAAGGATTTGTGTATATCATGGACCTGCTATAGCGTATAGCAACTTAGGAAGATATCACTTTTCATTTTTGACATATTTTTCATTTACTAAGAAATCATTAATACGAAATAAGCTTTCAAATTAATACGAAATCACCACTGAAACACTGAGATGTACGCAGGTGTGGATGCTGTTGTCAGAATATTATTTTCATTTATAATTATTTATGGCAGTAAGAGAAAAACACGAGAAAGATCTACTTGTATTCTCTATTCATACGTGACAGGCGAGAAAAGCGTAAATTTTGCATATAGATTGACGTTATTGTTTTGTAGTAGAGAAACTTATAGTTTTCAGCATACTCCTGGCATACCGCATAGAAATACAGGCACTTTTTATTTAATGGCTCTTCCTTCGCTTGGTTTGCTACATTTTGAAGTTTCACAATTTAACGGATCTGCTTTGTTTTGCTTAGCGTGATGGTTTTTGTTTAGTTTATCATTGCACTATAATACGTGTTTTTATTTTATAAATTGTTATTTTTTATTATTATGATTATTAGTGTTCTATATTGTTCAAGAGTGGTGTATTTCATTGCAGCCTAATCTCTCTAGGCTATATCGCATACTTTATATAATAATATTGTTATTAAATCTACGTAATCACTTTCTCACGCATATTCCAATTCTTACTCTTTACTCTAGACCTATGCTAACTTAACAATCGTCTGAAGTATCCACCCTCTTTATTGTATCCGAATAATATAATTGGGCCGATCGACTAATGGCTTGACCTATTTCCCATCGAAAATTTTACTTTCTAATCTGCTTTACTGGTAGATGAACTTGAATCTTCCGTGTTGAATTCTACTTAACAGGATCGATCAACTTAACCGATGAGCCACAGAGACATGCTAAACATAGCAGTGAGCCATCCTTTACTGAGAATTCATAGGCATAATTCTGAATGCCATGCTAGTTCTTTCTCCGCATGTCATAGTAGAGGCTGGGTTTTACATAATGATATTATTATACGTTTTATGTGCTTATAGACGTAAGTCATATTTGTTACTTTTAGTAACTACTACTGACTGTATTACCTCACAAAGCTTAGGCTCTACAGACAGTATATGGTAACCCTCTTATACTTGACTATAGGCCTATGTTTAGTTTCTATAGTTGTATTTTGTATTTACTGTTTAATATGACATGACAAACAAATATAAAAGGTTGATGGTATAAGAAGTCTAAAAACGGTCGCAAACATGGCTTATGTGATTATCTTGGAGATTATTGGTTTACCTTATGTTCCTGCTTGTTTATAATGTGATTAGTGCGCCTAAGGTCCTTGTTTAATACTGGAACACATTTTAAACTCTCTTTTTATCCTCTCTCTCTCTCCTGGTTTCTTCTATCCTTTATCCCTCTTTACCCTCTTTCTCTCTTCTATCCTTACTCTCCCTCTTTCATCTATCCTCTCTCTTCCTCTGTTATCTATCCTCTCTTTTCCTATATTCTTTTTCTCTTTATCCTCTTTTTCTTCCTCTCTCTCTTCTATTCCCCCCCTCTCTCTCTCTTTCATCTGTCTTCCTCTCTTGCAAACTTTTGTCTGTCTGCGTAACAAGGATTGACCAGGTGGTGTAAACTACGTAGCAGGAGGTGTGATAAATATTCTAATCAAAACGCTGATAAAGCCAAGGTTAACGTCAGTTTCCTAATTCGAAAGCGATGTCAGTGACGGGCGAGCCCGGGATTGAACACCGCATGTACTGATCAGCTGTCGAATATCTTACCCACATCTCCACTGGCTCCAGCCACATCGCCAATGGCTCCAGCTACATCACCACTGGCTCTAGCCTGTGGCGATGTTGGTGGCGATCATCAGGCGAGGGTACTAATGTCACACCATCTTATAAAGAATTGTCTTTGTCACAGTCACCTTATAGCTCGTCAGTGTTTTAGAAAGGATAATAAAACTCGATATCAGAGAGAGAGAGAGAGAGCGAGAGAGAGCGAGAAAGAGATAGAGAGAGAAAGCGAGTAAGTTTGTGTGTATGCGTGTGTGAATTTGAACAGTCCTTATTTAAATGAATAAACATAGTGATAGCAATACACAAACACAACTCAAAATAAATGCTAGTCAGTCCACCCGCAAAATAGCCCATACTTCATTTAACTGATTTCCAAAATAAAACATAAACGCAGAAATAAATTCAATCAGAAATAGTCATACGTTTATTAGGTTAGTAAAATTTATCGATATAAAATAGATGTAGGCCTACAGTGCTGCATCAGAAAGCGCTCAGTGATATATATTCAGGTATGTTTTAACGTTGCTCGGAGGCAGAGTTTTGTCAGTATCATAAGAAGCTCATCTCAATCCAATCAATCATATCAGCGAGAAAGGCAAGCCTCCATCATGACATGATTACACGCTCCTATCCTCTCAACTAGTTCTTAGTTCCGCCTCAGCCACTCCAATTCTCTCCTTCTCGCTCAAGATTCTCCTCTAGAAACTGCTTTGAAAATCTGGAAATAACTTTTGTAATCTTTTGTAGTGTTGCTTGTCGGAAGTACTGCATTTAAATTAGAATGAAAAAGTTTGTAGTACAATATGGCAGACAATTTTAATGTAACCATGTATCTTGCGCAAACGATATTTCATTTTTAGAAAGTGGGTTTTTGCGTATTGATTCCGTCTTAGTAACATTTTATATCTACACTGTACATGCATTTATTTACAATCTTTAGAAGTATTTGTGTAGCAATGTAGTTATGTATTTCTACTCCGTCTTGTTGTATGTCTCACACTCTCTGTCTATTTCTCTCTCTCCTTCTCTCTCTCTCTCTCTCTCTCTCTCTCTCTGACACTAAATACATATAATCTCAATTATTACAAATATTTACTTAAAAATAAATATGCTATATACAACGCTTCATCTGATATACTTTCAGATGAATTTGGCAATGCAAGAAAATGAATGTAGAAATTTTGGTATTCATCAAGTAGGCCAATCAAATATGTCAATCAAGTAGGTCGGCTTATCCAATTTCAGAGCACTTTCATCAGATCAGTCTGATTTCTTCTTTCGATTGGCTTATCGTAGCAGTGGAATGAAATCAGAGTTCCGTGTATTAGAACCGCTAATGAATTTTTTCAGTAGGTGGAAAACGAAGGCCCAATATGAGCAATGTGGTGGAAGAACTAGCAAGACAGTGATTCGGCAAAGTTTTGCTTAAAACTTTCATTTACTACTCCATTCTAGATTAATTTCAGACTGTGACCATTCCATACTTTTAAATAAAATGCTTAAATCTATATATTTTAAAAATTGAAAGATTGATATTCCCACTGGTGTTTTCAGGTAGCAGCTTCTTAATTAATTTTGAACTGAATATATCCTCAACCTGCACCTTTAATACGATTTTCTCGCACAGTGGTCGACCTTCAAAATAAAAAGCAATTTTTAGTTGCAGGACTTGCAGACAATCTTATGAAGCTGAATGTCTTTGATTCGAGTAGTGAGAGAAGATGCAACTCTTTTATTCATATAAATCTCTTATAGAGACTTCACTGAAGTACTAGTCTTCATTTTAAAAGTTTTTATCTGACATCCTTTGCGATTTGACTACTATATTGATCTATTTCGCTTTCGCTCCTCTTACCTTTCAAAATTAGCCAAAATTAATGAGAATTTCAGTGGTTAGCGTCAAAATTCAGCAATCAAAATAGAATTAATATATTTATGAAACAATATTACATATTAAAAGTAAGTGTTAACTTAGATAGAAAAAACAAGACTTAAATTTGTATATTGCATTTATAAACGGCTGAATTTGAATTTTATTAATCTCGAGAGAAACAGACAAAACGTGACAATGTGAAGTTAATTAGAAGTAGGTTACATGTAAACCTAAGGTAAGTCAGTAAGTAAATTAAGTAGAGTCTAGTTAATATGACTACTCAATTCACTTTACTGCAATTAATATGTAATAATGTGAATATTTAAAATATCTATTTAAAGATATATATATATATAGTCAATAAGTATATATATATATATATATATATATATATATATATATATATATATATATATATATATTGGCCTATTCAGTTTACTATTTTAAATTAGCGCAACACGCAGCTGCTTGAAGATATCGGGGCGGCGAATCTGTCCATTAGCTGTAAGAAGAAAAGCATTGAATTTAAAAGCAATCCAGTTGTTTGAACTGCAACGTTGTTAATTTTGCAGGAACACTAAAGTGGCAAATTCCAAGTCCGCACTGAATCCCAGCACTTCATGCAACACGTGCAGAATTTCCGAGTCATTTATTATTAACATTTATTGTTAAACCGTAGAAAGACGAACTAGTCGATGTGACTCAAGTGCAAGAAACGTCTCTTTGAAAGCAATAGCTAATGGATTCTGCTCTTTAAGTAGTATCAGAACAGTAAGTAAATTAAGATAAGTATTGGCTAATTCGAAACAGTTATTAGTATATTATTTCTATTTAAATCGCATATCGCATTCCTATTGAAATTTGATAGTTAGATTATTATAGCCATTTAGTTCCGAAGGAATTGATTGTAAAATATAAGACTATGGCTTTTAACAATCTTTCGCCACATCGCATAGCCAGTTAAATGGCGGGTTTACTGAGCATATTCCTACAGTAGTCTTTTTGTCTTCTTTATTGCTCACTAAATAGCAATTACCGATAAAAAACTTGATGCCATAACAAAAACCAACTTGCCAAACCTTAGTGTAGTCGACATAGTGTAAAATATGGTATGTAACATGCCAGATTTTTTTACCATACTCATATTCGTAAATGTATAGCTCTCCCGTTGTAAATATATTCACGAGTTATTTCTCTGTGTTTAGAAGAATTGGCAGCTGGTCAAGTTTTGTAAATTTAAGGAACATCGGTCAACTCCTTACGACTATCTTGTTAAAGCAATTTTGTGTATCAGTTATAATAATAATAATAATAATAATAATAATAATAATAATGATAAAGGTTTAATAGATATGGTAAACATAGTAGGATATTCAACATCTATTTATAGGTGATGGATAGTATTTGAGAGATAATCTGATCACGCGATAGTTAGCCTGAAGATTAACGCTTTTACTAGGAAAACAGTAAGAAAGAAGTAAAGACTGGGGATGGACGCTTTTAATGAAAAAGTACCAGATCTTTATTCAAAGATAATTCCATTATTTTAGGATAATTTTTAATATTGTTTTATAATTATTACTTTTAGTAATTAATATACAGTAATAGCATAATAGTGTGTCCTATACTTTTAAATGTAGGACAACCGTGAATGTCTTAATAGCGCAATGGTTAAGGGTGTAGATAACGTCATGAAGTTTTAAATGACAGACCCAGAGGTGAATCGAACTCTCGTGGGTTCGATTCCCAGCCGCGCTGATCTGAGAGTAAAATCTCGGACATTCACTGGACTGGCTACACGGAAAATGGACTAAATTGCCTAATGGATATAACATGTGGTATTAAAAGTGATAGATATCAACATAGTTGATCATTTCACTATAATGTGTGTTTTTATTAATGTGTGCTATGTTCCTCATCAGTTTGGAATTCCTAGTCACTGAAATGAGTTCAAACAGGGGAGCCTAACCAACGAAATACTTGCTATTCATCCTAAATTCATTTTCAGCTACTCCATATTACCAGCTCTCTGTCCCTTGCTTTTAAAATCCCCCATACTACACCGTATATGTGTACACCGGACGGCGGACATGCCTTGCTATCTTAGGCCTGTATTTGGACAGGGCGGAGACGTATTTGTCATCAGTTGGCCCGTGACGAGCTGATATGGAGACAAGTTCACAGGATGTTAATGACTGGATCGGTCCCATGAATGGACCTGCAGCGTCTCTCTGTTCCTCTGGACTTCTTCAGGTCGATCGATAGAATCTAGTCCAAGTGTCAATTCTATTTTCGGATGATTCCTATTTATGTAAGAATTCCTGAAAGCTGCTTGAACTCCTACCGGTGTACTTATGCTAAGTTTGAAGTGTCATTCATATTCTATGGATGACTGAGATTCTCTTATCTGAAAAAACGTCATGTTTTACTACTGATTACACTATAGGAGTACATTCTTACAAGTTTTAAATTATTGTAAAGGTAACTCATTAACCTTGAGAATCCTTGCCTCTTTTTTATCTCTCTCTCCATCTGGATCTTTCTTTTTATAAGTATATATAGTATATATTTACAGTATATATACGTATATATACTGTATATATATATATATATATATATATATATATATATATATATATATATATATACCTATATATATATATACATATAGATATAGGTCTATATATATATATATATATATATATATATATATATCAAGTACTCTGTATAGTCCGTGGTCCAATGCTCATATTTATATTCACATTCTGCTTTCACGCTCCAAAGAAATAATTTAAGAGACTTACGAGATACAGAGGACTTTGCCTTTCCCAAATCTTATTGTAGCCTATGAATTGGAATAAACGTGGCTTCTGAGGTGATTTCTCGTTGCCTTCCTAAGTTATTGTCTTATTGCCTCTTACGACATTTGCATTTAATGGTTGGTCTATTCTTCAGTGTCCGGACATAACAAGGGAAAGCAGGAAAATAGTAGGAAAGAAGTAAAGACTGGGCATGGACGCTTTTAATGAAAAAGTAACTGATTCTAAGATAATTCCATTATTTTAGGATAATTTTTAATATTGTTTTATAATTATTACTTTAGTAATTAATATACAGTAATAGCATAATAGTATGTTCTATACTTGTCAATTTAGGCCTACCATGAATATCGAGAGAAGTAGAATGATAAATTAGTATTTCTTGGTCATAGCGTAATATTACTCTATGATAAATATAATTGCTTTACGTCTAAATGTGATTTCGACAATCAGTAACCATTCTCCACACTACTTTTCTTCTTCAGATTATAGCTTCATGTTTTATTTAAAGTTACAGTTACACTCCTGTCGTAACAGTATTGTGAACTGACATTCAGCAGCAATGACTTTGTGTTTGTAAATGAATTACAATATGTACTTTGGGCTAATGGCAAACTGTTTATCCTCGAACTGTCGCCGTTTCGCTTACGTGTTCGCACGGCTTGAAGAAAACTTATTTTATTTTCGCTTCCGTAGAGTGCCGTACCGTATTCGAAAAATAGTTATTTCGAAAATAAAAAATTTCGCTTTTTTGAAAATATCGTAGAGTATTTTGTTTAGTTGCCGTTATTCAATTTTAGGGACGTTATGTGTACTAGTAGCTAACGAAAATCACAAGTTTTTTGAATAAAAGAAACTGACGCTAAATTTAAATTTTTCTTTTCAGTATTTTCCAATACACGAAGACTGCGATTTACAAACTCTAGCACACGAAACAAAAAAAAAGAACTGAGATCATAATGGATTAAATGAAAAACATTGAGGATTGCACTATGGTACAGATTCTTGAGATTGGTCAATTTCTCATAAATATCTCCCATTAGTCCACTTGCACAAATGATACTCGGCGGTGTCTTATCCACCTCCTCCAGGTGTCGTATGCACCTCCTGCAGGTGTCGTATACACCTCCTGCAGGTGTAGTATACACCTCCTGCAGGTGTCGTACACACCTCCTGCAGGTGTCGTATACACCTCGTCCAGGTGTCGTATCTACTGTATATAGAAATCTCTGAAGAGTATGAGGTGCAGGAAACCAACAGCTCTAATTTACTGAATACATTATTGTGATCATAGGAAGCTGCGCATCAAACCACTTTTTCAAATACTTTCCCTAAAATTTTAAATTATTTCACTTTCTCAGAACGAGAGAAATATGTTTAATTTCAAATTTCAAACGATTAACAACAGAAGAACAATCAGCTACAAGTAAATACACAATGAATATAACAATTGTAACTAAGTCATACAATAGGTGCATAAAATTGAAACAAACATAGTGAATGGTGCAATTAACTAAAACACATAGTTATTTAAACAATCGAAAGAAGAACGATACTTCCTCATAAGGACAAAGAAGAAAACGTTTTGCATGAGTTCCATGGTTATTACAATGTGGAATTGCTATGTGCCAATATATCATTTTATCATGTAGGACTAATATATATATATATATATATATATATATATATATATATATATATATATATATATATTGACTAATGAATTTTAGCTGAAATCTAAAATGGAAAACTTGAAGTCCTTTTAAGGAAAGTAAACGATTTTTATGCCGGAACCCATTTTCTCGGAGAGGTTACAGAAGCGGAAGGAAGAGAACAGTTTGACCCTTTATTCTGCAATATCCAGTAGGATACACGTGCGTGATGTTTCTCGCTCCTAACGCGGTTGAAAGAAACACAAATATATTCAGACTTAAAACATTTGCCACACGTTATATACGAAAGGGATTTTCCATCAGTTGAATAATACTAGAAATTTATCTGCAGCTTTAAATTTTCTTTTGATAACGTCCATTAAATCACTGTAATAAAATACCTTCATGTACGATATAATTATTTAATTATTAATGCTGTATAATTGTCAGCAGTCTGATGACTCACACATCTCTCTCTTAGTGCACTGACTACTGGCAGGTCCATGGTATATAGCGCCTCCACTCATCTTTATCCTGTTATCCTCTTCGTGTCCACATACGTATGTGAGGATCTTTAAATCATTTATAATCCAATCCACGAACTTATTTTCAGAATTTATGGTTTTTCACAGTTTTAGCAAGCCCTTATTTTGAGCTCTTTGGCTTAACGTTGTCATAGATAACGGCAGCATTCTAATTTGTATTGCTGTTGTTTTCAGTCTTAGAATATTAAAATATTTTATTGTTGTGAAAGCCGTGCAAAGTATAATATTAATCATAGTGGCATTAACCATATTGTACAGCCGAGCACTCACGAAGTTAAACATTTGTCAGTAGTGATTTCTTAGTTTTAATGTGTTTAGATAAGAGGAAAGTAATTTCCGTTATAGACATGGAAGAGGTAAAGACAGGAAGAGATAAATAGTGATATCAACAGCTCGGAACTTCTACTCAAATTCACTTGCATTAATTGCAAAGTGATTAGCTTGATTTCATTGTGTTCACACAGGGCCGCAGAATAAACATTTTTGCTGATTTTTATTCTTTAAGTTAGGGTCGGATATCCTGAACTCACCATGCAATTCCTCTGGCGTGTCGGTAAAGAGCATTTCGTTGAACCGAAATGCATGAGTTCTAAAGTTTTATTTAGTTCATAACATTTTTACTTGTGCGAAATTTTTTTAATTGGGATAACTTTTTTGGATCTATTACTTTCTGATTACTGCTGGATTCTGTTATTTTTTGTTCCATTCTAAGTTGTAACTATTAGTGTTAAGCAATCGAATAACAAACTTTGAAAAATACAGCATTCTTTCCCTCTTTGTAACATGAGATGATTAAATCGGCGGTAATATCAGTTTAGTGTCCGACTACGGCACAATAGAGATGCAATTCAATGTCAATTATGTACGAAGAGACGCGAAGTTGATATCGTTTTAGATGAAATCATTTCAGAGCCCAAATTCTCTTTAAGGTTTCGTCGAACTTTTTGTCGAACTCCTGCACTTTTTCGAAAAGTTCTTAAACCAATTCGTTTTCAAATCAAATTCTCACGGATGATAGATGACGAGATATCCTAAATGGTGCTCTCTTGTTTGGCTGAGTTTTTAACGACCTATGTGAAGTGGGCTCTCCCACTAATTCATTTATAGAATCTCGACCATCCTTCTTTTATAGCGGAGTCAATATTATGCTGATTTCTAAACCAGAAGACAGATTGCTTTGCAAATTCATATTGACAAGCGTGCCTTATTGTGTACATTCCTTTCAGTGATGCGGCTGCAAAAATTGTGGCTGAAGCATGTCAGTTAAGTATGAACTAAAAATTATGCATTTTCATTTACTAAGTTTTTCATCAATATGCTTTCAGACATTAGACCTTCCATCACTATGACTTCCAGCACCACGTTTTCCAAAACCATACTCTTCTTCTCGTATTAAAGACACATTATGATATCACAGCGAGAACAGAAACTGACGTTAAACTGAATCCACCAGGTATACCTGACCATCCAGTATACCTGACCCACCAGTTCTACATGATCCGCCAATTATATTCTATCCACCAGTTCTACTATATTCATCAGTTCTACTCTGTTCTCCAGTTTTACTACATCCACCAATTCTACTCTATCCACCAGATATACTGTATTCATCAGTTCTGTACAATTTACCAGTTCTTCTCTATCTACCAATTCTACTCTACCCACCAGTTCTACTCTATTCACCAGTTCTACTCTATCCACCAGTTCTACTATATTCACCAGTTCTACTCCACCCACCAGTTCTACTCTATTCACCAGTTCTACTCTACCTATCAATTGTACTCTACCCACCAGTTCTACTCTATCCACCAGTTCTACTCTATTCACCAGTTCTACTCTATTCACCAGTTCTACTCAATCCACCAGTTCTACTCGTGCTATAGGTTTCATTGTATATAGCCATTGCGTGCACTTAATACGTCCGGACCCGGAAGGACTTTGGTTGTGTTTTTCATCGTACACAAGATCTTAGGCGAAAAATGTTGTCCAGTACAACCGGTGTAAACACATCTTTGTCATTGTTGTCAATCTAAATGAGGTTTTGCACACCTTTCTGCCATTCATCGTTAAGTGATTTCTTCTGCTTCGCGGCGTCTCCGTATTTGGTTCGTCGTTGTCTCTTCCAGAGAAAAGAGCGGTTGTTGGAAAATTTCAGGTTGAAAACAAATTCGTAAAATAACAAAAGAGTAATGCTGCTGCAGCTTTCAGTATTCTGTACACTAATAGAACATTCATACAGATACATTGTTAATTTGAAATAATGTTGCAAATTTGCTGAATAAATAATTTTTATTCATATTGCAAAATTTCTATCTTAGTTTTTCAAAATATTAGCTTCTTGAAGCTGTTTTTAGCTTAGGTATTTTTTTTTTTTTTTAAAACATTGCTCTGCTTCATAATTATAAAATGCTGAAGCTTGCATAACAAACAACAATTTCCAGCTAATCCGCACAGGAGCAGGTGGGTGGATTAAAATGAAATATGATATTTACTGTATGATTTTATGCAAATATAAATTCAAGTATATACAGTATATTTTCAAGAACATGTATAATATATAAGCGTGTGTGCGCGCGCGTGTGTAAAAGTATGTCTAAGTAATGCAAGTCTAACGTTTGTCTGCTCTAATACCAGTCTGCTCCACTTTCAGACCTTATACCAGTTTCGTTTTTCAAAACATAACTCTTCGATCCAACCCATTTAATCCGCATCTATTCTCCATTATCCTGGCGAATTCAGGCTCATTTCCGAGGGAGAATAAAATAACGAAGTTAATACTGCACAAAGTAATTATTTTAATTTTTCAATTAATTTTACAATGTCGTAAGGTTCAAGGTTTCAAGGAGAACAAATGTTCCATCGACCCTGCAGCACAGCCGATCCCCTAATCCCTCCCTGGTGTGTTCACTATTTGGTTTGATCCCTCTCTGGCGTGACGAATCTCCGAAATGCCAGATCTGTCAGATCAGAATAAGGATTCATTTAACTGTCTCCAATGCACTGTGGTAATTGAAGTCTATGGCAAATCATTAAAGCGTCCTGATATTGTTTCAGTTATTGTTTTGAATACGGCGCAGGTTGTGAATTTTTATATCAATTAAGGATAATTATCTGTAAGGTTTAATTGTTTAGGTTATTTCATTTAGCTGCTGCTTTATTTTTTGTCTTTCTTTAGATATTGGATGTTAAGCATTTTATAAACGGATTTCATAAATTAATGTGTTCGCTTCAGTTCGACGTTTCTCGAAATAAACAAACGCAAACTGAATCTGCTTCGCTGCTACCGGAAACTAGGACATGAGAATTGATAAATCAAGACTAAAGACAAATATGTATTAGTCCAATTTCAACTTGGCATGTTAGGTATATAAATGAAACATTACTACGAAATGATTGCTGTTGAATACTAAAAGGACTGTGAATAAAATGGGTCCCTTGAATATTTCATCTGGCAAATCTAAAAAGGAATAGAAGAGAGAGAAATATGTTTCACTTTCACACAATTTCTAAGAGTAATCACATCAATGAACGTGTGACAAAAACTTTAATGAGCATTAATAGAGGGAGAGAGAGAGAGAGAGAGAGGGCTAAAAGATTGAAAGGATATAATGAAAGAATTTAGTAAAGTAATTCATATATTCCCGCAGTGACGCATTCTAAGCCTAAATATGTTTATTTAAGCATCAATTCGGACACAACCTTTACTAAAGATACCGATTAGACGATTGGATTAGAAAACTTCCTTGATATTATAATAATTTTAGGTTATTGGGATAAAATACAATATCTAGTTCATCTAATCTCAGATAACATGAATCTTCCTCAATATTATCGTAAGACTGGCAGTTGCAGTTGTGCTATAATCGCAGAGCTGAGGTATTATTTAGCAAAACACACAAGAATTGCTGAGGTTCTGCGACATTATGGAATAATCCTGAATGAATGTTGTTAACTCGACTAAAGACAAACAAACATCGCGATTAATACTCGGCTGTGGATTTAGTAATATTTAATAATAATGATAATAATAATAGTCGTCATCATCATCGTCATCATCAT
Organism: Enchytraeus crypticus; assembly: GCA_905160935.1. NCBI lineage: Eukaryota > Metazoa > Annelida > Clitellata > Enchytraeida > Enchytraeidae > Enchytraeus > Enchytraeus crypticus. The sequence goes on along the minus strand of CAJHZI010000903.1, from coordinate 2,629,164 downwards.
CATCTTCCCTTTAGTCTCAAGTAATTAGGGTCGGTATATGAATGGACCTTCTTCACTCCTCTCTGGTAAAATATAAAACTTATGTTATCGTCATTTTCCTCACTCGAAAGCGATGTCAGTAACAGGAGAACCCAGGGTTTGAACCCCGCACATATTGAACCACAGTCGAATATCTTACCGACATAGCCACTGGCTCCAGCCATACCATATCTCTCTGTCCCATACCATATCAAAATCTCTTCCGTTCGTTTTAGAAAATCTTGTAGCAATTTCTGGGGCCTATTTGACTATAAGTAAACAATGTAATTTGCATGTCTAATATATTAGACTACTATAGTATTGTATGGGATATTGCATAAACCACCGAGAAATCTGATCCCATTGTCTGTCTGCACTTGTTGACTCGTCATTTCTCGTATCTGATGGATGAATTCATCATAAAATCAAACTCTCATGTCAGCCACAATGGATGGAAACAGCGACATGTACATAAACTCTATGAATGAGATGTCAGATTTGCTGTAATTTATTTGAACACGGAGATATTAGGCCGCGAATGTAGCCATCTATCAGTTATTCCCATCAAGGACGCCTAGATATCTAGCGGCCACATGATGCACGTGACTACATGATGCACGTGGCCACATGATGCATGAGGCCACATGATGCGTGAGGCCACATGATGCGTGAGGCCACATGATGCGTGAGGCCACATGATACACCTTACCACATGATGCACGAGGCCACATGATGCACGAGGCCACATGATGCAAGGTTCGGCGTAAATTTAGTACTGAGCAGACTGTCTATGTGTAGTTCCTGGGCAGGTACATGTACATGCATTTCTGTCATACAGATGGCAATAGCTAAGTCAGGTTAGGTCAACCGATAGAGCAAAATCAAGTGTATATGGGATTCTATAAATTGTTGAATATATAGAGGGTATATACCCTTTAGACATTTATTTTTGTACTTCACTGTGCGATTTTCTGTGTAGCTTGAAGAAAATAATTCTTTAAAACAAAAGACTTCTGACAAGTTTGAGATACTCGATGTTTTGTAAAGGACTTTCCTGATCAATATTCCGCAGCAGACGGCACCTTAATTTCACGATTTATAGATCGACTACATTTAGAATTACAATTAATCCTAATAATTCAGATATTTATTATTCTGGTCAGTTTTGTTAAATTACTGCACTTTTCACTGATGTGAACTCTAAACGGATTTGTAATTCAAGCTGCATACCGACATTCTTCTTCTAAACGTGATGGACAGGACACTGACAATTCTCAAATGTTGTTCGTGCTCAGAATTGATAGTTTGCAGCCTCTTCTAGAACACCAATGTTGGGACAGTTAGAAACTCAGTTACAGAAAAATCCTTCTCTTTTTTTATCTGGCCTTACCCTATTCGGAGACTATAGAGGCATTATTCTCCGTTCATTCTAAAGCCAATTGGGAAATGGTAAGCTTGTCGGACACATAGGAGGATTATATATTGCGTGAAGGCAGTTGAGCTAGCAGTTGCTGGATATAATTCGTAATTTTTATTTCAGTCTCTGGTTCACACGTGCTTTCTGTTTGTTAGAATATTCCGTTCATTTAGCAAATGGCAATCACGTTATTCTCATTGCAATTTTACAGATTAACTATCGACAGAATTCTATCCGAAATATCTGATTATTTCTTTTGTGTCTTCTTTCATTCTTGCATTGTTCTTCTAAAACAAGGTTGACTAATAACCACCATGATTCTTCAGCTCCTCTCTGTCGTCCTCCTGAAGGAAATATTTTTCCTAGATCCAGGATTAACTATGTAAATCATGTATTAATAGGCCTATATAAAAATAGATAACGGAAAATGGGCTTTGGGGAATTTGAAACCGCTGCTATTGGGAAGTTGTAGTCCTTCTACGGGTTTGATCCTGATAAATAAATAATATTGTTTCTTGTTGATCTAACTACATGCACGTTCCCATTATTTGTATAACCTGTGCTGCAATGAAAAAAATAAACGATATGAAAAAGGGCTCTGCGTATTAAAGTAACTTCCACTAAGTTAGATTACAAGAACAAGACCGCAGAATTAAACTAGCAATATAATTTACTTACATGCGCACAAACATGTAGCCTATTTGGTTTCTAAAAATCAAAGATTTGGTAGAAATAGAACATTTCAATTAGTAAGTATCGGATTTCAAAATTTTTTCAGTCACTTTAATCCAAATGCGACTCTTGATACTTTCAATAGCCGTGTTCTTCTTCTACGTAAATGTCTGAACAAATTAGAACAAGACCTACAACTACAATTTTAGACTTCCATTATTTTGAATTCTCCTTAGTCTGAATACATTTCGCTATTGTTTCAGAGTACTAATAACAATTATATTTGAAGTGCTAATGTAGTCAGTGACAACATCGAGCACTATTGTACCAGATCCATGCCGATGAGTCTAAAAGGATCCAAAGACGTTACATCATCCAAATTACGAGAATCAATCCAAAAATTACTAATAGTAAGAACTAGGCCTACTTTCTATCTTCATACAGTATAATCTCTCGGTGTATGTTGCTCTGCGCATTGTCGGGCTCATGTTTTAGATTCCTGTGAAGAGTCAGCCAACTAATGCGAATTTTAACTATCCACCAGCCTAATTAGCTCCATAATTTCTAAGTATTTTATGATTTTAAAATCAAATGCAGTCTGTAGTTTAGGAAAATATTAATTGAGAGATAGTTTTCTATAATTATAATCCTCGTCTTCAGCTTACGCTCTTTAACGACACTTTCAATAAATTCTTGGTCTATTCCAAAACTGGTCTATGGCCGATAGAAAAAAGATACAGCGGTAAAGATGAACAAAGCAAAAGCCCTTATCCTTACTCCGGATATAACCATAATAGCTTCTGCATTAATATATTTATTTACTTTTATGGCATGTTCATAAAATAATCGAATTATGTGTGTATATATATACACATATACATGTATATATATATATATATATATATATATATATATATATATATATATATATATATATATATATATAAACACTTGTATTATTGTGCATGTATACGAGTAGGCCTATATACATTATATATATTATATATATACATGTATATATATATATATATAATTTTTGTATAAATGCATAGTATATACTTATGCGATAATATTGATGGCAATCATTTATGTATACATACATGATTATGTATTAATATAAATTCATATATATATATATATATATATATATATTTAAATATATATGTATGTATATATACAATTATACATGTCCTTTATGAATGTTTGGATAAAATATTTAACTATGGACATGACGTAATTCTACTTCATTTTTCCACTCATTTGCTTGAGTCTTTAGGGTATCCAGGCGGACCTCTTCCTAACGGCTTCCAGTGTCATTCCACATCCTGTTCCACCGATCCTACGCATCCATGATAATCTCTTACAAGATGTCTGCCTCACTGTTATTGCTATACCTCTGATCCAATTTATTCATCCAACACGTAACGGCTGTTTCTGTCATAAATGCTAATGACTCAGTGCTAAAAGTTTACGAGGACCACAATCCAGCGGGCTGCATCCCGTCTGGATCCGGAGAGAAATATTAAGGACGGGATTCATCTTTACGTTGGGGTAAACAGTCTCGAGTCACGAAAACTATTTTGCGTGATATAAATATGAGTGTTTTATTGAATCTACCTTTAAGTGGATTAAATATCTGAAGAAGCATAGATATAAAAGTATTTGTGACGATGGTCTGCACTATTTTGATAATTTATACCTCGATACATCTATGTATAGCCACCAGTCATTGACCTTAATTGTAAATCTAATGTTATCGGCTAAAAAATCTTTAGTGATTTAGATAATTCTGGAAGGAATGTTATTCGTAGAACCGATTACATAGAAAATTTATAAGAGATGCAATAGAAGTGCATTTTGACTTTAGCTAAAAAATTATATGGAATGGCTATGATACGAATAGAAAAAAAATAAATAGAAAAAATTAAGTTAAGTAAAAGTGCGGATACGAATAAAAAACAATTTGAATTAAAATAATTATAAAAGCGAGATCAAATACTTGTTGAATCACAATGTAAATCGTAGAGTATTCATAAAAGGTAGAATGGCACTTATGGTTTTCCATAACAGATGTAAAAGCTGGTAAAGTTAAGATCAACGTTAGCTTCCTCACTCGAAAGCTTTGTCGGTGTCGGGCTAGTCCAGATGTTGTATGATATTCGCAAAAGGTAGAGTGATATTGCAGGTATTTCTATGACAGCTCTAGTAGGATATTCACAAAAGGTAGAATGAATATTTCTAGGACAGTTGAAGGATATTCACGAAAGGTAGTATGGATATTTCTATGACAATTGTTGTAAGATATTCACAGAAGGTAGAATGAATAATTCTATGGCGGTTGTTTGGTTTGTATGCCTCACTGCAGACAGTAATTTTGTGCTGGGTAACGCTCAGGCTCCTGGGAGTCCCATCGTCTACTGTTCGGACGGGTTCTGTGAACTGACGGAGTGGGCCCGTGCTCAGGTCTGTAGAAATGTCTAATATCATGAACCTATATAAAATATAAATATCAATTCATCTATGTAACATATCAAGATAAATAATAAAATGGGATACAATTATAGCTTTATGTAGATTTCTTCTTTACCGTGGACATGATGTTATTATTAGAAATAAAATTTTTAGAGATTAGGCATTCGATTTGCTCATTTTGAGACATGAATCGCTGAGTGCTTTAAATCCGTGTTGCCTCGAATATAGCGGAAATAGACCGGAAAATATAAATAATGGAAAGTTAGATAACAAAAATGACACTATGATCATATGACAATCCTTTAATTCCTTTTCAAGTACAAACGTAATGTAATAATGATGTTATTAAAAACTCTAAAATTACATATTTGTTGTATTTACTGTCTGACGTGTTCTAATAGCTCACCTAACAGTGAAGTAGCTGTTATGACACACACGTTATATATGTATATATATATATATATATATATATATATATATTTATTTATTTATATGTATATATATATATATATATATATATATATATATATATATATCTTCTTCTCGTGTAGTGCCTAAGGGCAGCTCTATGGCATAAAACTCTTCAACCAAATTCTATCCTCAGCTTTTTTCATCTCTATATAAGAAATTGTTACCAAATCATTCAACATCCCCTGTCTTGATCTTCCTCTAACTCGCATTCAGTTTGCCTTGCATTCTTCCTTCAATTACATACTTCATTCAACCAACCCCTTATAATATGTCCTATTCAGCTTTTTCTATTTCTTATCCCATCTATTAGTATATATATATATATATATATATATATATATATATATATATATATATATATATATATACCTGCTACGCACTGATTTCATGCAGGTTATGTCGAAGAGTTGCCTATGCAAATTCTTGTTTGGACCAGACACGTCCCCTGAAGAAATTAGCAAAGTAGAGACGGCGCTGAATACAAAAAAGGAATTGAAGACCGCCGTCATTCTATACCGAAAGAACGGTAGGAATCGCTTAGAATCCCTCGAGCATAGTTTATTTTAAAGTCATATATGCTTAGCAATAAACAAAAACTAGAACCTTTTTTAAAATGTTTTTAGTTTTTTATTGCTAAATCTATACTGATGAATCTATGTTCCTCATGATTAATGTATATCATATGGCTTTCTGATGCTAAGCATTCCAGATTATTTGACGATGTATGTTTGCATCTCTATATTTTTATCTTCAGCTCCAGTAAAGTCTGATTTCTTATACCGAACCGATTGGGATTCTACAACCAACTATATCAATTTAGAACGACATTTTAAAAGCAAAATTAGTTAAGAATTGAAGTGTTAATATTCTTTCATCGCTGGTGGGTTAACTGAAAGCTATCTTTTGAGAATAATGGATAATGCTAATGGAGACTTCGTAAATATATACAGACCCGCATTGGATTAAATTAGAGATACTTTTGACGGCCTAGGACTTGTAGGTAACGTAAAGACACGTGTCGGGTTTGTGCTACGTGTTCATCGAATCAAGATCAACTTCGAAACTATGATTCAGTCCTCCCAATCCTTCAATTTTCCTTAATTCCTGTCTCACTTTTCTCCTTTCCTTTGCGCCGTTTCTTATTGTAATTAAATTATTGTAAAATTCTTTAGTATCATCGGTTTATTATATCGCACTATTTCGCTTGATTAGTGACATAATTTATAATTTAATTAACATTAAAGTTTTAGTAATGTAAAATGCCACTCAGATAACTCCATATATATTTGTCAATATGTTTATATATTGATTATTTATAGAGATATTAACTCATGGATCGATCGGTTAGTAGACTGACTGCCTGACTGCCTGACTGATTGAACTTGTCTTCTATGTCCCACAGGTACATGTTTTCGCTGCCTTTTAGATGTTGTGCCAATCAAGAACGAGAAAAGCGAGGTCGTCCTATTTCTTGTGTCACATAAGGACATCACAAACGAGACGACAGCGCCATCTCCCGACATGAACGGCTCCACGGCCAAATACTTTCATGCTGCTTGTCTCCGTAAGTACCGCTTGAAATCTTAACATTTATTTGTGATTCCAAGACTTTATTCATTGAAACTGCTTAGCTCGCTTTCACTGTGAAATTCAATCTGTTTGCACATGATGATGTAATCAGTGCGCCCCACATGTGCTTGTCGCAAACAGGTTTAGTAGGTTGATTACTTAAATTGTAATTTCTTATAACAGATGCTCTGACTTTGTGCACTTTATTTATTAGTATCATTGCCTTTCAAAAATAATTAAGTGAAAATGCAATTTGTAGGTTGTTTCCCACTTTCTTGCTCTGACTGCATTTTTTCTCAATCGTCTCAAATATATTAATATCTAACATGCAAGAGAAAAGGGCTGCTTCTAGTGCTGCTTCTTATGCTGCTTCTTGTGCTGCTTCTACTGCTGCTTCTTGTGCTGCTGCTTCTTGTGCTGCTGCTTCTTGTGCTGCCTTTTTTGACGCTTCTTGTGCTGCTTCTGTTGCTTCTTGTGCTGCTGCTTCCTGTGCTGCTGCTTTTTGTGCTGCTGCTTTTTGTGCTGCCTCTTGAGCAAATAAAACAAAATTCAAAATTGTAGATTATTTATGAATGTTTATAAACTAATTATCTCGGGGTTACTTTTCTGACATTTCTCGCTTACAACTCACAAAGTCTAAAAGGATCGATATAGGCCACGTTTTCACGCTATACTGAATCTCACAAATTCGAAATAGGCAAAAAATACTAACTTATAACATTTTAAGTGTAGTTTTCGCTCCTAGTTTACCTCATTGATATTTAAGATACATTATGCAGCATATTGGATAATCCTTAGTACTGCTTCCATTAAGAAACAGAGAGAATCAGTTCTTGGACACAGTGTTTGTCAACAACAAGCAGCTGCTAGAGCATTGCGTTCACAGTCCGTACTGCGACTCTAGAATTATTTTCGTGGTTCACATATTCACGCTTCGGGAATTGACGAATACTGACAAGGCCCGCACTAAGCGAATTATCGGTTCAGTTGCAGAGCCTCCTAAAGATAGTGTCGACCATATTTCAGGCAGAAAGTGCTGATTCAAATAGTCACGCGATACTTGCGCTCTTATTAAATGTTCTTATGTTCTTATTAAAGGTTCTTGGGCTAATACCTAGTGTTGTATAATTTTTACGCGTACGCTAGTGCTTTTAAATTCATGTAATATTAGACCGTTGTGTAAAGTTCAAATCAACTGCTTTATATATATATATATATATATATATATATATATATATATATATATATATATATATATATATATATATGTAGAAACTTACTGGTTTAATTAACAAGATTTCACAAATTTATTAAATGCCGTCCAGTCTATGTTGACTGTAATTCTCTTCAACAGTAACCAATTTTGGACTCATTATTACATATACACATCCTTTCGTGGGAGCAATTCAGACACAATCACTTAAGATATTATAGCAAAGGCTTCCCTGTTGGCCAGTTATATTCTTCATATCACAATCCGTAATCCAAATCAAATTGAATCAACACAATCTCTTTATATCAGAATAGTCTAGAAGAATAAAGTAGGCTTAGCGACATACTGCAAGGCGGTGCAAGCCGCTTAATGTTACAAATCTCCATGAGAATTCTTCTAGATAAGCGGAGCAGATTGTTGTTTACGCCTTGAAGAAGCCATATGTGCTCGATGTTATCCTGGAGTCTATATTGACATGTTGTGATATTTCTCCATGCTTCAGTTCTAGGCGCTGATCACAAATGACTAGCGACTTATCATCAATTAAACTTTGTAACTAATGATGAGGAACGATTAACAATTCTACTGCCAGGTTGTGTTAATTAAGTAAAGTATTGTGTCGTATTCTAAATGAATACGACACAATTTCTCTAAAAGACATTCTGCATTTTGGTTCATCCGATATCGATTGGTTGATTCAGACGACATACTATTGTATAAATGAGTTAACAAGCAATTGGCTTAGAGTTTATATCTTTTTGCAATGAAATCAGACAAATTTATTTAAGCATATCTACTCTTACTGAAGTGTTTTGTTAATCTTTAGCGCGGCAGTAAATATGTTATTTCTCTCTAGTACTATTTTTTACTGTAAGATTTAAGGGACACATTTCTATTTTTTTTATCTATTTTCGTCTTCTAAAGTAACTTCAGCAACTAATTAGTATACTTCATTACAATCTCTAGATATATCATCATTTTAATGTAAAACAGAGTTTAACTGCCTTTCAATCTGGTTGAAAGAAAACTTTAACCAGTCTTCAATACCAAGTAGTTTGTAATTCCTACAAGGCTTTAGCTCTCGATCTACTGTATTCCTGTATTGCTAGAACATAAAAGCTGCTAAGATTGCGTGCGGGCAGTTTACAGTATATATCTTTGATATTTTTAATTTTGGAATTTGCACCGCTTTTGGATCTTCTTTTTGCTCGTCAGCTTGATTTTGTCTCAATAGTGCTCGATGTTGTCATCGATGACTGTAGCAGTCTAATTGTTGTTAATGTTAATGTTAGTTTGGGATGATCGTGTAATGCAGGATTATCTGGTAAAACGAAGTCGAGTCCGGGATCTGAGACTCCAGAAGAATCCTACGACAAGTCGGCCAGGCAGCATAGACGTCGAAGCAGAGCCGTCCTGTATCAACTCTCAGGGTCCTATAATAGAACTCGACACAATAAGGGAAAGCTGCAACTGAATAAAGTATTCACGCTTAATGTTGCGCATTTTGTGATTTCTGTCTGTAGTCTGAAAGAGTATTGTTAGATGTGTCTCTGTTGATTTGCTGTTAAATAGTCAGGGTTTCTTTATCAGGCGCTTCATTGTTGATGTAAACAGAGTTAACGGAAGACTGGCAGTTGAGAATTTAAAGAAATCCTCTTAAAGTCTGCTTGTAAATTGTAGTAATTTGTCACGACTGGATAGAATAGTATTATATAATGATTTAATACGTTAGATACATCATTTAATTTATTTTTGTTACTGATTTGTGTATATTAACTTTAGTAAGCAATCCGTAGATACTTTGTTGTATATACATGTATATGACAGACTAGAGATGAGGTCACGTGATATATTGAAGCGGCTGCAATTTCACTGAAATCAAATTAACACAAAAACAAATGATCGAATAAACCATTTAACTAAAAATAAACACTGACCAAAAATATGTTTATATTTTTATGGAACAATTAATTAGTTAAAAGAAGCTCAATATTTAAATAAAGTAACTGAACTGCAGTTAACAATTTACATTACTATTTAGCTTAGAGATATTAGTAGAAGTTATCAGCAAATTTAAGCCTTCTTCAAAAATACTGCATTCCGGGATATACATGTATATCTATGAAAAGATGCTCTAAATGAGGATAAACAAAGTGGTAAAACGTCGAGGGTTATTTGATATTTTATAGATTAAAAATCTATCCGGTAACAACGTGCCTGAGTACAAAGTCCAAGAAATGAAAAGATCTCAGTTCATTCTGCTTCATTACGGGATATTAAAGATAGGCTGGGACTGGTTGATATTGCTTTGCACCTTCTACATCGCCGTGTCTGTTCCGTACAACGCCACGTTCGGTCCACTGACAGACAGAGCGGGGCAGCTAAGAGCAGCAAATATTAGTTTAATCTCTGTGTCGAATACCACCGTAAAACTTCATTCAGAAGCTTCAGACACCAGCAATCCACAGTTTGTAACCGATGTCATTGTGGATATGTTGTTCATTATTGGTAAGTTAATCTTATAGCTGCAAAAGCTGACGTCCCTGACATCATCCTTGTATGGAGAGACGGACGTTAAATCTTTACTATTATTATTAAAAGTTATAGATAAATTTCGCAGTCTAGAGTCTCTAGGTTTTAAACATATTTTTAAAGTAATGTAGACATTTAATGTTGCTTAGTTTTACATAGGAAAAATTAGTTATCGTAATTTTCTTAAATTAGAAGAATAATGATGCTAATTTGTCGGAAATTAGATCAGCCAGTTTCTTCTAGGATAGCTAGAATAGACTTCCATATTCCTAGTGACAGAAATTAATTGCGAAATTTCTTTATATTCAAATTGACATTAGGAAGCTATGTATTCACCATGTACTTGTATGTACCTATAGAGCACACGTTATTAAATGTTTCAGCAGCGCAATGGTTAGAGGTGTAGATAACGTCATGAAGTTTTAAATGACAGACCCTGAGGTGAATTGAACTCTCGTGGGTTCGAATCACAGCCGCGCTGATCTGAGAGTAAAATCTCGGACATTCACTGGACTGGCAACACGGAAAATGGACTAAATTGCCTAATGGATATAACATGTGGTATTAAAAGTGATAGATATCAACATAGTTGATCATTTCACTATAATGTGTGTTATTATTATTATTATTATACCCATGTAGTATATATATTTATAATAAGTACATTTACATATACCATTTACAAAAACTGAATCCTTGACAATAAATCAAATATTACGCTTTTCCGCTATATTTATAATTAATAATTTAATTAATTCTGAGAAAATAATTACTCTTCACTCTTTAAATTATTGTCATTCGACAGATATCATTTTTAATTTTCGCACAACCTACGTGAGTAAAGGCGGTCAAGTGGTGTACGACTTTCAGCTGATCGCAGTCAACTACGTTCGTGGTTGGTTCGTACTCGACCTGCTCGCAGCCATTCCTTACGACCTGCTAAAAGCTCTCTTCAGAGTCAATGCGGTACTGTGCTTCTTTTCTTAAATGTCTTTTTAATCAATGGTATACTCTCTTACTCTGTAGTGTTCGGCTAAGCGCCAGGTGCAAGGTGCATTATTATTCGCACTCAGAGTCAACGTTTTCATTCCATCAAGAGCACCCTATAGATCAACGAGTTAATCTCTTCGCAAAAAGTAGTGCGTTTTCCATATTTTATGTAGCTTGAGAAAATGGCTTCTGAGTGGCTTCCCGTTGCCTTCCTCAGTTCTTGCTTAGTCGCCTCTTACGACACTTGCAGCTAACGGTTGGTCTATTGTTCAGTGTCCCAGACACAGCACTGGATGGTAACTTAATAACATAGAATTACAATTTGAAGCTCAACCTACTATTTTTCTAATTTACAAATTCTCTAAAAGGGTTTCAATGACCTTCTGCTCATGTTAAATGTTCTGCAGTAAAATCATAAACCGTTAAGAAAGTTCAAACGATATATCTAAAAAGAAATAATTATTGTTCGTTCCAACAACGTAACGTATATTTAAGATGCTCATCTAGGTAACAGAAGATTAATTTCAATGACAATGAGACTAGTTTTGTTGAGAATTCATTAAGATTTAGTTTAGTCGACAATGCAGTGTCTGCGACTGAAAAGAACATCTTGCCTCAGTTACACTTATTTCGTCATTAAGGGGCCATAGTGGTGTTTTATCAGGGCCTACGAATAACTGAAAAGCAACTGCTGAGAATGGCATAGGAGTCGACTACGCAGCAGCTTTGTGAAAAGCTACAGGAAGTCTTTTATAAATCACATTTGTTTCATAAAATAGGCCATATAATTGATGAGCAATAGAATTGCCCAAAAATAAAAATTTGAGACAAAATAACGATCCTTGGAGTGCTCCTTTTTGAGCTTAAATATGACTGGGAATACGAATATGTAACTATTAATACCATTTGACACAACTCCACGGAGACCAGTTTCAATAGCTGGAGCCAGTGGCGATGTCGGTAAGATATTCGATCGCGGATCAGTATGTGCGGGGTTCAAATCCTGGGCTCGCCCGTCACTGACATCGCTTTCGAGTGAGGAAACTAACGTTAACATTAGCTTTACCAGCTATTAGCTTTCACTGATGTGACCGCTGTAAACGAGTACAGAATTCAACCGAGAAATGACTCACTCACATGAAAAAGCTTTTATACTCGCACAGGTCAGGCCGAAGGTATTTGTTTCAGCAGGGCGGTTCTTCTCGGAAATTATTAATTACACAATTTGAGCTCAGTTTAGTGCAGTTGACAAACGGAACACTCCAAATCACTCGAGCTTCCACTCGATGGACACTCGACCTCGGAGTGGACTCACTGGACTCGATGGATACACTACATTGTATATTTTACTCAACAGTTTTACCCACCCGATCATCTTCCTATGATGAAAATCAACCAGAGCTAATAAATGTTCTGAACTATTTTCCTATAAACAGTAGCAGCACCATTTTGTAGACTATAATATTTGATTTTACTGTATATATATATATATATATATATATATATATATATATATATATATATATATATAGCCGGTGCCTATAGGCTACATACGGTATGGATTAGGCATAGACTTTGTGAATGGATTAACTTGTTGATCTAAGGAGTGCTCTTCTCTCTCTCTTAGTGCACTGCCCACTGGCAGGTCCATGGTATATAGCGCCTCCACTCTTCTCTGTCTTCCGCCTTCCTCTTCATTTCCACATATGAGTGGGTCTTTAAATCATCTAACATACCTAATTTCGGCCTACCCCTGCCTCTGTTTCCTTCCATTCTACCTTCTATGACGTCTTTTAATAGACCTTCCCCTTAGAAATGCTCTTATCCCCTTGGAGTGCACTTATGGAGCGAGAAAGCAGACTTTGAGTATGAATATGTACCTTTAACCTGCCATTTAGCAGTGCACTGATGAGAAGAAGAAATCCGGTGCATCCCGGTTTATGGCTTGCTCTTTTAGATAGCTTGCCGTATTAGCAACAGGCCAGGAGCCATGGGTTCGAAACTTCGCTTTGGACACAAGCACACTTTTGATACAGAAACAATCGTTAAATTTAGCTTTATTAATAGTTTATACATTAGATAAGTGGCTGTTTTTGGAAGGTCATAGGTTTGTGGGTAATCCCGCTTGAATAGGCCTAGGTTGCATTCAACACGTTAATGAATGAGAAATAAATTATGAGTCATTATTGATTGATTAATGAATCACTGGTGAATTAGTAATTATATTTAAATAATAGTTTTAAATTATTATATTTTTGTTTTGATGCAAAACTTGTTTATCTACTCATGAGGGAGGCTCATTGCTAGTAGTACTGTGCGAAATGGTTTCATCCTGTAAATAAACTCAATGGGAACTTGTTACATTTTACAACATTTCCTGGTAGTATTCCTACCAAAACAAAGTCAATTTAAGTAAAGTTTAAAAAGCTAATGTTAACGTCAGTTTTCTCACTGGAAAGCGATGTCAGTAAAGGGCGAGCCCAGGATTTGAACCCCGCATTTACTGATCCGCGGTCGAATAACTTATCGATATCGCCACTGCCTCCAGCCTAGATGATTGTCTAAATGATTACCTAAATGATTTCAGGAAGCCTTGAAGTCCATCAATCTGCTGAAAGTCGCTCGGCTGATACGATTGGCACGCCTCTTGCAGAAGCTAGAGCGCTACTCGCAGTACAGTTTTGTAGTCCTCACTCTTCTCATGGCAACGTTTACCATTCTGGCTCATTGGCTGGCCTGCATATGGTTCGTCATTGGGCTCAAGGAGCTCAACACTCATCAGCAAAACTGGACCGTAGGTAGGAATGTCTGGTCGAATTTAAATTATTCATTTACTTATTTATTTATTTATTTATTTCCAGACATTAAATCAGTTTATATGCATATGATAATTAAACTAAAATAAGACACTACATAGAATAATAATTATTTATTTTCATTTTTATTTTACACTACAATGTTCGTCAACGCTACTTAATGATGGGGTTAGTAGTGTAGTTATTATTTTATTTAAAATATATTTTACAAACCTTTATTATTTTCTAAGAAATGAGAATTTTAATTTAGGCATGTTGTAGGTTTTCTTAAGAGGCGACCATGAAGCTGAAGTTGAGAGATTTATTGATGCAGAGTGCAAATGTGAACATTTTATTTATAGTCTTAGAGAGTAAATTACTATCAATGTTGTAATATTTACAATTATTTAAAATTGTATGCATGTATAAAGAGGTACTTCGCTCTGTCATTCGCAAACCAATCTCTGCTAAAATTTGTTTTTAAGAGCTAATTTTTATACAGACTACTATAGAGCTTCCAGAGAATTTAATTACTTTTAACGAGCTTTCTGTCGCACCCCCCTAGCCAAATTTATCCTTCATTTTTTACTTTTATTATGAGATCTTTAGATGCGAAATACGTGCTCCCGCCAGTGATATAATCAAAGCTCTATTGCTGAGTTCCTTCAAACCTATTCGACCGAATCAATCGTTTGCGCTCGGACTCAGTACAAATCAGTTTTCGGTTGCAATTCTCTAACGTCAGATTTTTTCCAGAAGATTCGAGTTTACTCCAAATTCAATATCAACTATATTGCTTCACCACGGCACAATGCCCTTCGTTACTTACAGAAACTCCGCAATCTGTTGCTCACGTTTGCTTATTAGCTGTTTTTAACAATGGGACTATAAGTAACACATCTTATTATAACTATGCTTTGAATCCACATTTATCAACTACTGATGTATGACTTACACCACAGTGTTCAAATTAAGAGTATAATTGTACTTGTATTCTACATTGAATTTGTAAATGAAATTTCTGCCGATATTTCTCTTTTTGACCAGTTTTCTCTTTATGTTTACTTAATTGCGTTCTCCATGTTAGGCATTTACATGTACTTTACATTTCTTCTTACGGAGAAGTATCCAAGGTTCACTAGAGGTTTTTAGTTTAATGTGAAAAGTTTTGATTGCTTGGTTTAGACGAATCAGCTGGTATCGAGAACATTTTTTGAGGGATGTTTTATTAGATTCTACATTATGAATCATAACCCCATTCCTGCAATATTAATTTGGAGCTATAATAAATATTGAATACTTTATAGGTTGGTTATATCAGTTATCAGAAAAATTGGAAATTCCTCTTGATGAAATAACGGAAAGAAATACCTACGTATCGGCTCTTTATTTCACCTGCACAAGTCTAACCAGCGTCGGATTTGGAAATGTTTCAGCAAACACCGACAGTGAAAAAATCTTCTCCATTGTTTCCATGCTCATTGGCGGTAAGTTGTTCTAGTAATTTTTTTAAATTTCCTACATCGTTTTGATGCAGATTACCATTGTAGTGGGCCAATGAAGATTCGCTAATAGTATAGATACCTGACCAGTGCAAATGCACTGACTAGTACGGAAGTACTGACAAGTGCAGCTGCACTGACTAGTGCAGATGCACTGACCGGTGCAGATGTACTGACCGGTGCAGATGCACTCATCTGCAGCAGTCTCAAAACTTTTGCATTATCATGGCCGATTGGCTGACTTTAAACTAGCTCTCTCAAGTCATAAATTCTTAAATCAACCTACAAACAAATGATAGATAAATCAAAACCTTGACAGAGCCCTTAACTCTTCGGATATGGATTTATTTTTATCTGGTTGAACAATTGCGATCTTTGAATCTTTGTAGCGGCCGCGAAATGGCCTAATTATATTTTTATCCTGCAAACATTGATTGCTCTTTGATCTTTCTTTCTTCTTCTTTATTTCCTTATTTTCTTTTAATTTTGTGTTTAAAGTATGAGTAAGACAATCAGAAAGAGCTATTTAAATGCTGCTACATTTGTTAAATGGTTAATTAATCTATGGCGCCAGTAAAATTTCTTCCTACAATGAGGCACAACATATTTGTTTTGGAATTCCAGCTTTTATGACCTCAACCTCAATGATCAGCTAAATAACTTTTAGTAGCGTATATTAAGCATCTATTTAGCAAGTAGCTTTCCTAAAATACATGTAGGTTGATGTAGTATAAAAATTGCTAAAGTATTATCTATCTTCGTATAGCTTACAAATGTTCCGATAGCAGATAGAATGTTCAGGTAGTAGCTAAATATTCAGATAGTCCAGAACTCCAGATAATACCAAGAGTGCTCGGATTTTCCAGATCATACTATTTGTTCCCGATGTTGTCATTGATGACTGTAGCAATCTAATTGTTGCTATGTTATGTTATGTTACTAGTAGTGCTCGAATAGTTCAGATAGTACTAGTAGTGTTCGAATAGTTCAGATGGTAGGCCAACTAGTAGTGCTCGAATAGTTCAGATAGTACTAGTAGTGTTCAAATAGTTCAGATAGTACTAGTAGTGTTCGGATAGTTCAGATAGTACTAGTAGTGTTCGGATAGTCCAGATGGAACTAGTAGTGCTCGAATAGTTCAGATGATACTAGTAGTGTTCGGATAGCTCAGGAAGTAGCAACCTGATCATATATATGCTTTCGTCCAGAAAAAAACTTGAGAAGTTTTGATGATGAGTGGATGGTCTGTAATAGAAGATAAGACTGGTAGGCGATGCTGATAAGTGTCGCATCAATCTCCATTTGTTCCCGTCATTGAACCACAATGCGGCGAGGAATCGATTTATCTTGAAAGTCGTGAGAAAACTCGCCATTACAGTGAAATCTTTCGCAACCAGGTTTTAATACAAGTTTCGCCGAAATGTGCATTATTTTCATCTAGCAAAACTAGCTTTTATGGAAAAGCTTAATGCATCTAGGTTGTGATCCTTTTTATTGATTTACTAGTATATAGTATGCTTTACCAAAAATTGTATATAAACCATGCAATATTTTACCAAAAACGACACTTTTCATGAATAAATTCTTATATCATCATCATCATCATCATCATCTTCCCTTGAATCCCAGTTTAACTAGGGTCGGGATACGAATAGACTGTCTCAAATGCTATCTGTCCTACATCACACCACCAGCCAATCCCCTATTTGAGACTTTTCCATTCGTTTAAATATTTGTAACAATTTCTGGAGCCTAGGCACTCACCAACCGAATGCCCTTTCTGACGTTGGTATTACTTAGTGCTTTAGTCGCCTTCTACGACACGTGCAGTCACCGATTGGTCAATTCTTCAAACAATCCGGACACAACACGGGGAAAAATAAATTCTTATATAATTGGACATAATTTAAATTTTAAAATTAAATTAATTGACTAAAATGGACCTCATCTTCTCGAGGTATTTGCTCCTCGGGGTACTTGCACCTCAAGGTACCTGTTGATCGAGGTATCTGCTGCTCAGGGTACCTGCTCCTTAAGGTACCTGCTCCTCGAGTTACTTGCTCCTCTAGGTCCTGCTCCTCGAGTTACTTGCTCCTCTAGGTACTTGCTTCATTGGCGTACTTTTAACTTAGTTCATAGTTCTATGTTATATTGTTAATCTGTTATATAGTGATTTTGTTGAAAAATCAATTTGCAGTTTTGAAAGTTATTTTACCGTTATAGTTGATCCGTTACACGTTATTTTATATTGCTTTTAGTGTTTAAATTGTTAAAGTTATAGTGTTTACGTTTCGATCGTTAGTTAATTACTGCATATTTGCATTTTTTATGTAATTTGTGTATAACTATATTGTAATTTATATTGTACTTTCTGCATTGTTTACAATTACTGATTTGCCAGTTTTGTAAGCATGTTTCGATCGAGAATTCCGGTTAATTCTCTTCGAAGCAATATTTCTCTTTGCTCTCTTAACATCCGATCCCTCTCTAACTCAGACTATGTCAATGCTTTGCATGATTTGGCTGAGACTCACAAGTTCGACTGTTTTGCTGTCAGTGAAACTTGGCTATCCTCTATAACCACTCCTTCTGAACTGATGTCTATTCTTCCTCCAGGTTATGATATGTTTATTGCAAATCGTGACTCTAGGATATCTGGTGCTAAGGGAGTTGCTCTCCTACTAAGGAAGCCCTGTACCCTTCTTAGCAATGACTGTCATAAATTTTCTTCATTTAAAGCAATTTCAGTCACTGGTAAATTTAGCACATGTACTCTGCGTGTTGTTGCAGTGTATCGACCACCATCTTCTTCCCCCTATGCCAAACCTTTCTCTCTCTTTTTATCGGAGTTTTCTACCCTACTCTCCTTCCTTACAACTTCTAAATCAGACTTTGTGATTACAGGTGACCTCACCATTCACCTTGATAATCCTCTTGATCCCTTAACTCAGCAGTTTAATACTTTGCTGTCCTCTTGTAATGCTGTTCAACATGTGAATGTTGCTACTCATATTGACAATCATACACTTGATGTTGTCTCTCTGCAAGAGAGACAACATCAAGTCTGTCTGCTATTGATCCTTTAAGTGTTACTATTTTATCTCACTCGCCGTCAGACCATTTTCCTGTTGTATTCACTTATAATCATGTTAAGCCATGTTTTACTATTAAAAAGTCACCTACTGTTTCATTTACGTGTGTAAATAACGTTGATCTGGATCTCTTTTGTTCTGATCTTGAAAATTCGACTTTGATCAAGTCTCCTGCTAATGATTTTGATGAATTAGTAAAACGGTATAACACTACTCTTTCATCTCTACTTGATAAGCATGCACCTTTAACAACCAAGAAGCTTAAGAAATCTAACCCTTGGTATACTTCTAATCTGAGAAAGCTAAATGCTGCATGCTGTAGAGCTGAAAGAAAGTGGCGTCATACCAATTCAGATTTTTGGAAAACTGTTTCTAATTTGCAACACAAGATTTATCGTACTGCTATTGCTAATGCTAAGAAAGAGTACTACTCTTCTTTGGTCAGTAAGGCTGTGAATGTCAAGAGTTTATGGAAAACCGTTAATGATCTTTTACATAGATCTATTTCTCCTTCTCTTCCTTCTACCCCTGTGGAGTCACTGCCTGAACAATTTTCCATATACTTTATAGATAAGATAAGCAATCTTAGAAAATCTATCACTCCAGCTCCTAACTCTACTCCTCATACTCCAGTGGAGAATCATTCCAAAGATGAACTTTCTAATTTCACTCCAGTTACAACTGATGAGATTACTACGGTAGTTTTAGACTCTCCAGCTAAACATTGTGACTTGGATCCTATCCCAACCTCTCTTTTAAAGAAGTGTATTCACATACTTGCTCCAGTATTAACATTGATTGTTAACCTCTCTCTCTCTCTCTCTACTGGCAAATTTCCTCGCGCTTTTAAGCGGGCAGTTATTACTCCATTGCTTAAAAAGCCCACACTGGATAAGGAATTACTGTCGAATTACAGGCCTGTATCTAATCTGTCATACATATCTAAGCTCACTGAAAGAATTGTTCTTCGGAGGCTTTCTACTCATCTCTCTTACAATGATCTATTTAATAAGCATCAAGCTGCTTATACTAAGCATCGCTCAACTGAAACGGTGCTTCTATCTGTGTGCAATTCTATTGCTAAAGCCATATGCACACAACGCTTAACTGGATTATGTATGCTTGATCTTTCGGCCGCTTTTGATACCATTGATCACAATATTCTTTTGGAACGTCTTTCTTCCTGGTTTGGTGTTCGTGGCAATATTCTTGATTGGTTTTCCTCCTATCTGACGGATCGTTCTTTTAGTGTGAAAGTGATGGAGTACATCTCTTCGCCTTCTCACTTAAAGTATGGTGTGCCTGAAGGCTCCGTTCTTGTTCCTATCCTCTTTAACCTCTATACAATACCCTTAAGCTCTCTAATCTCTTCTCATTCTCTTGATCATGAACAATATGCTGATGACACTCAAATGTACACTTGTTTCATCCCTAACTCCTATTCTAATGCTGAAACCCTCCTGCAACAAAGTTTTCAGTCTATATCCTCTTAGATGTCTGCTAATTTCTTGGCACTTAATCCATCTAAGACTGAATTCTTGTTGGTCGGGACACCTCAACAGCTTCTGAAGCTGAATGGGAAAACTCTTTCGTTATGTTCGGGTATTAAAATATCACCCGTTTCTTCTGTGAGAAATCTCGGTGTTATCCTTGATAAACACCTAACCTTCCACGAACACATAACTAAAACTTCACAAGCATGTTTCTTCCATATCCGTGATCTTCGTCGAATACGTTCATATTTGTCACGTGAGACAGCTGCTACAATTGGTGCTGCTCTTGTGCAAATCGAAGTTGGACTACTGCAATTCCCTGTTTTGTAATCCCCCCGGCTGTGAGATTGATCGGTTGCAGTTTGTTCAGAATTCTCTTGCACGAGCAATGTTTTGTAGTTCCAAGTACTCACATGTTACGCCAGTTTTGAAGTCTTTGAACTGGCTAAAGATTGAAGAGCGTATCATTTACAAAACAGCTTCGTTAACGTATAAGTCCATCACCATCCCTGGACAAACTTGTATGTCTCACTTGATTAAAGTGATGCAGCCTGCTATTACTCGGTCTTCTAAGTTAATTACTCTTGTGAGATCTAGCTTACCTTCACGCTCTAAGCTATCTAATCGTTCTTTCCAGCATGCTGCACCTCAGATCTGGAATTCTCTTCCATCCAATCTTCGGAAATCTTCATTTGAATCACATCAGCCTTTGCTTTCCTATGAGCAGTTCCATAAGCAGTTGAAGACCTATCTTTTCCATCTCTCTTTTCCATCCAGTGTCCATGAGCAGCGACCTGCGCCTAAACCACCTTTTCTTTAACTCCCTTTACTTTGGATTGAATTTCTGGATTTTGGAATTTGCACCGTTTTTAGACCTTCTCTTTTTTGCTCGCCGGCTTGATTTTGTATCAATAGTGCTCGATGTTGTTATTGATGACTGTAGCACTCTAATTGTTGTTATTGTTATTATTGCTCCTCTAGGTACCTGCTCCTCTAGGTACCTTGCTCCTCTAGGTACCTGCTCTTCTAGGTACCTGCTCCTCTAGGTACCTACACATCTAGGTAATTGCTCCTCTAGGTACCTGCTCCTCTAGGTACCTGCTCCTCTAGGTACTTGCTCGTCTAGGTACTTGCTCGTCTAGGTACCTGCTCCTCTAGGTACCTGCTCCTCTAGGTACTTGCTCCTCTAGGTACTTGCTCCACTAGGTACCTGCTCCTCTGGGTACTTGATCCTCAGGATTTCTGCCTGTAAGGCCCTTGTCTTAACATTTAATCAATTCTGCAAAAACATCTAAAGTTCTGGAAATAAATGATTAGAAATCTTCTGATAAAATGTTAGCAGTTACCAGTTTCCGGTAACGATTTTGATTAATCATGGAATAAAAAATATCAAAACTTAATAAAAGCGCAAGCAATTATACGCATTTTCATCCCTCATAAGTGAAGCGAGTTATAAAGAAATATCTCTTCAGCACCGCTGAATGCTCTGGACGTTTATAGCACATGACATTGACAGATATGGAAGCAGCTTAGCATCTTATGCGTTTACCATAAATATATTAAGAAACTTTTACGATAACCTTTAATTGATTTAATATTTTATTGATTGATCATTTGATTTTCAGCACTAATGCACGCTCTTGTGTTCGGCAATGTAACGGCTATCATACAGAGGATGTACGCAAGGCGAGCGATCTATCAAACAAAGACAAACGACTTGCGCGATTTCTTTAGAACACATCACATCCCACCTCAGCTGAAGAGAAGAATGCAGGAATATTTCCAAACGGTCTGGTCTCTTAACAGTGGCATCAATACTCAAGAGGTACAACGTTTGATTGATTATCCATCGGCCAGTCCACTTCTCTAATTGAATGAGTTATGAACCTGGTACTTTTAAAGCTTTATAAGATTAAAAGAAATAAAATGCCGAATGTAAAATCCAAGCTGAAGTTCGCGTCTGATTTAGAGTTAGCGAACTGTCGGCGAGTGGCATGCAGGAATTTAAATGTTTTATTTTAACAATGATGTGGTTGATTTAATCTCCAAAATTATGAATATATTATGCGTATAATTATGTCGCCAAACTAGAACTTGATATCCAGAAATACCTGTCGTATTTTAGAGATTTTACATTTTACTTTTCAATATCTATGGAGTGACCAAAGGAGTGCTCTTTATGGAGCGTGAAAGCAGACTCTGAGTATGAATATGTACCTTGGACCTGTCACTTGGCTATACACTAGAGAGAATACAAAAACATATGTAAAGGTTGTTATTGCTGTTGCGGGTTAACCTTTTTATTTGAATACAATAATTTAATCTCTGAAGCAGCTGAAGGACTTTGTAGTAATAAATCCGTGGAGAGATAAGCTTGTGGGACGATTACTAAATTGGATGATGGTTATATTACTGCTAACTGGACGAATTGGCTTCACAGTTACCAGTTATGCTAGATTGAATTAACTCTACGATTATCTTTGACAGTATCCTTTCAGTAACAAAACGAACGTTAAACGTTTCTTTATTTCTTGAGCTATAATACTCAACATATATACTATTATAATACTAATAATGATACTAACTAATGCTAATATAATATTATAGTAATATTACTCAACCAATTTAAATGCAATGTTTTTTGCGCTTTAAGCTGCTAAAAGATTTTCCTGAAGAGATGCAGGGAGATATAGCCATGCATCTGCACAGAGAGATCCTGGACCTGCCGTTGTTCGACAGAGCTACTAAGGGCTGCCTAAAGGCTGTATCGCTGCAGGTCAGACCCATGTTCTGCGCTCCGGGAGAGTACATCCTGCACAAAGGAGACGCTATCAGCTACATCTACTTCCTCTGTACCGGATCTATGGAAATACTGCGTGATGGAATGGTAGTAGCCATCTTAGGTTTGTACAAATGGTCAAAAAAGTAGGTCAAAAACTGTAGGTCAGAAAAGCTTGTTAAATATTCGTAATAATTATGCTACATCTAATATTTATTTTTACTTAATTTAATCATCATCTTACCTCAAGTCCTAGTTTAATCGGGGTCGGGATACGAATAGACGTTCTTAAGTTTATCCACGTTTAAGTTTTTGTTGCAAATTCTGGAGTCTAGGCGTTCACTAACCGAATGCCATTTCTAACGTTGGTTTGGCTCTAGTTTTTAAGTCGCCTTCTGTGACACGTGCAAATTTACACGGTTGATCTATTCTTCAAGCAACCCGGACACAACACGGGGAAATCTTTACTAATTTTGAAAATCTTACGATAGAATTTAATAGCGCATTGATTTTTTCTCTTTGCTTAAATACTACCCCAAAGGAACTTGATTGAATATCGCATAAATCGATAATACGCAACTTCGCTAACTATTTATTTGACCCTAATATTGCAGCTATGCACCTAATTTTAAAGAAAGGCTAAAAAGCTATGTTTAAGGTTCGTTCTGATACCCACAGAGATACTGTCATAGATTATCCACCAGGGCTTCCATCTAACAAAAGCCTCGGCCTTCTGCTAAGCAGCCTAGCGTGAAATATACTAGGCCACTGGTACGATTTTGCTTTTTCGGTTTGTCTAAAGTTTTTATCCGGCAGAATGTGCGGTAATGGTAACTCTAAATCTTAGCGTAGTTCAGCTGCGGTCTTGAACCAGAGTAATTAATAATCGACTCCGGAAATAGAATTAGTCCGACCATTTGTATCCACCCACTTCTCCCATCTTATTCCATCAATCCATCTTCATGCATCCCTTTACTAATCCGACTTCTCCCTCCCCTGCGTCGGTTCTACTCAAAGACAACTGGGGGTTTGAACTTTTTTTGGTTCCTATGGTTACACATATGACATAGCATACTGCTACAAAGTTTCCTTGCTTTGTTTATGTTTTACTAGTGGAGTACGGGCATTGTGTATACACTACAGGCCTACAATTTGCTTTAGAACAAAGAATTTCACATATTCTTAAATAACAATTATACCCTTAATTTAATTCGGTTTTCGTAACTCATGAAATAGTTCATAATCTGGTCTTAGACAATTTTCAAGTCCAGACATTATAGAAAAAGGGATTAGAGTAAATAGAAGCAGGATTAAAGGCAGAACTATTTACATTAGGAGTAGATCGCATTGCAGTGGGCGCATTTAGTAGGAGGGTATTAGAGATGGAATGGATCAAGATGGATTTATAAATGTAATTAAAACTAATAAGGAAGCCTATTGTACACCGTTGGAAGTAAGGCAAAAGAGGAAATGCTTATTGAAACCATATTATGACTCTTTTTTTCTTCAAGTACGGTGCCTATTCCAAACCTGGACGGTCATGGTCATTTTTTCTCCAGATATTTCTGTCCATTGTTGATCTGAACATATAGGTTTCCATTATCTGCGTCCATTTGCTTAGACGATTAATGAACGTCACCACTGCCGAGCCCCACTTCGTTCGCTTTCAACTTTTCCTGTAACTGTGGTATTTTCAAAGATTTAGTTCCGCATAACGTGCCCGAAAAGCTTACCTAAGCAGGTTAAGTGAAAGGTTGAGAAAGGCACATTTAGAAAGGTGAAATTAAGACAGAGAAAGAGAGAGAGAGAGAGAGAGAGAGAGAGAGAGAAGATGGACAGCTGGATCATTGAATGGAGTAACAATGAAAGAATATTTTGAAATGACATAAAAGTGATTCATGGCATAAAATCTGAGACGAACCATTCGGAACTCGTAATGAGAAAAATTCTGAGATAATTACGAAGACCAAATGATTTTGAGTGTAGCCGTTTGTGCCGTGAAGCACTGGAAGGTACTCTAACAGTATCCGCCATATTTGACCTTTCGGTTGAGCGCTGAATTGCCAGTTTCTGATATTTTAAAATAGTTTAAGCTGTTGATTGAGTTATTTCTGGCCGAAATCTTTGCTTAATGGTTGCAAAGAAAATTTTTATTACGTAAATTAAGGACAGAAACAATTAATATTTTAAAGCATTCTATCAGGAATATTTAGAATCCTTTGTGTATGCACACTGCACAATCATTCTTAGAACAGAGAATTATTGAGAATAGCGTCCTAAGAAATTAACGTATATGTTAAGCCAAAAATAAAAATGAAAAGTTAATGAGCAAAATAAATCCATGTGAGAAATTAGAGTTGGCAGGACATAAATCTATGCAGAAGTGTCAATCACTGCTGAAATGGTACAACAATTATAAAACAATATTTGTAGGCCTATTTTGTTAGTTTATAGCAATACAACCTAAGCATATACGTTTGTGAAGCTTTATCGTCCTGTTTGAATGTAAAATAAATAGATTTAAATTAGTTTATTGATTAACTTATTCGTTGATATAAAATGTGTATTCAAACTTATGTTTTTCTTAAACCAACACAGACTTTCACTAACTTATAGAAAGGTTACGATACCTGGACAATGTACACTTTCATTATACATTACATTACTATAAGAATTTTGAATAACAATTGAGAAATACTACGTATTTATACTGTCTGATGTCCGAGATTGTAACAAGTTTGTCTGAAAATCAAGATGCCTCAGGTTCGAACCTCAGATGATCATTTCTGGCAGTAGATTTTAGTTACAGAAGCATTTGTTGTTATTTATTCTAGTTAAGATAGCATTTATATAAATTTATATAAACGTAATCTCCTAAAATTAATCGATTACGTTTTTATCAAGTTTATATAAACGATTAGACATGTTAGATGATTTAAAGATCAACTTATATGTGGAAATGAAGAGAAAAGCGGAAGACAGAGAAGCGTGGAGGCGTTATATATCATGGACCTGCCAGTAGGCAGTGCACTAAAAGAGAGATATAAACGTAGTATGTAGTTAATTTTTCCCGTATGCCACTGATGCGCAGGTAAAGGAGACCTCTTTGGTCCAGATCTCTACCACCAGGACTCGGTGATCAAGTCCAGTTGTGACGTCCGATCCCTCACCTACTGCGACTTCCAGTGTGTCCTGCTCAGCGGACTCAAAAACGTCCTGGAAATGTATCCGGAGTTCTCAGAGAAATTCTGCAACGAACTGGCTCAGGATTTAACGTACAACCTGCGAGACGGGTTCAACGAATACGATCACACCGATGATGATGGTGAGTGGATGGAGACAAATAAACTGACGAGGATTTGCGAAGAACCGAATAAGGAAGATGAAACCGACGATGAACGGGTATCGATAGGGAACATAGCGCTTCAGGGAGCTGCTGAAGAGGCTGGAGATCTAATCCTGGGTCCGCCCGTGGAGGTGATCATGACTCCAGCTGATAGTTTGTCAGAGAAGTCTGTCAGTGGCGGTATTCAGACAGCTGGAGAGAAATATCAGCAGTCGGCCAGGCGGCGTTCCTCTGCTAAGTATGCCTCACCAACATTTATCAATAACACAGTCTCAATGTTAGAGGTTTAAAATCTGTTACCTCAATCAACTATGACGTTATGAACGTTTTAGTAGCACATATAAATGAATTAAAATGAATTCATATAAGACTCCGGTACTTTTGAAATTAATCGGTAACGCTTATTGTGCATTGCGTGTGTAACGTTGGGTGGTTGCCGTTGGTTTTATTGTATTTAGTAGAATATATGAATTTTTGAAAGCTAGCATCTTACGCTAATGAAATTGATGATTTCTATTGCAGAAGACCCTATGTAGTTCGGACCTCACTTTTTATAATTGAAGAGTTCATAGCTTCATGTAATTCATTTTTTATAGTAATCTTATACTAAATTAAAAGAAGAATGAATCTTATATTATTGTTGAGAACATATTTAAGATATAATCGAAATTATTAATTCTTTCTATAATAAAGTAATATGAATTTAATTAGATTTCAGCCCTTCTGTAATTCGTAAATCTAAACAATGATAATAAATTAATCTAGCAGTCTACATGTATTGAATTTCTTCGAAACTCAACACTCTTCGTATTGAATTCATACTAATGCCTAAGATCCATGCAAACATGTCTTGTCATTGCGCTGTTAACAATTAACAATTATACTAATCAACAATTAACAATTATATTATAATTATAAGAGAAAACGTTAATTATTCTTTGACAGTGTCTGATTGTTATGTAATGCAGCGATGCGCTGAGGGTTCCAGGCCTAAGTTGTTGTCATCAGAGAGACGCTACGGGTAGACCTTTCTCAAGAGCTTCTTCTGTGGGCTGTAATCTATATCAGAGAGGTCTGTTGGAGTCCATTATGCACATCAGAAAGATTTTACTTGCGTTTCTTAAATCGTAAAGTCAAACAATTACGTATCATTGCTAAAATAAAGTAGTTTAAATTCCAGCATGCCATTCGCCTACAGTTCGCTAGCTCTAAAATCAGATGCTAACTTGGCTGGAGCCAGTGGCGACGTCGGTAAGATACTCGACCGCGGATCAGTATGTGCGGTGTTCAAATCTTGGGCTCGTACGTCACTGACATCGCAATCGAGTGACGAAACTGACGTTAACCTTAGCTTTTTAGCTTTATCTGCTGCTACAAGCAATTCTCATAGTAGTCGTGAGGATGCTTCTTAAAAGTTTAGAATAAAAACTTAAATTCTTCTTACGTCTGCTGGTTAAAATTTACGCTTCTAAGTTAAAGTTTTAATTTTTGTTTGTCTTTTGGATTTTATGCTTTTTAGTCTCTAAATGCACGGCCCTCTAGCAGGTGTATGGCTTATAATGTCCCCACACTTCTCTGTCTTCTGTTTTCCTTTTCATGTTCACACATGAAACTGCTTTTACAGCTTTTTAAATATGAGTGAATTATTAAATCAACCAACTCTCTGTCAGCCTCTGCATTTATTGATATTATACATGTATGTTATTAAATTGTTATTTATATTATATATATATATGTTTATTAGTTATATTATTGTTTAATATATTATGTTTCCAGGAGTTCATCATAGCGATAGAATCGGGTCAAATTCACACCTCGCTTCCATTCAGATCGAGTTTGAGCACACCAATCTAAGACTTGGTCAGCTGGACAAAAAAATTCGATCACTGAACGCCGAGATATCAACACTGGGATCAAACGTCAAGACCATTCTCAACACACTCCGTTCTACCTCCACCTCCCCCGTTGTACCTCCCAAACATTTCGATAAATTTAATTCAGCCCGAAGAACTCAAATCCACCGATTGGACATACACAGGAACAGTTTAAACATGGTCGAAGACTTCCTGTCGCCCAACAATTCACGTCAAATTGAACTTTCAGACGAAAGTTCGACGAATTCCGTACCGGATATTTCGCCGTTGAGGCACGTGGAGTGTTCGGTGGACGATCAGCCGTCTCCTACCGACGATTCCTCGTCGCAAATCTTTCCACATATGAACGTCTACAACCCCAGAGCAGCCTTCAGACCCCGGTCGTCACCTTCCACATCCGCTAATCTCGATGAATTCCCGGTACAATCCTTTACCTCTTCCAAACCGTGCAATGGTTTCAGACAAACGAAATCGATTAAAGCGTCCCGCGACTTGAGAGGTTCACAGAAGGTGAAGGTTGCGGCAGAGGGAGATGCTGGACAGAGGTGGTTTCGAAGGAAAGGATCGTTACCGAGTAATTCAACTGTGCACAGAACTGCAGATAAAACAGTATCGTAATGTTCAGAGTCTGCGGCAATTATAGCAATAGATATTTCATGAAGTCAACACCTAATATAGCTATGAAACGGGAGTAGTATGTCAATCAATAGCAGCATGGACCATCAATATGGGCATTCAATATGGACCTTCGATATGGGCCTTCAATATAGGCCTTCGATATAGGCCTTCGATTTAGGCCTTCGATTTTGGGCTTCAGTATGAGCTCAGACTCTCACCGGTATCAAAATGTTGTTGACCATGAAGACCCAGGCTGTAGCCTTAATGTTCAGCATGTTCTTGAAGTCTAAGGTTTTTGTAGTTTAAAAAAAACGTTTTTATAATATAAATCTGGATCATAAAATCAAAATAATGGTTTTATAATGTACTGTACGTTAAGAATTTGTGATAAAATATGTAACGGAAATAATTGAACATAAATAGATTAGTTTAGTCTATCAATTATTGCTATCTTGATCGATTTAACAAAAGGTATAATTAAATTGTGATAGCTTGTTAATTTGATTAATTAGTTAAACTCAGCTATTGCTATACCAATTTTCAGCCATATCATTTACATGCATAACTTAGTTATTGAGAAATTCTTTGGATAATCTTTCTGAATTTTGATGTTTATTACTATTGGTTATAGAATTCTGGACTTTGACAATGAAGTTCTCTATGGTATTCAGCCAAACGACAGGTCCAAGGTTCATGTTTCCACCTATATTCTGCTTTCGCGCTCCATAAATAACACTCCATCGATTGACGTGTTATAATCTCTTCATAAAAGGCTAAACCTACACAAACCTTAATTTAGCCTATGGCTTTGAAATAATTTGACTGGGTGGTTTCCTGTTTCCTTCCTTAGTTCTTACTCAGTCGACACGACACTTGCAGTTTACGGTTGATTTATTCTTCAGTGGATAAGACATAATAGTGGTAGTAGTGTAGTCTTTAAGAGTCAAACACGCAGCCAAGATTCTGATCTTGATCATGCTTAACCAATAACCGCGACCCTGGGGATAAAGATTAAATAACCCTGATGGACAAGGCTAAACAATCCTGAGGGTCAAGGCTATACAACCCTGAGGGTCAAGGCTATACAGTCCTGAGGGTCAAGGTCATATATTCCTGAGAGTCAAGGCTATATAATCTTGAGGGTCAAGGCTATACAACCATGAGGGTCAAGGCCTTGTTGAACAAGAAGTTCATAACTTTAAGAATGTCAGTAAACAAATATTGTTGGACGAAATATTTTGTTTTGACATACGGAATATTTGCATCTTACTAAGTTATAATTTAAAATAATATTACAAAATTGCGTGATTAAAATATATATGAAATGAAACAACTACTATATTATATCTTGTCGGCTGCCCTGTTGGGAAATGTCCCCGACATCATTGTCTCTTTTATGAGCCAACTGACTGCTTTATTTACTATTATACTATTAGCTAAAATATGACTAAAATGATAAAATATCAGCTCAATATACCCATCTTAAATGTCATTGTTAAGATCAGAAATAATTCCTAAATTAAAGTGATAACTCGTTATGTATTGCTGAACACAACACGGTAAACTATTAACACTGAAATAAGATTTGTTGAACTTTGACAAATGTAAGGCGCCACAATCTTTATATTTTAAACTAAAAATACAGTTCTACAATGCATGCTTGTAAATATCTGTTGTTTAAACTTTAGATCTAAAATTAATGAATAATAATACTAAATAGATTGAAATTGATACTAAGTTCCAAATGAAGACTACTGAGCAAAACATACTTAAAGATTGACAAAAAAGTCAGTGGCGCCGGAATGTATTATACACTGACTAAAAGCCGTTAAAACAAGGTACGGCCCTCATTGCTATGAGCCATGCCACTTTTTTTCAAAATCAAAATTCTGGAGTTGGAAATTTTTATGCAACGAACTGCCAATGGCAGAGCTGGAGTTGTGCAGCAGCTGCAGCTGAGTACTTTAGTTACTATATTTATCATTCAGCAGCCACAGCTTTCACAATATATCATGTACAAGATACGAAGCTTTGCATCCGAGTCTCAAGACCGATTCCACGGCAGGGTCTGCTCCGCAGTTAGCGCTTGAGCCGCGCCACTTTAGACTTTAGATATCTTTGAGCCATGCCACTTTAGGTATCTTTGAGAGTGCCACTTTTAAGATCGTTCCAGCGCTTATGAAAATAGTCTGTTACTTCTTTCGCTGCACATTCTACATAAATTACAGTTGGCGGATGTAGTAACACATGCATAGTAGTAGTGTAAAATGCTGAGTGGTTGACCGTTAAAACATCGTGATGAGTGCCATGGTTACCAATCCTAGAAAACAAAAAACATAAGTTTAATACTCATTACGTTGAAATTCGGATGATTTCTTAGTAAATACTGGGTCAGTATATACTGCATATAAATTATAAATTACCGGCCCAAATTTATCATCTCATGTCTCTGTCTGCTCTCAGATATACCTACGATGGTTTCGAAGTCGAATCAAATAGACTTAAAAATACTTTATCAATCGCTCATTTAAAAAAGCTATGCAAAGCTACTGCTAACATCAGTTTCCTCACTCGAAAAAGATGTCATTGACGGGCGAGCCCAGGATTAGAACCCTGCAGATACTGATCCGAGGTCGAATATCTTACCGACATCGCCGCTGGCTCCAGCCAATGGCGATGACAATCGACATTTAAAATGTCACTATGTTATTTCTATAGCGCAATATATCAGACTGAGCTTTTTGTGAAAAAATACAAATTATTCTACTAATTAAATATTATTATGACAGCAATCTAATACTAACTTTCTTTTTGCTTAGTTGCAACAGCTAAATTTCGAATTTGATATTTAGATTAAATGTGTTTTAACTTAGGCCTAATTGTGGATCATACAACATTACGCTGCTAATAAATCGAGTAATGATCATTTATTACAATATAATCGAGATAGCCATAATTTTTATAAACAAATTACGACAACTAATAGCATATATATCCGAAAATTTATTGGCAAATATTGTAATAATTTGTAGATTAGTTAATCAGCCTATAGGCCTAATATACACCGTTTAAAGTTTTTTGTTACTAATTCAGAGAAAAGCATTAGAAGTGCCTAGCCGTTTTTTAATTTAAATGTATTAGGCCTAACTAGTTTAAACTAAGTTTTCACTGTAGTTGGTTGACCAGGCCTATGATTTTGAAAAAAGTACATTACATGCACTGTTGACGGAATCATGAACTTTCATTGGTGATGATTGCATGACGAAATATTTTTCTTTAACGTAATTTTATTTGTGTCCGTTTATTCATTTCTAGTATTTTCATTTCTCTGCAAACTTACCGTCTAACCTACAGTATTTAAATTGTTAACTGAAACATTAATTAAAAGAATACAAACTTAAAATATAACCTTTACCTAGTAAAAATGCTGCTAGAAATTTCTGGTGACTCCCGAGATAGAGAAAAGAAGGAATAAAAGAACCCTGTGTTGGACATTGTGTGGGTAGCAATAGAACTATAATACACGTGACCACAATGGCCACCAACAGCTTCTTCATGATTAACGCCACTTTCTATAGTCAATCAGTTATTACATCAATTAGTCAATCAAGCAATTTATCGATCAATTAATCTATTCTAATCGTGAAATTCAGAAGACGATTAAATTCTTTAGCAAATAAGTTTACTATTATAATTTATTTATACTATTGATGTAATTTTAAAAGTAAAAGTAACAGTAATTTAAAATGTATAGTAAATTTTAAACTAGAACAATCTTTCTATATTTTTCAGTATATCCTTGTATGCTTTGTGCTCCGCATAATAGCCTACTGAATGCTTCTTTAGCCCCGTCAAGATTGGCCAAATAATTTTTACTTTCAGTCATTCATAAATTTATTTTGATTTTGATTTGTTTCTTTAACCAATAATTATTAGAGTAAACTAGCCGTAAAAATGAATTATCTAAGAAAATTTGACTAATCTATACGAAATTATTTATACAATATGAATATACCGTAGATAATTTCAATATCAAAACGCTAATATTCACGCGACGTCTCGCCGGCGTTAAGCTACCAACGACTGAGGGAAGATGAACTTGAAATTAATCCATCAGCCAGGTGTGCAAGCAAAGATCTCTGATTAGTCAGACTGTTTAACGATAATCGATAAACTAAATGCACTGATCAGTTGCCTGAGCCCATTTAATTGTGAAATGGCTTAGAAACTTGCCTAATAATTCGCCATTGTTAGGCCAAGTTGCTTGTTCTTGAGTAGGCCAAAGCGAATTCTCAACAAACTGCAGATATGATCAGAATTGGTTTTATTCTTATAATTTATCGTTATATGCTCTGTATATAGGTCAACATTATCTTCTTCTTCTCCTGAATCCCAGTTTAACTAGGATCGAATTAGAAAAGATTGTAGCAATTTCTGGAGCCAATAAGCTCACCAACCCAATGCCTTGACGATGATTTTATCTCAGTGCTTTGTAGCCCTTTACGACACGGTTGGTTTATATTTGAAGAAACTCGGACACAATATGGCTAAAATTTACTCTATACATGTAGATAATTAAATGCTATCAATTCGTCAATCACTGGCATGATCTATTCTGTAGGCTAATACAAGATACATGAAAATAATGATTAATATATAATGACTTCATTATTACTTCTGGTCAAACGTAAAGTCGTAATGTGAGCAGTGATCAAAATGTAAATTTGGAAAAACTCCATTGATTCGTTGTGATCTTTATCCGATCTCAATTAAGCTGCTATAGACATTATATACTCGTTAATAGATGGTGTGCTCTTTAACATAACATAACAACAATTAGAGTGCTACAGTCATCAATGACAACATCGAGCACTATTGAGACAAAATCAAGCTGACGAGCAAAAGGAAGGTCCAAAAACGGTGCAAATTCCAAAATTCAGAAAATCAGTTCAAAGTTTTCTGGATTTTGGATTTTGCACCGTTTTTGCACCTTCTTGTTGCTCGCCTGCTTGATTTTGTTTCAGAAGTGCTCGATGCACATATGTATAGCATCCATCCGCATAGGCTACACATACATGTATGTGTAGCCTATCCTGTGCACCTTTATTTTTATGTGCTATTATATGTTATCAAAACTTCAGATTAATTACAAAATATGAAATCAATGAATAAGAATTTAGCGTCCGGTTTCTCGCGGTAAGGCAAAGTCAGGGACGTCTCAAGCAGACTCTGCTTTAACAGATGCCAACGCATTACATGATGACGACTGAGTATACAAAGATATCTTCAAAAAACGGGAAACGTCAGAAAATATATTTCTAAATAAAATCTACATAATACATGTACATGTAGTTCATACTTGTCGCGAACAGCCTTGCTGCCTGTTCGTCGTCGAGCGGTTGTCTATTTCTGGACTCGCTCGCCGGTCGGCAGTGCTTCGAGACGGCAGCTTTTTCGTCGAATGCTTTACTAAGGGTACCGCTTGTCAGGAGAAACCGAGTTGCTGCGTCTTCAGATAATACTTCTTTCCCGGTATCATTCGTCTCGATAGGCCTTTCTCGTTCATTTCCGACTGAGTAGGCCAAGGTCCAAACCCCCCATGCCTACTTCGTAATTTTTGTTCTCGGGAACCCGGTGCACAGCGTCGGCGCTGTCCCCGAGTCGGGAGTAGGAGCGTACTCCACGTCTTCTACGTATTTAGACGAGGACGGTTGAGTTTCTGCCATGCTCCCTTGGTAGATTCTATCCCGTGATATTCGTGGTTCTCGGGGCGAAGTGATATGGTGACCCGAATCGGTAGTGGAAGCGTCTGCGTTATCTTGGCGATCACGGTTTGATTTTCCGTCCTGCTTCCTAGTCTTCAAACTGGTTGTAGTACATAATTTTATGATTGGTTGTTTAACTGCGACGAACTTTATTCTTCTTTACCCTATAAAACTTCCCTTTACCTGTTTAGACTTATTCTTCCCTATCCTTTTAATATAGGTCTCCCCGTAGTTCCTGTTCTCGTCCATTTGTTGCTGAAGTGGTGTAGTGGGCCTTTCGCTTAAATGTGGTGAAATCCGTGGATAGTCTGCTGGTCATTGGTAATCCCGCTTCTGCATCCTTTTAATACTGGTCTTCCCGTAGTTCCTTCTCTCGTCCATCATTTCTGAAGGTGGTACAATGGCTTCCGTGTAGTCACTATGAAATCCGTGGATAGTTAACTGGTCATTAGTAATCCTGTTCCCGCCTGCAGTGACGAACTCCATCAAGACCCTTAGCAAATACCTGCAGAGACGAACTCCGTTCAGGCGCCTAACAAATACCTGCAGAGACGAACTCCGTCCAGGTAATGCCGTCGCTATCTTGCCGCCTGCAGAGACACACTCGACCCAGGCGCTTAGCAAATACCCGCAGAGACTAACTCGACCCGAGTATTGCCGTGGACTACCAGCCTCCTCGCCTGCAGAGACACACTCGACCCCGGCGCTTAGCAAATACCCGCAGAGACGGACTCGACCCGAGTGTTGCCGTGGACTACCTGCCTCCTACCTGGGCCTACCCAGGGGGACACCGAACTCTCTCGCCTCCAATTAGCCTTCGCGGCTTGGGACACTAGCCAACCTGAGGGGCCCCCTTTCCTATCCTGTAGGGAGTCAGTAAGGGGAAGGATCATTGAGACTCGATCCTTTATGAGAACTACACGTTGTATACCGTATAGACCCATCGGAGCCGCCCTCCTGGTAACCTACTCAGACGAACCAAGTAGGCCCCCGGCCCCAACTTGTTTCTATTGTATCTAGCTTCACCTTATATACACCGCTGTCGATCGATGTCAAACGCTTCTATCAAATCACAGCGCTTCTTGGCTTAGCTAATTTACGACGCAGCTGCGTCACTTTGGAAATACCCTTCGTAATAATCTATCTATACACACCTATAACCTCGGCTTCTATCGTCTATTACAAATCTTTGGAAAAACCCTACGTCACTTATTATTTATAAATAACTGCTCTATAATATTAGCTTTCTATCTATAATATATATTTCCTAATATATTAATAACTGCTGTATAATATCTGTTTTCTATCTATAATTTATATTTCTTAATATAATAATTATGAACAAGGCGTGTTCATTACAATACTGAATAATTTTAGAATTATTTTCAACAGTTCAAATTGGATGATCAAGATATACATTTATAATTCATGAAGTTAAGTTATATGTTCATCACACTTAATTGTCTTTATTCCCGGAGTATAGGCCTACAGGCCTATGTGATATTTCACCTTTAAGAGAATTTATTAGAATGTCTTGATAGCGTAGGGGTAACGTCATGAAGTTTTAACTGACAGACCCTGAGGTAAATTGAACTCTCGTGGGTTCGAATCCCAGCCGCGCTGATCTAAGAATAAAATCTTGGACATTCACTGGACTGGTTTTACGGAAAATGGTGTAAATTGCCCAACGGTTTAAACATGTGGTATTAAAAGTGATAGATAACAACACAGTTGATCATTTCACTATAATGCGTGTTATTATTATATTGCCACTGTTAATTTTTACTAATATATCTTCATCAATGGTCGAGTTGGTCAAATACACAATCTCTTTTGAAACTTATGTTAATGACATTAGTCTTACACCACTACACGCAAACTTTCCTATTAATTATTAAATACACTTTCATATCTTATCTTTTGACTGATTTTTCTGAGACTAGATTTTGCAACAATTCTTAATTACTATTATTGTTATTGTTTTGTTGTTGAAGTTATTGTTGTTGTTCTGAACGTTGTGATAAAATTTGTGAGTGTCATCACTGTTGTAAGACTTTGAAGAAGATCGCGTTATTTTGTTTGACAATTTTGATTAAGAGTTTCTGTTATTTGTAATTCAATCGAATGATCATTAAGTCAATTCAGGTTTAAGGTTCGTTTCCTCCTGAAGATGATGTTACAGATGATGCACTTGATGACTTCAGCGGTTGAATGTGTAACTGTACACTTTCCCTTTGCAATAATTCCAAATTTCGCCTGCGTCATATTAGAAAATCCAAATTCAATCTAAGAAATTGCGATGTATAAATGTTAATTGGCTTAAGCAATTATAGAAAATCAAGAAATCTAACTCTATCTATCTATCTAAATCTATCTCGAAGCTGTAATCTGTCCTTTCGCTCTTTTTTAGCATTCTTCTTAGATCGAAACCATTTCATTCACTCCTAAAATTTTCACATCAGCCTTGACTTTCCTACGAACTGTTCCTTAAAATTTAATGATCTAACTATTTTGATATTTCTCCCTGTTATCTGCTAGTTCCGATCGACTTCTAATCAACTCCCTCTACTCCCTTTAATTCGGTACCTTTGAACTGGTTTTCTGCCATTGGGTTTGCATCATTTCTCTGGCCTTCTAGTTTTATTGCTTGTTGGCTTGACTTTGATTAGTGTTTGACATTAATTTGCAATTGATGACCGTAGCATTGTAGTTGTAAATTGTTTTTGTTGTGTATAATTGAATGGATGTAAGAATTTAAAAAAATTTCTATGATAAATTCAATTATTATTGTTTAAGAAAGGATTGGAGATCATTGCACAGTTAAAATTGCATTGCTTTGATGACTAAAAATAATTTGATCTTAGATTTGTGTTATTTGTAACATTTTTAGAATAGCTGTGTACGTTTTGTTGTGGTATTAAGTCGTATTTAGTTTCAGAGCATTACAATTAACATATGTTGTTTCTTTTACTTTGTTGTTGTTTTTAGCATTGAAGGATATTTAGTGTAGAGAACAAGAAAGAGAAATAAATATGTCGTCAACGTCACAGAAGCACAAGAACTTTGTGGCAGAGCCGATGGGTGAGAAGCCAGTGACAGACCTTGCTGGAATCGGTGAAGTCCTCGGTGATAGGTTAAAAAAGGAGGGCTATGATAAGGTTTGATCTAACGACTGGTATATTCTCACTGATTGATAATATGATATTATATTTTTATTATTATTATTAACAACGAAAACTTATATAGCAGTATCATGGCCGCAGTTGGTCTTCGAGATTAATTTACATAAAGAGTTCAATAATAATAAGCTAAATAAAATTTAAATTTATTACCAAAAATTGTGTACTTGTTTGTATAAACCTAATACTTATAATAAACATACATATATTGTAATTACATGTAGAAAAACCATGCGATCACAATAGTGTTTTGACACTACGATGGAAAGATAAATAGTTAGACTCGTGACTCATAGTAAAAATATAATAATATTAGTAATCAGAATTGGTTTTGATGTACAAATGCTGATTAAATAATAAGTCTAAGAAATTTAACTAAATTTATAGGCTAATTTTAAATTATCTAATGATGTTGTTTACAGTAAATCTGCTGAGTAGAATAAAGTAAGCGTTTTAAATATTACTTTATATAGAACAAATCACTAGTTTGAAGAATATTTCATGTTGTTTGATGTTTTAATTTGCATTTTCGATCTAAAAAGAGAAAAAGGTTGCCTGATATCTGACTGAATTATATGATAAAGTAGTGGACTAAGTCGTTTAAAGACAAAAATAGTAACCTTGTTTGGACTTTTTTTTTAAAATATGTGTTGTTATAAAATATACATTATGTGTTTACGATAATTCAGGCGTACGTGGTGCTCGGGCAGTTCCTGCTGTTGAAGAAGAACGAGGAAGACTTTCAGGACTGGCTGAAAGAATTGACGTCGGCTAATTCCAAGCAAGCGGCTGACTGCTACGGCTGTCTGCGGGACTGGTGCGACGCCTTCCTATGAGCGATGTCTCTAACACTGCGGCAACCGCTTGCGCAAGTGAGTGGTGCACCGCCTAAGAGCTGTGCACCCCACTGGTTACTATATGTGCTACAAATTTGGTTTTGGTCATTGTCAAAACTTTTTAAGGCACCCCAAGTTTTCTTTAAAATAGTCAAAACATTGATTCCTAGCAAATTCATCCATCTTGATCCTTAGTAACTTAATTCAATTTGTTGCGCAGCGTGTCTATATTTTGTGATTAGAGCTTTAAAATGGACTCTGATGAACTGTTGAATGTATATAGTTAAGATGGTTTGCTGGGATATGTTGACAGTGTTGACTTTATTTAGCGGTAGTCGATTAATTACTTGCAAAACTGACAATTAGCGAAAACCTTAGATTTTAATGGGAATTGATTTATTCAACACTTACAAAACTGACAGAATTAGCAAAAACCTTAGATTTTAATTGGAATTGATTTCTTCAAACCTTGCATTAGTTTGCTAAATGTGAGTATCCATTATTTCATTCATGTAATTGTTTGACAGTTTATAATTACTCGCTGATTATCTCTGTAAAATAATTTTTTAATGGCAGATATGTCTGAGGTTTTTTGCTTGTAATTAATGTTAGGGATATATTGTTCGTTAGATTGTTAGCAGGTTATAAATTTATGCAGAGCATTTGATAAATTTATTATTGTCTGGATATGTAATTTATCAATGAATATAAACTTTAGCTCATATGACTAATTAAGTGTGTTTGCCATACATTATGGTTTAATTCACATATGTAAGTTACTGGTGCAACAATTGTGTAACTGTTTAGTATGTTTAGATTTGAACTAGGACTGTACATTAGGTTACAGGTTGGCTACTCTTTTGGAAAACCTGGAAAAGTTAAAGAATTTGAAAGTAGTCAGAGAAAATGAAAAGTCAGGGAAACAGAATTTATGCAGATTTATCATTTTTTATTTGACAGTTCCACAAATTTAAGATACATACATTTGAAAAAAATTAAGAAGATTATGTTGCTAATGAAGAAAAAATCATCAGAAATTAATGCCAACACGTTATAACATTCAAAAATTTGGAATATCATCACACATTCAGAAAGTCATCTATGGCATTGTTGTTTGAAACATTAGTCGATGCTGCAATGGCAATAAAATTGTAGAGTCGCACTGAATAGATCAAAGAATTTTATATGGTCTGGAGAGTGGTCACCCTGGGGTTAATTTGTTATGAAGAATGTTTAGAGAACGGTGCAAGAATTAATAACAGCGATTTCAAGATCATTGCCATTAATTCTCTTAATTTTTAATCGTGGAATCTCGTGGAAATGATAAATTCTTAATTGTAAGAGAGGATCAGTTTATATGCTATTGATCTACTGCTAACTTTCGTACAAACTTTCTATTTATTTCTTCTGAAATATTGATATTATGACAGTTTGTTGTATCTGGGATAATATAATCAAGTAACTTTCTTCTTGTCATAGTATTTTGTGATTTATGCAAAAATACCAATGATGCAATAAGTTGCTATTATGAATAATTGTATAATGTGCTAAGTTACTAAAACTTCTAATATTATATTATTCACAGATAGGTTTTACAACTGTATGACAACCTTCCTAAAGTTGAGCTATTCTCATATATTATTTCTATCATTGTGCTCTACAGTACTTCTCTCACCAGCATGAACAGCACTAAGTTTACTCTTATAGTAATATACTGGATTGAGCTAAAAGACATTTTGCATCAGTTACCTTCAGCCTGATCTCGTGGTCTATACAGTCAACTTTCTCTCAAAAACTGAACATTAGTTGAACTTATCTGTGTCAATTTGATACTTTAAGTTAATGAATTTAATGTTCATGGTCTAAATTTTGTAAGCTTCAAATGCGGCAGCTGAAGCCCGTATCGAAATCTTCATAAATTAACGAGTAGCACTGAGTGGACGCTCACTTCCTTTGAGTGGAAAGCTTGAAAATGATCGCCTGCTAATGCAGACAACTCTGTATGAGCGAAAGTTAATTGAGCACTAGTCTGCTATAAGACTATTTTTTAAGCCAGGTGACCACCAAGTTCTAGAACGCAAGCCCTTTACAGTAGCATACCGTTTTGAAAGGATAGCCACTCAATTTTGTGCATTTGCTATCTATACTTTATTGGCTCTTTCTCAATTGCTATTGTCCCGCTCTGTGTTCCCTTGCTATTTAAATAGGAGCTTCTACTTTTGAATATTAACAAAATTCTGCTAAGTATCTCTCCCTCGCTCTAGTATTCGGCCAAAGTTGCTGGTTCTAGGAATCTCGCGTTTTGCTTTCATGCTTCATAATGAATAACTATAATTAGAATTCTACTGTCGCCCATGACAACATCATTTAACGAGCACTTCATTGATTAACAAATTAATAATTCACAAAAACTATGCCTTGCCCATGCTTTAATGTAGCTTATGGTTTGACAAATACATGACTTCCAAAGTGGTTTCTTTTTGACTTCCTAAGTTCTTTAACATTCGCCTTTTATGACACGTGCAGTTTACGGTTGATTTATTCTCCACTGGCACAGTTACAACACAGGAAAACAAGTAGACCTATATAGCAGAATGGAAAATAGCCGTTGAATCGACAGAGCAATAACTGGTGGAGCAAATTATTACCATATTGCTTTTAGATTTTACAGGACAATTTTTTAACTCCATTTGGTTTGTGAAATGACAGCAACAACAACAATAATTTGAGTGCTGCTGTCGTCAATCCAAATGCGTCAATGCCTATTTAACATCGAACTCTAGGCCTATGAAACTAAAGCCAAGCTGATATATAAATAAAAAAGCCCAACAAGTCGTTCATATTTAGGATCAGTAATAAATTTCGTAGATTTTTAAATGTAAAGTGAGCTGACGGCGAAAATTCCAAAATCCAGAACTCTCATGTACTCAAAATCCATGTACTCTAATAGATGGCCTAGCTTATGATGCGTAAGTTTGCATAAAAATTATGCTTCGACGTGTTATTTCCCTGTGCATATTCTGTATGCTTGTATTATAACCATTGCTATCGATGATTGTTAAATATTGCTGTTGTCATGAAATTTTAAATGACAGATCCTGAGATGAATTGAACCCTCGTGGGTTCGAATCCCAGCCGCGCTGATCTGAGAGTAAAACCTCAGACATTCACGGGACTGCTTACACGGAAAATGGACAAAATTGCCTAGCGGATTAAACATGTGGTTTTAAAAGTGATAGATATCAACATAGTTGATCATTTCACTATAATGAGTGCTTACTTTTGTCGTCGAAACAAACACAACTATCTCTCTCTCTAGGAGCTGAAACTGTATTTAACGTATATAGGTTTAGGAAAATAAACAAATAAACAAACAAATCTATATTTTGATATATAAAGTAATATATAAGCTGTCTAATATTCAGAGTAATTTATTCGATAGTATTAAATGTGTATAAGTAATATGAAACATGTCATGTAATGTTAAGACAAATAAGTGAATCTGCTAATGTATACGTAACATTGAATTTTTTAAATATTTAAAATGCATTCTAAGAATACCACTGACTAATACCACTGAGTTTTTTATATTTGGGCTTTCATCAATTATTTATGGCTTTTATCGATTTATGATTTATGGTTATGGTTCATGATTTTCTATACGCATATCAATTTTTTGTACAATTTATATTGCTGAATGTTATCTTGTATAATGATGATGAAGTTGGATGATATTGTTATGTATTTTATTAATTTCATGTATAGATCTAATTCAACTAGTTTGTTAGACTTTCTTTTCGGTTAGACACATGACAGACGCTGGTGCTAACAGACGCTGTTCTTGTCTTAAGTTGCTGTTTTAGTTGTTTTTAAGTAGGCCTACTTCCATTTTTCAATGATTTTAAGTAATCATTGTTACACTGTAACAGTTAGCGTAGATTTAGGAATACCCCGAGGTTTTTATTCAATACTGTGATCACTCATCTTCTCAAGTGGCTGCCTAGCCATCTACTAACCGAGCCGGACGTGGCTTAAAGTTATCGTCCCTCATTCTAAACCAAGTTCATAGAACCCGCCCCCAAAAATCATAAGTAAACTGATATGGTATTGCTTTGCTTTAGAAAGATCTGTGTATAATACTAGTCATAAGTGAATGTATCATTGATTTTAAGTTTTTGAAAGTTTTTGTTATTTTCCTGGGATGAAACGAAAAATAAACCTCACATGAAACTGTAAAATTTAAAATTCAATTTCTTGAATTGACTGTGTGAGAATCAAATACGTTAGATATAGAACTGTTAACTATGTACTGAAGAGAGTTAAATTTTTAACTGATATGAATGACTAACATTTGAGCAACCTGTTGAAATGTTACACAGTCATGTTACTTGTTACTCATCGTCATGTTACTTAAGCATAGATATTCTACTTACAATTTTCGACTGACTTTTTGTTGCCCTGTTATTGCAGAATTTAGTTGCAATCGATTAGCACTGTACGAAATGTTATTTTAGTGTAATTTAAAGGAATAAAGAAATGTCGCTGCAAGAATTACAACAGGTAGTGTTAAATTTTAATATTAGTTTTGCAAGTTTTCTTTTATGCTGATTGATATATTATAGTGTATTTTATATTAGAGGTTTTTTAACGCAGCCATTCTCTGCTTTTTCTTAAATGAGTTTTATCATTATTATTAGAGTTTCTCCATTTAATTTATTTTATGAGGTGATCTATACTTATCTATTTTATTTCAACATCCTAGAACAGTAAGAATTTACAATTTTAATTATTGATATCCTAAATATATATCTTTGTTTTCAAATGTTTTGCAGGATCCGTTTGACGCAGATGAGTTTGTCGAGACGCTAGCTTGGAGAACAATGGGAGGCGCTCGATGCAGCCAAGAAAACTTTGATCCAATGGTCCTACACGCATCCTTCGAGCAGACCATTCGCGAACTGCAGGATATGAACAAGAAAGTTATGAACGAAGTGGATCAGCTGGAATTAGACTGTGCCGAGGAAGAAAA
This sequence comes from Enchytraeus crypticus, assembly GCA_905160935.1. NCBI lineage: Eukaryota > Metazoa > Annelida > Clitellata > Enchytraeida > Enchytraeidae > Enchytraeus > Enchytraeus crypticus. The sequence goes on along the minus strand of CAJHZI010000903.1, from coordinate 2,585,502 downwards.
GCTGCACTGGCAGCGAATTGCAGAGCTGCATAAGCACAATCAGGTAGAAATACATTTTACGATAATATTGTAAATAATAGTAGGGTCGGGATAATAAAATAATAATAAAGGTTTAACGTCCGTTTCTTCATCCAGGGATGATGTCAGGGATGTCGGAGGGATACAAATAGACTGTCTCAAATCCTCTTTGTACTACATCTGTCTATTCGTATCCAACCCTAGTTAAATTGGGATTCAAGGGAAGATTATGATGATTATTGTAAATAAAAGTAGACTTTATAGGTAGCTCTACTGTCCGCTGAAGTTTGATTTTGAGTGAGATGGTTTAATATATGGTGGTTAGTATATAGTGATAAAATATAGAGAAAATAATTCATGAATTTCTTGAAAAATTTGTATATAATCATGGAATTTATTTCTAGATCATTTTGTGAAATAAGGTGTGGTGGATATCTAAAATTGTCAAATAAATGAAAGTAACCAGAGCAGTTTAATTACATTTATTTATTTATATCTCTTTATTGAATATCTGGACATTTTCGATTTTGCATATATTCTTTCTGAAGGTTATTACGTTTAAACATGACTTCTAACATGTTTTGTCTAACATGTTGATTAATGATAATAATATTATTATTATTAATCTACATGTTAATCAGACTAAACATGTTAGAAGTAAGATTTACTGTAAGAATTAGATACATATGTAAGAATTACTATTTAGTAATAATAATAATAATAGTAATAATAATAAAGGTTTAATGTCTGTTTCTTCATACAAGGATGATGTAAGGGACGTATTAATTAATTTCTATTAATTATTAGTCTCATGGGGTTGAACCACCAGTAAACCAGTCATGGCTTTCTACTGAACTTTAGGCTTTACCTCACTTTTGTTCTTGAGCACTTTATTCTTAAACCTTAGACCTCTTTGAATCTCCATGTATATATACTTCCAGCTATGCAGCTAAATCAAGATAGCAATGAAACAGCTCTTACGTGGTGCGGTGCTCTGAGGCCGGATCTTAAGTTTGGATCTGAGACTGGATTATTGGAAATATCAAGAAGGTGTATCAGAGCACGTGTTTGGGACTTGAGCAATGTCGTGTTTTCTACTTTGAGATAAAGAAAGCCCTTGAAAGTTAATGACAGACTGAGCTTAGAATTTTAAAATAATTATGCATACTATGAATGAGACTTCGGGGAGAATTTTAAAAGACTTGCAAATGTCTGTTAGAAGATGATAAATCTTATCTCAATGATCTGGAGGCTTAATGCTTTAAATGCATTTTAAAGTAATTAATTATATTTTCATCATAATCATCATCTACCCTTAAATCCCAGTTTAACCAGAGCCAGGATACAAATAGACTTTTCTATTCGTGTAAGTTTTTGTAGCAATTCTGGAGCCTAGATGCTCACCAGTTCCCTTTCTAACGCTGGCTTGGATCTAGTTTTCATGATTACCAATCATTATCTAATCTATTATTTTGTTTTAATTTTAGGCTGCTTTTAATCATTTCAAAGCTCTGGATGAGAGGATAAATTTTGTAGCGACTAAAGTTGTTCACCTTGGGGATCAGTTAGAGGGCGTTAATACGCCTCGGACTCGAGCGGCAGAAGCTCACGAACTTATGATCTACTTTGCTGAATTTCTTTCTGACAAGACACCATCTCATTTATTTACTGATCCGTTTCAGGTTGGTGATGAGTTTGTATACTATTTATAGATAGTTAAATAAACTCTTTGTTATTACTTATTTTATAGTTAAATATAATAGTTTTATAGATAAATATACTGTTTGTTAGTACTTATTTTACTAGTAGACATTCTGAGTGAAATCTGTAACTGTTGCGCCATGATTTTAAGCCAAACATTTGTTTATCTATAGTTAGAAATATATTTTCGGAACTACCAGATTAGGCTTCCATGCATTGGCAGATATTGGGTCACTGCATTGATTCTTATTTTGTCAACAGGTGGAACAGGCTGCTGATGTAATACAGAAGCTTTATATAACGGCTCAAGAACTTCCTGGTAGTGAGAAGTGAGTTATTTCAGATTTGATTTACTATAGATTTAAACATCTAAGATTTCCATTAGCTCAAAACTTCTTCTTTTACAGCTCTCATGTCATCATCATCATCATCATCATCATCTTCTTCCCTTAAATCTCAGTTTAACCAGGGTCGGGATACGAATAGACTTTCTCCAATTCCCCACCCCTACCGGGCGCGAATCCCCTCACCTTGTGGTCCGGGGCCCCGTACGCCATGAACTGATACTTTTGAAGTTTATTCATTCGTTTAAGTTTTGTGGCAATTACTGGAGCCTAGGCACTCACCAACCGAATGCCCTTTCTGACGTTGGTATGGATCTTAGTGCGTTAGTCGCCTTCTACGACACGTGCAGTCACCAGTTGGTCAAATTCTTCAAACGACCCGGAACCACACGGGGAATATTTACAGCTCTCATTTAGCGGCGTTTAATCACTCCTTTCATTTGCTACTATTTGTTAGTGAATTTGCATTCTTGTAAAAATCATAGTTTTTGATAGGTATCCTCTCTAAAATTTAATTGATACAGACATTCATAGTATCTAATATTCATTCCTATGCTGCTATTTTTGTGATATGTGTGGGTCTGGAATAAGTTACAGTTTCAGTAAAAGTCTATGACGTCAGTATTATTTCTTCTGTTAATTTTGAAATTTTTATTCTCTCTACTTCAAAAATTACTATAATTTTCAACCAAAATGTTTGTTTATTTAGATTGTACTTCAGTCATATTGTTAAAATTAAAAGTTACCAATAAAGCTTGGAAATTTGTCTGAAAGCTTGAATATATTTTATTCTATGTTTTATTAATTACACTATTGTTTCTTTTGTAGATTTGACAAAGCAAAGGACAAAATCTCAGGTAATTTTTTTTGTGCTTTTTGCGATACATATGTATGAAATTTTAATTTTCACTAGATATCACAGTTTCTGTACTAAGTATTTTATTTTATCGCATTCTGTATACATGTATATCACATTTTGAAGCTTTTCAACCTAATACCTGTATTTAAGCCGAACACCACAAGTTCAGTATTTCGTTGAGAATGCCAAGAATATGTTGAGAGTTTCTGTGAGGAAACTGACACTGGACATTTCTCAATATTGACTGAATATTTTTAAGAGACCAAGTGATGCAAGTTTATATACATATATAGTGATTTTTTCTGGGTATATATAATAGTTGTATCTACACAATAATAACTGTGATGTATCATTGCTAGTAGCTAGTAGTAATTGTTACTTATTAATATTTTTTTTGCATTGTATTAAGTACATATAAATTTTTTGTATTGCTGATTTATCAGATCATCATCATCATGATCTAACCTTTAATCCCAGTTTAAGTAGAGTCAAGATAAGAATATACCTTCTCCTCTCCTGTCTGTCCCACAACATATAATCAGAGATATAATATATATATATATATATATATATATATATATATATATATATATATATATATATATATATATATAATTTATATATACAAATATATTTATATATATATTATTATATATTATCAGATACTTACAACAAGATAGAGAAGCAGTTGATTGAGGACTTTAAGAGAGCCTATTATGATGGCGACAAAGAGCGAATGAAAAGAATCACGGGAATTCTCTCTAATTTTAAGGTTTGTTGGTCTGCGATAGTTCTACGTAGTATTTGAGATCTACTCTGATACCTATTAGGTATTTAAAGATTAGTACCTCTGTTGTACAATGTCTGTCATGTTATCATTTAATGTCCTCAGTATAATTTTGAATGTTTTCTTATACTGAAGTTGTATTTTTTGCTTGTTTTTGAAGTATTAAGCTGCTATGGCTGAGTGGTGTCACTAAGCCTGTGTCACAATAGTGTCACTAAGCCTGTGCCACAATAGTGTCACTTAGCCTGTACCACAATAGTGTCTCTTAGCCTGTGCCACAATAGTGTTGCTAAGCCTGTGCCACAATAGTGTCACTTAGCCTGTACCACAATAGTGTCTCTTAGCCTGTGCCACAATAGTGTCTCTTAGCCTGTGCCACAATAGTGTCACTAAGCCTGTGCCACAATAGTGTCACTTAGCCTGTACCACAATAGTGTCTCTTAGTCTGTGCCACAATAGTGTCGCTAAGCCTGTGCCACAATAGTGTGACTTAGCCTGTACCACAATAGTGTCACGTAGCCTGTGCCACAATAGTGTCTCTTAGCCTGTGACACGATGGTGCCACTGAGCCTGTCTGTTTACCTGACCTTGTGCCGCTTAGTCTGAGGCACGGCACAATGGTTAAACTGACTGGCTGTAGCATGTTTAAGCTAGCACTCAAGCTTAACTGATTTCTGAATGAGTTTGGCCCCTCACTTTTAGTTTAGGTAACATTTGCAGTTGCTAAGCATCAGACCTTTAGGCCATTAGGCTGGAAATGTGCTGAATTCTTCATCAAAAAATGAAAAATCTAGATAATAAATGGAACGTTTAGGTCGGCTATCCATCGATATGACACCACCAAGTGTGCACGACTGGTTTTTATTCGCCCCTCGGTAGAGAAAATCGTATCTAGGCTATCTTGTAGCTATGCAGTCTCGAATCGGTGATGTCTCGTTCAAGAGGCGAGCTCTCTACCCGCGTCTCCATGAGGCGTTCTCATGTGTTCTATGAATTCTTCATCAATAATAAAGTTAAAGATATGGATGACTTTTCAACCTGTAGCCTAGTATCATACATATTTATGTTAAATTTCTACTCTGATATCTCTTTAGATTCTTTCTCAGGTTATTGGCATCATTTTTGGACCTTTTTGTTTTTACATGTTTGGTTTGGCTTTGGTTCCACTATGCTCGACTCTGTCATTGACTGCAGTTGCACTCTAGATAATTATTTTTATTGTTTTTTTTGTTGTTATGGTTATTGATTTGCTTAAGAATATTTCGCGATGTAAAAGCATTTGATTAATTTTATTTTCAGGGATATGATCATTGTATAAAGATATTCTTAGAAGAAAGTCAAAAGGTTAGCTTACTTAATGTATTTAAATGTAGAATTAATAAGTCTAAGACTCTACGGGTCTATTTTAAATTTTGAATTAATTAACATTAATTAAAGTTAATATTGATTAAGCGGTATTACTGTGTTAGATATCCGTTGACACTAAAGATATTTTTTAATTACTAATACGTTAGAGATATTAATATTTTATATATTAAATATTTATAATATAATATTACATAAATATTTATAATTATTTTCAAACACAACTTACACATGACTGAGATATAATTTGAATATTTCAAAGCATACGTGCTTTGTATCTCAAATATTCCAATGAGGATCAGATATTCTAATGTGCTGTGCATCAGACGTCTACGGAGCAAGAAAAAAAAGCTAAAGCTAATGTTAACGTCAGTTTCCTCACTCGAAAGCTACGTCAGTGACGGGCGAGCCCAGGATTTGAACCCCGCGCATACTGATCCGCGGTCGAGTATCTTACCGACATCGCTACTGGCTCCAGCCAGTGATGATATACTTCAGCACTGTGTGATTTAACTCTGTAGGGAGCCTACAACCGACCTGATATATTTGAGTCTATTCCACCTCTCTGTGAGAAGACGAATGCCATTATTATAGCCGTGTTCAGTGCGCCAGAGACTGTCATGGCCAAGTTCATTCACAGCGTCTTTCTAGGAAAATTGCAGGTTTACTAATACTCTTTTCAATAAATCAATAAGAATTTGACGTCCGGTTCGTCTCTATAAGGCACGTCAGGACGTCAAACTTTTCCGCGTTTAGTCTAATTTTATTTAGAAAAGAGAGTTATAAAAATTTCATAAAAGCTAAAGTCAGCTTTTGTCACTTTAAGGTTATCTTATTGACTGTTCGCTGCATTACTGGAACTGCGCACCTATGGATCTCTGGATGGTCGCTCAACTGATGTGCCACTGGTTTTAATTGAACACCAGAGTCACATTTAAGCCGAGAACTCATCATCATCATCATCTTCCATTAATTCCCAGTTTAACCAGGGTCGGGATACGAATGGACTTTCTCCAGTCCTCCCTGTCCCACACCATATCATCAGTCAATCCCCTATTTTTCATGTCCTTCTTAATTACCGTATCCCACGTCAATTGTGGTCTACCTCTCTCTAGCTTAACATCCAACTATTTTGCCTGACGAGGGATTTCGCATAATGTCGATTTAGGTCTTCAGGTCTTCAAATCTTCCCCTATCGGTCCTACCGGGCGCGAATCCCCTAACCTTGTGGACGGGGCCCCGTACGCCGTGCACTGAGACAATTGTCTGAGAACTATGTGGACAAATAATGTGTAATCGTAACATGACGCTACTCTGTATCGTTTTAAACTCAGATCCTGCTCCTTGATCTTGATGTATTCTCTCTCTTAGTACACTGCCCACTGGCAGGTCCATGGCATATAACGCCTCCACTCTTCTCTGTCTTCCGTTTTCTCCTTATATACCAGTTGCTCCCATTGGATCTTTAAGTTATTTAACAATATATATCATTATTCTTGGGGGAGTCTGCTTTAAGAGGTAGGCCCCTTTTGCCTTCCTGAGCTTCAACTAACATTTACTGGGAAGGAGGGGCGTCATTCCCTGAGAAAACAATCCTGTTTACCCATCTTTATGTATTATGTTACTTTTAATTTGTGTTTTCCTGACTTTTAGGCTACTGTGTACTATTTTCACTAATGCTAGTTCTATAGAACTAACCTATCACTTTAGATGTATTGATTGCATTATAATCTAGCAACAGTAGCAGTTTCGAGCTCCGTCAAGTTGGCTCCGCAACTTCTTCAAATGAATCTAATTAATATGCCGAAAATGAAGCTAATTTTTGCTGTGAGTCTCACAATTAGAGCTCACTTCGTTTGATACTTCTCGGGTACAAAATTTGGAGCCAGCTTCAAGTTGGCTCCGCAACATTCTCGTGTAAACTTAAAAACTATATACGAAATTATAGATCAATTAGTGCTCATTTTTGCTGCAACTCTCATAACTAGAGCTCTCTCCTTTCGGTACTTATAGCGTATTATAGGTACTTATAGCGGGGGCATTGTGGCATATTTTGTGTGATATATGCTGTGTTTGGATCTAATAAATATCTGTCTCTCTCTTTTTCTCTCTCTCTTTCTCTCCCTACCTATCTGTGTTCTTTAATAGACTCGCCCCGGGGGCTGCCCCACCCCGGGAGCTACCCCGCCCCGGGGGCTGCCCCGCTCGCCCCGTGGGCTGCCCCGCCCGCCCCGTGGGCTGCCCCGCCCGCCCCGTGGGCTGCCCCGCCCGCCCCGGGGGCTGCTCCGCATGTCCCGCTGCCAGGCCCCGCCCACCCCGGGGGCTGCCCCGCATGTCCCGCTGGCAGGCCCATCCCCGGGCGAAAATGGAGCTAGCGGTCTAGCCCGCGCCGAGCAGTCCGCCCCAGGCAGTCCACCTTATTAACGTCTCAGTTAACTGACGACGAATGTGTCAGTCTGAATGAGTAAGTTTAACGTCAAGGTCAGAAGATCTTGGATCAAGACACCGTTACAGTATGGATGAATCATTCAAAACCGAAGCGGCTCCTCAGACGAAAGCTATAGGCTTGAGATATTTCCAATGTGTACTGACGTGTTTCTATTCTTCTTCCTTGTTTAGATTCCTATTATTTCTTTGAGGATGGCTAAGTTTTGTAGGCCTTTAGAGGTTTGTTCAAATCTCATGAGAGCTTTGTTCTTGAGATCTTTTAGTCGGTCGGCAATTGGTTGTATGCCAGTTCTCTCATACAGAGTTGCATTAGACGTGAGTGTGTTGACTCCTAGAGCTGCCCGTAGGGCTCGTCTTTCAAGCAACTCTAATTGTTTAGTTGCAACGTAGTCTTCCTCGGAGAATGCAACAGCACCGTATTCCAGAACTGGTCGAATTAGTTGTTTGTAGATTCGGAGAAGAGTAGTAGGACTTGCGCCCCATCCTTGACCTCTTACCATTTTAAGAAGGTTGAGTCTTTGAGTGGCTGTTGCCGCTTTTTCTTTGCTATGGTTTGTTAAGGTGCTGTACTTGCCGAGAGATATACCTAGTACCTTCATTGAGGAAGCCTCAGATATCTCTTTACCGAAGAAAGTAAGATTGATAGAGCTGCTTTTTCCGGCCTTGAAAGTTACCATTTGAGTCTTCTCAGCGTTCATTTTGATGTACCATTTGCAACAACAGCTCTGGATGGCGTCCAGGGTTTTTTGAAGCTGGCACTGTGTAAGCTTGGGATTTACAGTTGTGGTCCACTCGCTTATATCGTCGGCGAATTGACCAGCTCTACATCCGTTGCTGACACCAAGAGGAGCATCGTTCACATATATGAGATATAAAAGTGGAGACTATACGCTTCCTTGTGGAGTGCCTGCTCGTAGTGTAAAGGGTTTTGACAGTATATTGTTGACTTTAACCTCAGCCGTTCTGTCGCTAAGGAAGGATGAAAGGATACGGCATATTTCTACGGGAAGCCCTATTTGCATCAGTTTAAAGAAAAGACCATGGTGCAAACGGAGTCGAAAGCTTTTTCAACATCGAGTGAAATGGCAGTTGTTTGAATTTCATAGAGGCCCTACCATACCGAATTTCTTCTGTGAGGCGGTATATAATTTCCGAGGCTTCTCTCTTAGACTGATAAGCTTTCTGCCAATCATTAAAGAATTTTACTTCTGCCAGGTAACAGTGGAGTCTGGTGTTTAGTATTCTCTCAAATACTTTGCCAGTGGTACACAATAGACTAATCGGCCTATAGCTTTTTGCTAGACAAGGATCCTTCCCTGTTTTTGCAAGCATGATATCATGTGCATGCTTCCATCTTCTCGGGAAATAGCCTTGTTTGAGACACATGTTATGCAGGGTTGTTAGGGCAAAGATGGCTTCGTCCGATAGTCCTTTTAGAATTGCAAGTGAGATCCCATCCGGCCCCGGAGAGGTGTTGCTCTTGCTCTTGTTGATGGCTGATTTTGTTTCACATGGGTCTATAGGTTCAGTAAGGAATATTTTAGGCTACTGTCATCTGTTGTATTAGCAGTGGAGGCAAGTGTTTGAGAAGTAGAAGTTGAGATCTTGCAATCATCCCCTACAGCTGAGGCTAGAGGAGCCGTCTTCAGTATATTTTCTCCATTGCAGTGAGGAATACTGTTGATATTCGTGGTCGGATCATGGTTAAATACTGGTTTAAAATATTTCACTTTTTCACAAATGATCTGATCTATTTTTTGCTTGAAGGATTTATCGAAGCAAACGTCATCTGGCGTTTGGTGGGTACTGAATAGGGACTGAGCAAAGATATCTGCGACTTCCTCAGGAGAGTTTGTTTTCTCATTACCTGCAGATTTGAGTTTAGGGACTCTCTTAGTGCTGGGTTTTCCCGAACCTGTGAGTCTTCGGAAGGTGCTCCAGAATTCCTTGCCATTTTGCTCATTGAGTGAGGTTGTAGAAGCTTGCCATTGAGCAGCTTTATCTCTATTCAAGATGGCTTTCACTTGTGTCTGAAGCCTATGGTAGACTGTTTTGAACACAGGATCTTTTTGGGCTTTCCTCCTTGCTTGTCGCTTTTGCTCTGATTAGGTCAATGGCTTCTCTTGAGGCTGAAAATGTATAGAGTTTTGAAGCGATTAAAGGACAAGCTGTTTCAAAAGCGTTTCTCAGCTCTTGTTCAAAATCTATTGCTTTGTTATCAAGTATGTTTTCATTTAAAGTAACTGGGTACTGAATGTGTCAGTCACTGAGGAGCCGCTGCTTTTATACTGCCGCTGAGGCGAACCGGTTAGCTGATTGTAGAACCGGTTACGTTAGCTGGTTGTGTTAATATACCGGTTAAGTAAACTGATTACACTAATTGATCGGTTAAAAAACTGGTTACGACTCATTAGATTTAGGCGCTTTTCAGAATTAACACATTAATTCTGATTAGTTTGATTTTAACGTACAATTATGGAATATACTGAAAAATTATTAAATTGTGAGAGAGAGAGTGAGAGAGGGAGAAAGAGAGAGAGAGGTGCATAGAGAGAGAGCTAAAGAGAGAGAGAGAGAGAGAGATAGATAGATTGAGAGAGAGAGAGAGATAGGTGCATAGGAAGAGAGAGGGGGGCATAGGGAGTGGGCTAGAGAGAGAGAGAGATTGAGAGAGAAAGAGAGAGAGAGGTGCATAGGGAGGGAGAGAGAGAGAGACAGAGAGAGAGAGAGAGAGAGATGAAGATAGGGAGGGTAAAATAAAGTCAATAATAAATGATTTACGCTGTAGATTGTGCAATTTAATTCAATTTGTAAATCCTACAAATTGCATTAAAGTGTCTACAAATAATTAGACAGTAAATTTTTATAATTCAAGCAAAGTAGGCTCGGTTGTCAGCTCCGTCAAGTTGGCCCCTCAACTTCTTCAAATAAATCTAATTAATGTGCCGAAAATTAGAGCTCAATTAGTGCTAATTTTTGCTGCAATCTCACAATTAGAGCTCGCTCCGTTTGGTACGTATTGCGACTTGCGCTTAAATGTACAATAAAAACTCTTCCCCTATTTCGAAGAAACTCTTCCCTTATTATTTTATTTTATAAAATAAAATTTTAGTGAAAAACAAAGTAAGCTTAATTGTAATTTTAAATTAACTTTTTTAACTATCCCTAACCCCTACCCCCTACCCCTTACACTAATCCTAAACATATTCCTAAGAAACAAATTTAATTTAATAAAACATAAAAATAAAAGTGACTCGAACTAGAATCGAACCCCAACCACATGATCTAAAGCCTAGCACCTATACCACTAGACCATCGATGCTTCCGGGTAAGAACAGTTGAATAAATGATATCAAAATATCGTACTAGAAAATCGTAATCCATAGCTATAGCTGCTATTCACTCTTCGAAACAGGGGAAGAGGAATTTATTGTAGGGCTACATATAAGCGCAAATGTATTGCGTACTAAAGTTTTGCAGAACCAACTTGACGCGGGCTCCGCAACTTTCACATTCGAATTTGAAACCTATGCTAAAAATTAGAGCTCAATTAGTGCTAATTTTTGCTGGATGTACCTCAATTGGAGCTCACTCCGTTTGTTACGTATTTCGTATCAAAACATGCATAGCCAACTTGACGCTGGCTCCTCAACTTTCACATTCGAATTTAAAGTCTGTTAACAATTAGAGCTCAATTAGTGCTAATTTTTGCTGTAAGTCCCACAATTAGTGCTCGCTCCTTTTGATGGACATACTTATCGGGTACCAAATTTGGAGCCAGCGTCAAGTTGGCTCCGCATCATTCTCGTTTAAACTTAAAAACGTACCAAACGGAGTGAGCTCTAATTGTGGGACTTGCAGCAAAAATTAGCACTAATTTTGCTCTAATTTTCGGCATATTAATTAGATTAAACTGAAGAAGTTGCGAAGCCAACCTGACGGAGCTGCAGCTTGGTGGTTCTCTGATGTAACATATGTTTATTTGCTGCTAGGAACACCTGGATAGAAATTTGAAGGACAAAAAAGATCTGGAGAAATACTTAAATACGCTACAAAGCCTTTATCAGAAGTTAGTAGACATTCTTTAATTTATTGTTATCTTATTTCGCTTATAGCTGTAGAAGAGATTGTGCTAATATTATAACATTAAACCGCTGTATTTATAATCTTGCTTTCCACCATTACTTAACGTACTGTCAGATTTGTTTTTAAACTACCATATCTGTAATAGTTATCCTGACATGATGTCTGGTCTTGGAGGCTCCTTTAGAGAGAGAGAGAGAGAGAGAGAGAGAGAGAGAGAGAGAACCATATCAATTTATTTGTAACTAAATCAAAATATACTCAGTGCGCATACAGCGACACAGAACAGAAATAAAAGTAAAGAGCACAATTGAGCTCTATCTAGCTGACTACCGGAAACCTGAAAACATAAAAACATAGCTACATAGTATCGTTGAAAAATTGTATTAAAAATTCATATTATTGTAGAAAGTTCTTGTCGTAATTATGTTTGTTTATTTTTAGTTTTATTTTCCACGATTAATCTTATCTTATTAATCTTATTTTATCTCTGACAATCGCCAATAGGCTTGTAGTTCAGATTTCTGATTAACCTATGATTAACTTTCCTGGGGTTCTATATGGTATCCACTAATTGTTGATTCTTAGGTCTCTTGCTTCAAAAGCAAACACACTGCTTGGTTATATCTCCTCCCCAGTTACTTAATTCCTCTATCTCAGTTCACTGCCTATTGGCAGGTCCTTGGCATATATCTCCTCTGCATATTTCTATCCTCTGCTTTTCCCTTCGCATAAACATTTGTGCAAGTTATGAAATCACTCAGCATCCCAATTTGTTTTTCCTCTAACCTTCTTCCCATCCATTCCTCTTTCATTTACCTCATTTAATAAACCATTCCCTCTCCGAAGATGACCTCTCCAATTCATATTACTATTCCTTATTATTTTTGCAGTTCTCCACCTGTTTCAGCTTTATTTAGTGCACCTTCAGTTCATATGATCTCTATTCTTCTTTACGGCCACAATTCGAAAGCATCCTATTACTTAATATAATAATTAAAGTAGTTATTTTAAAATTATTGAATAACACTTTAATTATAATTTTTGAAAAGATTACTTTAAATTGCTACACTTATGGTTGCCATTACAATTACAATATAGATTGTTGTTGTACTTAAACTAGTCGCTATTTTAGGGTATTGTTATTATTTGTTTACTAGAACAGTCTTGTTGTGTGAACATCTCAGTTCTTATAACCTGGGCAGTGATGCTCAGTTCCTCTCAAAGCTAACAAAGAACGTTTTCTCTCAATACATTGAGTTGTACATTGTGTGAGTATTCTAATTGTACTATTTGTAGATTTTGTAAGCATACCATCGTACGTTTTGAAATTTAAATGCACTATGTTAAATGAAATGTGTTGGATATATTACTTACTTTTTAAGTCAGATAATTACTATCTCTTGCATCTGATGTCTTAACTGTGCTGGCTAACATTGTGAATTGTAGCACTATTGTTTATTTTATAGTTTTATCGTTGAGCTTTTCATTTATACAGTTTTTATATGTAATATTCATTCATATTGCAAAATTTAGTCTTGTTTTGTTTGCTTTTAACTTTTAATTTTTTAATTTTTTAAGTAAACCTAATGAAGATACTTAGTTGAGATTTTATTAGAAACTCTTGTTCCCCTTATTTAGCATACATGTCGAACTTTTATATTTGAAGATTTGAACAAATGATTTTGTATGAAATGAAATTGTACATATAGATAATGCAGCCATTCAGCTATCGCATTTAAGGAAAACAATTCCAAAGTTCGTGAACTTGTGTTGCTATGGTGATTTATGTGTTGCTATGGTGATTTATGTGTTGCTATGGTGAATTATGTGTTGCTATGGTGATAAGATTTCTGTACGTTGGTGTAGTGACGAGATGAGGTTTGTGAAGGAGAAATCGACGATAATTCTACAACGGTTCTACGAATCCAAGGGTCACCAGCGCAAGACGATACAGTCGGGCGGGTGTGTAGGACATAATGCTTTTTGATGTTGTTTTGAACATGTAAAAAATGAAAAACGTAACCTTTGTGATAAGCTAATACAAAGTGTATTGCCCCTTTGATATTTAATTTTCTTAACTTTGTTTTTAACTTTTCATAATAATTGTGATTTAGTTTTGTAGTAAAATTTAATTATTAAACTAAAATTTAAAAAGGGATGATGGTCTGTGTTTTCGCTATATTAACTAAGTAATATTTATAAGTTATTTTATTAGAATTTTAGCCTATAGTTAAAACATAGTTTATAATAATTTGTACTATTAAGTGGCCAGTATAAGTTGCAGTAACAAGATAACATATTGAAATAATCTAAAAATATAAGACTGGATTTCTTAGTTGTTAAAATCTCATAGACATGAGCAAACAGGATAGTATTCTCAGGGAATGACGCCCCTGCCCTATAAATTTTAGACTGTCAAGCTGAGGAAGGCATAGGGGCCCACCTTGTCAAAAACAGAATCCCCCAAGAATAATGGTATATCAAAAGGAATTTTTATATACCATTGTGGATGATTTAAGGATCCACTCGTAGATGGACATGAAGAGGAAACGGAAGATAAAGAAGAGTGGAGGCGTTATATACCATGGACCTGCCAGTAGGCAGTGTACTGAGATAGAGATAAAATCTCACGGCTGTTGGATGACTAACCCGTCCACTTCTGCTATCATACTACACTATTACTATTTCTAATAATAATAGCTAAATTTTACGGATACCTTTAGAAATACTTGTATCACGTTGTATAAAGCAAACTATAGTAATCTATAAACCCGTAATCATTGCCATTTTACCAGGATTCACGACTTACGTCGAGAATTTCAGGCGACTATTGGCACTCGAGCTAATCTTAACCTCGGCCCTGCTATAGAGAACTATGGAGGTGAAACATTTCTCTCTCAAGAAACATCCATTAATCTTCTGCAGGAATACAAGATGGCCTTTAAACGTAGCCAACTGGTAGGTCGACAACGAACGATCTGATTATACTTGAATTTAGTGAGTAAACACGTAAATAAGTAAACACGCATTATATTGAAATGATCAACTATGTTGATATCTATCATATTTGATACCACATGTTTAAACCGTTAGGCAATTTAGACCATTTTGTTTATAACCAGTCTAGTTAATGTCCGAGATTTTACTCTCAGATCAGCGCGGCTGGGATTTGAACCCATAGGGGTTAAATTCAACTCAGGATATGTTATTTAAAACTTCATGACGTTACCACTACGCTGTTGAGACATTCTAAGTAAGCTCTAGGTTGTGTGAAACATTTATCTAAAGCAAGTATTTTGTGTAAAACAATTTCCTTATTTTATGTTTGACTTTTTAGAGATATTTGTACTATTTGCAGTGTTGGGTAAGATACTTTTCAATAAGTATATTGAAAGACAATACTTAACAAGATAAAGATGCTTTCTAACGGTATCTTGAAGATACAATTTACAGATACTTTAAGAAAAGTATCTTGAAGATACAAGATAAAATAGTACCTTCAAGATACTTTTCAAGATACTTTATCAAGATACGTCCTGTTATATAACCTGAGAAAACTATGTCCTAGACCTATATAAGGATATAGGCCTAGGTGTCAAAAGGAGAACAACAACACAAACATCGTAGCGCATTTTATGGTATTTATCATCGAGTATAAGACAGTGAGAGGCATGTACATTTCTAATATGTTATGTGTTACATGTGTAGCTGTCTAAGAAACATGAGGTTGGTAATGACGCAGCCAAACTGTTTGAACTACTTGTACAGTATCTATGCATTGATCATATCGACTATGCAGTAGAGCTTGGCTTGCAGGGTATTACATTTATACCAATTCTCTCTTTTACTCTGCCTCTCTGCTTCTCTCTCTCTCCTTCTGTGTCTCTCTTTCTGTCTTTCTTTCTCTCTCTAATGTTCCACCAAATGGCATGTTTAGTGTGAAATTCTCCTTCTCACAGTCCTCGATCATGCTAAATTATACTCCATCCTTCTACTACTAATTTATCTTCTACTAATTGATCTTCTACTAATTGATTATCTACTAATGGATCTTCTACTAATTGCTCTTCTACTAATTGATCTTCTACTAATTGATCTTCTGCTAATTGATCTTCTACTAATTGATCATCTACTAATTGATCTTCTACTAATTGATCATGGCATAATTTTTAGAAGCCATACTTATATTGAACTCTAATATTTGTATATTACATTGCAAATTAAGTATCTAATAACATGTATCAATATATAAGTATCAATAGATCTAAGTATCAATATATTTAAGTATCAATAAATATCATAACATGATAAATAATATATTAGATACTTACTTTGCAACATAATATGCAAGTATTAGAGTTCAATTTAAGTATATATTAAAATTAGATATTATTATATATTAAAATCTATAATTAGCTATTCTCGTGGATTTGTGCCTATTTGTAAATTTAGAAACTAAATATTAAAGATATTCTCTGTACATCAAAACAAATTTTTAATACTAAATGTTATCTGTATAACTGATTGTATATGCATTGTACTATTTTTCTAAGTACATTAGTATTTAGCTTCATGAAGGTAGCCTAACACCGTTAAAGTAACACGATATGATGCATTCCTAATTCATTTATTAATTAAAGAGAACTGCCCCAACTATTTTTAATTAGTTTAATAAATAATATAATTATTTAAATATTCAAATTTTATATAATTATTAATCTATTATAACGTTCCTGACATTACCCTTACGGCGAGGAACCGGACGTTAAATTCCTATTGATTGTTAGAGCTATTAGTCAAATTTCTAAACTGATACAATTTTAGTTTCTTGGTGTTTCTTAATTTCTCTGTATTATCTATTTTTAGCTGTGCCGCTGTCCGATCCCAAGACTGAGCCAGAGATCTACTTCTTTGAAGTTGTGGGTCAAGCCAATACAATATTTCACTTGTTTGAGAAGCAGTTCACTGACTATCTTGTACCTCTCATCAGGTAGTCCATCTTCATATATAATAATAATAATAATAATAATAATAATAATAATAATAATAAAGGTTTGACGTTCACTTCCTCATGCAAGGATGATGTCAGGGACGTCGATATAGAGCCATGTCTGTGATTGAATTCTACTTGCTACTTGGGTTGTTTTTCTCACTCAATCATTTGTAATTTCCATTATGCTCAGAGTTTCACATTTCTGCAGTTGTATCTATAAATTTACGGTAGCTTCTTTTGTATCTTTAGAAGTATTAATTTTTCTATAGTGCTTTTAATTTTCAGTTCTATTTGTAAATAGTACATAGAGATAGCTGATTGGGAAGTGTTTGGCTACAGTATAAATTTAATTTTGCATGATACTTTTGTTTTTGTTATCAGTGGTACTGCTAAACATGGCGAATGTCTGCTGAGGAAAAGAGAAATTATGGAGTCGATGGAGAACAAGTTGGACGTCGGCTTGGACAGGTTTGTAAGGGGGACATCAAATTGTTAATATATGATATTATTCACCAAAATACATGGCAGTATAAACAGAACAAGAATGAAGATATTGATAATATTTAGTATTTTAATGGTAAATTATGTAATATTTGCTATTAATAATTAATATACATGAAATTTAGTAAAATATTAAATAAAATAAACTTGTTCAAGCATTTTTGCAATTAGGTAACTAACATTAAATTTTTAAGCACTTGAATATACTAGTATTATTTCCAATTATTTATGTAAACTTATTTTTATAAGATCTTATTTAAGTGCAAGAATTCAGATATAATAGAATTAACTGGTGTTCAAACGCTCTTTAAATATTTAAATTTAACACAAACTTAAAAAATGGAAAATAAATTAAAATATTATTTCCATAAAACTTTAAGATATTAAAAACTAAAGTATTTATATTATGAAAAATTCTTAAATTATTCGTATAAAGTAAATACAAATGGATAAACTTCGCTGTAGAAAGTCTGTTCTTATCCCGACCCTGCTTAAACTGTGATTTAAGGGAAGATGATGATAATGATGATGATGATGCTGATGATGATGAAAATGATCGTTTAAAGTAAATGTTTAGATATTTAAAACTATTTCCTGATAACATTTTAAGGACACTGGCAGCCATTGCCGGATGGATTCGCTACATTCTTACGTCGGAGCAGAAGAAAGGAGATTTCAAGCCTGAGACAAACGAGGGTCCACTGCAGATGTTCTCTACGGTATGAGTGCTAAAATAACATCAGAACTTTCACACCTTCTACATAGGCGTGATATATAGCCGTGAGGTAGTGCCATAATATGTGTTACACACACACGTACACTCACACAAAATAAACGAACACACACGCAAACACATTCACAAATACACAGCATGGTACTACGGTACAGGTACTGTGAGTAGTATGAGTGGTAGTATGAGTACTATGAGTAGTATAAGTAGTATTAGTGGTAATATGTGTAGTAATAGTGGTAGTATTAGTAATAGTATGAGTAGTAGTATTAATAGTGGTATGTGTAGTATTAGTAGTTGTATTAGTTAATAGTACGCGTAATTGTATGATTACTAGTATTAGTAGTAGTATGAGTGGTTGTGTAAGTAGTAGTAGGAGTACTGTTACTATATATTTATCATTTATCAGTATTTATCATTATTAACATTATTATCGTTTGGCCTATTCTTTTCCATTTTTTATGCTCTATTTTTGTTTGTAATATGCTGTATCGTATCAGTGTTGAAAACATATTCATATTTTCATACAGGCTTGTGGAAAGGTGGTGAAGTATATAAAGCAACAAGTGGAAGAAGTACAGCGCGGTCTCGATGGGAAGAACGTGGACGCTGTGTTGACAGAGCTAGGCATTCGATTTCATCGGGTTGTCTTTGAGCATCTGCAGCAGTTTCAGTACAATTCCATGGGTTAGTAATTAGAATATTTCTTATAGTTCTAGCAATATTTACTATATTTTGATCCGTGTAATGTCCGGGACACTGAAAAATAGACCAATCAGTAGCTTCCAGTGTCCTAAGAGGTGACTAAGCAGGAATTGAGAAAGGCAACGAAAAACCACTTCAAAAGTCATGGTTTCTCATTAGCGATAAGAAAATAACGACATGATATTAACGTTCAAATTTGTCTAATTTCTAATTTTTTCTGGGCTATAGTATATATATATATATATATATATATATATATATATATATATATATATATATATATATATATATATATATATATATATATATAATATATATATCTATATATATATATATATATATATATATATATATATATATATCTGCTGTAATTTATTTTTTGAATTTGTGAAAACTGATTGTGCCATTACAGTAGGTGCACTTATTTCAAACCAGCAAGCTGACATCGCTTTCTCATTGTATTTGTTGTGTAGGTGCCATGCTTGTCATTTGCGATGTCCATGAGTATCGGAAATGTGTGAAGGATTTTGAAATTCCAACTGTAACTCAATTGTTTAACAAGCTTCTTGCTCTGTGCAATCTTCTTGTTGTTGTGCCCGAGAATTTGAAACAAGTCAGTTCAGCCGATGAACTGGTGAGTTAGGCTAATTTTTGTTACTTATATCAATTGTATCAATTCTATTAATTTTCTTAAGTTGCTTTTTGTTTGTCCTCGTGATTATTTACTGCCTTTCTGTCTCTCTGTCTCTCTATCTCTGAGACTCTGTCTTTCTCTCTCTCTCTCTCTGTCTCTATCTCTCTCTCCCTCTCAGTCGCTCTCTCTCTCTCTCTCTCTCTCTCTCTCTCTCTGTCTGTCTCTCACTCTCTCTCTCTGTGTACGGAATTTAACTTTTTAATCTAGCCTATTATTGCCAAAAACTTTAATTTAAATATACATTTAAATATACATTATTGCCAAAAACTTTAATTTAAATATACATTTAAAATAAGCAATAAAAACTCTCAATTAAATTTATTTTAATATCGTTTACCGCTTAATTTTTATAATTTTCTCCATTTTACTGTCCGAGTTTCATTCATTATGATAGAGTTCTCTACTTGGCGCAGTTTCTCTGCTCAGCCTTTCGTTCTTCCACCATTTTTAATTCTATGACTTTTGTTCTTTACTGTGTCCTAACTTAAGTGTGATTATGGTAATATTTCTTTTATTATACTATTTCTCTCATTCTTTCTTACGCTGATTTTTAAACAATAATTGATACCGTGTATCAATTAGCAGTATCATTTTAATATTTTAATATTATATTGTTTAAAAAGTTATTTCTTTATTTTGTCCTATTAATTTAATTTTCTAAGGCGTTCACTGAGATTGATATTGGCCTAAACATCTCCGAAAAGATTTTCCTTTGCTTTCTTTTAGCTGACTTAGATTTATTAAGTAATGAATATTTTATGACATTTTAGAATATTCAGCTACAATTACCAATTATTTGCCTTCTTATATCATTGAATACGATATCACATTGTAAAAGATTAGCTATAGGCCTACTTATTAGGCTGATATTGTCATTTTTTGTTCATTTCAGATTGGCATCGATCGATCAACCCTTGTTCAGTTTGTACAGTTACGAGCCGACTTCCGCACGGCTCGGCTTGCCAATCAGTTTCGATAAACTGATGTGATTTAATTATTACATAACTAAATTATTAACTTAATTATGCTTTAGAATTGAAAATCAATGATCCTTCATTGCTAAATACAATTTGACCTATCTATAGTGAAAACATATATATGTTATTATTATAAAATTATGTAAGAAAAAGCTGGTACAGCTAATATTAACGCAAGTTTCCTCACTCGAAAGCGATATCAGTGACGGGCGAGCCCAGAATTTGAACTCCGCACATACTGATGCAGCGAACGTTAAATAATGGACATTAAATGAAAGCTTGTATTAATGTTTATATAATGTCAAATCATTAGAAACCTGTAGAGTTGATTTTTGGTCAGAGATTAATTGAACTATTTTGTGTATTGATTTGATTTCTTGCCAATATTTTTAATGGATTCTTGAATCTTGAAAATAATAACAATAATAATAACACACATTATAGTGAAATGATCAACTATGTTGATATCTATCACTTTTAGTACCACATGTTATATCCGTTAGGCAATTTAGTCCATTTTCCGTGTAGCCAGTCCAGTGAATGTCTGAGATTTTACTCTCAGATCAGCGCGGCTGGGAATTGAACCAACGAGAGTTCGATTCACCTCAGGCTGTGTCATTTAAAACTTCATGACATTATCTACACCCTTAACCATTACACTATGGAGACATTCAATAGCGTGAAAAGTAGAATTCTTGCACGTAGCTGCTCTTTGTTTTGTTTCTTGTTGTTATTGTTGTAGCTGCTTGAACTCGTTTCTAATCCACACATTTGAAGTATAATAAGGGCCGAATAACTTATTATTTTAATTTCCTTTCATCTTGTATATTAGCACATTTGATGTAATTATGGAAGTTTTTCGTCCACCTCGTCAATTTGTAAACAGTGCGAGTTAAAAAATTGGGAAATCTGATAAAGTTCACATCGAGGTTCTTGGCTGTCTTTAGTAGAGCATTAGACAGAATGTTTTGCTAGGTTTCTGCTTACTCGAATACTGTAGTTTAATTATTTATTTCTCTTTAAAAAGACTATATTTAAACACAATGCAGTGATATTGGTAACAGTGATGGGGGGATGGCTGGAACATTTGCCCCCTCAAGTTGCCATGTAAAATTTTTACTAAGCCCAAAATATAAGTGCATATATTGCATAAAGTATGTGTCTGTCTCCCACAAAGTGCCTCCCCCCCTGCTAGATTATTTTGCTTCCCTCCATCTTAAATCCTGACAACGCCTCTAGGACTTCATAATCATAGATAAACCGAAGGACAAAAATCAAAAGGGTCAAACCCTGTGTAGATGCAATTAATACCACAAAATGAGTTCAGTATGACAGACTTTGAATTGTAGACTAGTAATAGAAAAGGTAAACACGCAATATTGTGAATTGATTAACTATAGGCCTGCGTTGATATCTATCACTTTTAATACCACACTTTTAAACCGTTAGGCAATTTAGACCATTTTTCGTGTAATCAGTCCCGTGAATGTCAGAGATTTTATCCTTAGATCAACGCGGCTAGGATTCGAACCCACGAGAGTTCAATTCACCTCAGGATCTGTCATTTAAAACTTCATGACGTTACCCCTACACTACTAAGACATTCTAATAACAGATTTTAGTCACGAGATTTTATCTGTTCGCTGTGGGCTCTATTCCTAATGGCACTGCCATGATCTGCATTAGTATAATATAATAATTAAAGCAGTGGTTGAAATAGTTCAAATTCTACTTTAATTATAATTCTGCAATCCATTGAACTACTGCTGGTTCTATGGTTATAGAAGCGTCATATTACCGATAAATCATTGGGGAACGGAACTGTTTTACTTTGTAGACATACATTTTAAGTGGCCCATAGCATAACGGGAGATTAGTTTTCTCTTTCTAAGTTTCTTCTTACAATAAAGCTATTATACTTCGATCATGTTAACGGAAGCCATATCTGCAGAAGAAAATACACACCTTTTGATCACGTGACTGATTTGTTTATACAACGTCGACAGGTAAACAAAAGAGAGGTTCCTGAACTCCTGAAGAATTGGACTACGATAACGATTAGTTCTAAAATCATTGCGTTTGGTATATATTTGTTCCTAAATTTATTCTTTGGGTTGTTTTTGCATGCTATCTCTGATTCATTTATGAAGTATGTGAGTACTTATGAAGAACAAATGATTGTTCTAGCAGTGAAAAATTGAAGATTACTAGCTATAATAACAATTAGAGTGCTACTATCGTAAGTGACAATATCGAGTACTGTAGAATCTAAGCAAAGATGACAAGCAGAAAATATAAGGTCCAAAAGCACGGTAAGACTAATATTCCGTAAACCGGTCTTAAGTAATGAATAGAAGTTTATGTGTAGATGATAAAAGGCTTGGCAAAAAGGCAAGTTTTCAACTGTTAAAAGAACTGTTATTTCTTTATAGGAAAATAGAGACTGATGAAAAGAAGACTAACTTAAGATGGAAGAGTTTTATCAAATACAAATACAAAATACAAACTATATAATACTAATACAAATTTTATAATATGTATAGGCGGAAATTTAGCACATTGGTCAACCATGCTCTTCAGAATCATGAGATTTATGTTCGATTCCTAGTTAAGTAAAGGAACATGTAATTAGAATATAAGAGTAAAGTCTCACACATTCAACGGTTAGCTTGAATAACTGCCTAAACTGTATTAGAATATAAGAGTAAAGTTTCACACATTCAACTGTTAGCTTGAATAACTGCCTAAACTGCCTAATGGTTAAACATGTGGTATTAAAAGTGATATACATCATCACCAAAGCCAATTTACTGTATAATGTGTGTGTTTAGCCATTAGCTTGGAAAAATATGGCCTCTATTGTGGTTTCTCATTACCTTTTGTAGTTCCTGGTTAGTTGCCTCTTACAAATTAATCAGTTTAAGGTTGGTATTTTTCAATGATCTTGACACAGCACAGGATTGCGTAATAAAATTATCGAAAATCCTTGTTGAAATAGATCATAATGAACCAAAGATGCTACAGGGAAAGTTTTGTAAACTTTTGTTTGTAAACTTTTCATTGTACATTTAGGCATTATATTGTGTAAGGTTAGGTTTGCGGGAAGATTTAGGATGATTCTCATAACCTTATCCTAAATCACTATAGGGATAAAATTCCACAGGATGTAGGACTCCAAATGCTGTAACTACACAAACGTAGCTTGCCATTAATGTGTAAACAATACTTTCACATGTTATTCGCAGTAAATGGAGAAGAAAAGTGCAGGAATGACCGGAGGAAATTCAGGCACATCTCGAGGGAGTCTTCGACCATATGGAGCCACGTCTAGGTCTCATTCGTTCGTCGTGATTGGGCTGATCATAGTCATTGGTATTCTAGGTTTCAATTACTACAATGCTATGAAGAGAAATAATCAGCTTGTTATGGATCTGCTCACAACTAAGAGTCTTCTCAGGGTATAATATATTGCTAATGTAATGCTAATATAGTGCTAATGCAATGCTAATACAATCAGCACAGTATTAGTTCAATGCTAATATGCCATAGGGTATATAATACAATACTGTAGGATGCCATTGCTTACTAGTTTGCTCTTACAAAAAATATCTATAAATATTATACTTATGCTGCTATATAACTACACTAATAGAATGATGGAAACGGTAATTGACAAGTTTGAGAGTAAAGTGATGTGTATCCTTAATGTACAGTCATGGCCAAAAGTTTGAAATCAGTCGATAATTTTTAGAAAATCATGGTAAAATCATTGTTTTCTTTCGTATTTAATATGTTCATCATCATAAAACAATATACATATCATATCAAAATGATAACATTGCTATAATATAGTCACAGATGTACTGAGAAGGCAAGATAGCCAGTATTTATTTGTTTTCCCTTCACGGCCAGGACATCTGCAATGCGGCGAGGCTTGGAGCAGGCTAATGCGTTATAATAATAATAATAATAACGGTTTAACGTCCGTTTCCTCATCCAGGGATGATGTCAGGGACGTTACAGTTCTTAAGCAAAGTTTCTGTTATCCAAACTCTTTTCACCACCTCTTTCAGATGCTGAAAGGAGGAAAGATTTTGTGCAGCAACCTTTCTTTTCATCTGTATTCAAAGATTTTCTGTCTAGTTCAGGTCAGGTGATGATCCCGGCCACGGACCAATCACGGATACATCATTGGCCGCAAACCATGTTGTAACAGTGTTGGCCGTATGACATGGTGCGCCATCATGCTGGAAGTACTCCACATCATGTATACTTCTAAAAGTCATACCTTTATCTTCAAGGATATAGTAGACGGAGCATTGATTGTTGTGCCTTGCTCCATGAACCAGATTCCTGAACGGCCGCCCTTCCCTGAAGGTAAAAGGTCCCCAAACCATCAGCTTGGCACAATGTTTGACAGCACTGGTACAATACTTGGTTCATTTATCTTCCCAAATGGTCGTCTTACATGCCTGGAGTAAGAGTAAAATTGTGTGAAAGTTGACTCATCTGAATATAGTACACTTTCCCAATCATCTGCAGACCAATTTTGATATTTGCGACAAAACACCATTCTGTCTCAAATGTTCTTCTTTGAAGCAGAGGCTTCAATGCTGGTCTTGACTTCAATCCAACCTTAAATAAACGTCTTCTAATGGTTCGTGTGCTTACCCTTGCTTCAATCAGGACTGTCTGCTGGTTGCTCTGACCCTTGTAGTGGATCAAAAATGCTTTCGCGCTTCGCTACCCAAATTTAAGGTTTTTGACCCATGTTAAGTGTGAATACACAAATTTGATAATTTACTGCTCTGAAGCAAACAGAACAATATTCAGCGCATAGTATTTATAGTCTGAGCGATATTACAGCATTCTATAGAATTTTAGGTGAGTATTATAATACACCGTGGCAGAATGACTAATACCAGGTTATAGGCCAAATCTGGCATAAAATTCTCTTAATACGCTGTAAATCGAGCAATATTTGCACAAAATATACATATAAAAGTCCCAAACTGGATAAAAAAAGCCTAAATTATGTCTCTGTTTACATCAAGACGTAATCAGAAAGTGTCAATTTTGCTGCATTTTAAAACAAAATAAGAAAGAAATCATAAAATACTATTTTTTTCCACTGATCTCAAACTTTTGGCCATGACTGTAGGCTTCCTTAGCCTATGGTGATGCGCAGATAAGTTTCTTTTGTTGCACCTCATATATAATGGTAATGACAAAATAAAACAAAAATAAATCTGAACTATAGATATGAAGATAAACTATATATACTTGCTCTATAAAGGCTCAATTGAATATGTACCTCTGTTAGACTGTAATTACAGGTATAGTATCTAGACTAGATTTAAGATATTTTCATAGAAATGTAAAGTATATATTTAATCTTAATAGGCAGATCGTCACTTGATTCTTTTGATTTCTTTGTTTGAACATACTCAGTTTATCTTATTTATCCTTTTGATGTATTGTATAATGTATATACCCTGGTTTCCGGAACAGGCTTGCTTGAATAAGCATGCTGAGAGGAGGAATTAATGAAAGCTGCAAAAACATCAACTACATAGTGAAACTCTGTTACATGTAGAATATGTCACGGTTTAGTTAGAAAAATATTGTCTAAATAGTAAGATGTGATTTAAATTGTTATTTAGAGTCGACAAGCTGAGAAGGAGCAGGTTGAGCTTGCTTTAAAAATGAACGAGAAACAATTTGCAGAAGAAAAGGGTCTTCATTCTGAAACTAAGCAAAAGATAGAGAAATTGAATTCTGAAATGGCTCAATTGAACAATGATCTGGTATGTGTTGGGTTTATTAGCATTCATATGATACACTTAAGATATTATTAAGATAGATTGTTGACAACAGGCAGCCTATACTGTACATTGTATCTATTACGCTGTCCTATACATCTTAATATCAGTAAGGATGCTGTTTGTAGTTAATATTATTATTTAAATGTAACCCAAGTTCTTAGTGCCTTAGATTTTTCAAACCACAAAGTACAGCAATCGTTTAAAAACTTCTGTCTACCAACTTGAGGCTACATGGTGTGTGGATTCTCATTATAAATTAGTATTAAAATTGTAATGTAGTTACTGATGTTATACTAATGTTTTGTCACAATTATTGTTAGTAATATTAATTAATTATTTGTTGCTGCATATGGCATTATGCTTTTGACTAAACTCTTCAGTAGTTCTGGCTCAGTGTGATTTAAATTAAATTTTGTTTACAATATGTCAGGTTATATATTATATTCATTTCTATACATATTTTTGTATATCCTGTATAATTTCTTATTCAAAACAACCTTATATGAAGTTTTGTGTGCCTTGAACCTACTGTTTAGCAGAGTGAAAGAGTGATACTGTACACAGTATATCATAGGTTTTTGTTATTATATGTAAGAAATACAATTTTGTCTGAGGATTCACATAATTGTGTTGCATATCTAGTTGCAGTTCTGTGACCTTCATGAATTCAAATTTTGCTACCTATCATGAATTTAAATTATCCTCTTATAATTGTCAGTATTTATTAATCTTTTTAAAGCAAATATAAAAAAAAATTCTTCATTTGTTTTTTTAAGAAATCCTCTTGATAATATAAAACATCTTACTTTACGATTAATTCAATTTATATTACAGGTTTTTTCCTTCCGCATCCCGCTTTGCATTAGCAGGATGAAATAACGTATTAAATATGTTAAACTATATTTAGTTTTTAAATATTATAAATGCCCAAATTTATTATTGTTACAATAGCAAAGCTTCCGGCAGCAGGTTAACAACGAGAAGGACAATTGCAGACAACAGTTAAGTAAGGAGAAGGATAATTGCTTAACAGCAGTTAATGATGAAAAGGAAGAATGTAAAAATCAGCTTGGTCAGTGTCTTTATCTCATACTGCTCAATGTATTGCCATGCTCTTATTTGATTTATGGAAAACAGGGAAGATTTTATTTAAATTATTGTGAAGTTGTCTGCTAGTTGAAATGGTAGTTTAATTAATATGTCAAGAACTACAAATGAACCGGTGTATTTGCTAAATCGATCAACACAAACCAGATAGTGATCTGGTTTTTTTGATCGATTTAACAAATACAGAAGTTCATTTGTTGTGAGCTAGTATGAATAGGGGATTATACTACCACTAAGTCGTTCTGGAACGACCTATTTTTTATAGTAATTTATTTAATATTTTTGTCTCGCTCACTACCCGATCGCTCGCCAAAAATACTAAATAAATTGCTATAAAAATCGTTCCAGAAGGCCTTAGTAGTAGTATAATCCCCTATTCATACTAGCTGATAAAATATATAAAATATTATTGTAGCGATCTCTAGAATACAATCGGTCTAATATGAATACCATCATCCATCACAACACCCTTTGTATATAAAGGAGATAACCCTACTTTATTCTGTTCATATGTTTTCATCTCTTTCTTATCAAACCGAAAACCTTTGTTATTTCTTATTCACAAATTAAAATCCATGTGATCACATGTAGATATCAATATGAATAACGGTTTATTTTAATTCTGCACGTATGTTCTATGATTATCCGCATTCCATACATTCCCTATTCTAGATACCTAGACTACGGAATGCGTAATGTTGCGCTCAACCTTTTGCAAGCTTACAGCAATCGTAATATATTGTTCGTATGTTAAACTGTTAAAAGCGGTCTACGGTCACTCGGTTGATTATACCAAAAAAACTGCAGAAATTAGTTACAGAAGCGATCCGAAATCATTTTATTGATGTTAAACATATGCAAAATTTTTAACATACTACTACTACTACGTCACAACATCGATAAGAACAATCTACACATCAAATATCTACTACAGTCAGTATTTAGCTCCTAACCTAAATGTCTGATACGTATTATTTTATTCATAAATGTTAGTAAATGGATATTTATCTACTATATATTTTCTTTGAAATAGTTTTAATTTCCTTGTTGTCCAAAATTGTGATCAACGCTCCATGTCCACGCATCCTTGTCTGTAGTACCAGATTCCCTCACACCAGACTCTTCAATGAAAAATAGCCTACTTCGCTGAATATCCCCAGAATTATAGACAGGAATGACTACAGTACTTTTGTCCCTCTTCTTTATACGAATGTGAAGGGTATCGGATCCATATAACCCTCTCCAGCTTGGTACTACCTGGTAGTGGTCTGTAGTGTTTGGAGCAATTTCGTGATCATCTGAGCCTTTTATATGAGGGGATCCAGTTTGAGCTCTTAATGTCGCAAAATTGCACGGCTCAGTAATCCGACTGATGAAAGTTATATCATATATTTTAGAGTAGGATTGAGTAAGTGGCCAGATGATAGCTATACACAAGCAGAATCCAGAAAGCTTTAGAACTCCTTCCAAGTTTAAAGTTTGAATGCATTCCATTACGGTTTTAAGGATATCAGCCATTTTCACTGCAACTGAAATTGAAGCAAAAACTGATATGTCAGTATCATTCATATTAATTTATACTGCATCGTTATACAAAGAGATATTTAGTAGTTTGAGCATAAATTGAACTAAAAAGTTTCAAATACTAAATATATTTTACAGTTTGTAACCAATGCTATAAGCATAATGAGGGTAATTGTAACAATGAATCAATGCTATACTCATAATGAGCGCAATTGTACTTGAGTGCATGTATATTGCCACTTCGTATTTTAAAAACGTAGCCATAAATTTTTGAAATATTT
Organism: Enchytraeus crypticus; assembly: GCA_905160935.1. NCBI lineage: Eukaryota > Metazoa > Annelida > Clitellata > Enchytraeida > Enchytraeidae > Enchytraeus > Enchytraeus crypticus. The sequence continues at coordinate 2,556,557 of CAJHZI010000903.1, read as the reverse complement.
AAATAACCACATCATCTAATATAAAAATTACTTACTTTCGTAATGACACGTCCGATTTTTATCAAGTACAAGCGACAAATGGCGAACGACGCTGAGCTTGAAGGATCGCTGGAAATTGTTTATAGCAACAACCATGACAATAATAAACATTCACTTTCGCTTAGCCATGCGAATCGATTACAACGGTAACAAATTCGGACAAGTAGTCCTTACTAAAGAATGCACTTTCGATTAATCCGTTAGGCCTATACAAATTCTGAACTGGGATCCATTCATTAAACTTATTGCTATAGCCCATTTACAAAACTTAACTATTTACTCAAACATTTACTCTACGATTTACTCAAAAATTTTCTAAAACTCAAAATGCTGCTTAAAAATTTTCTAAAAGATTTTTCACTGCTCAAAATGAGCAAATTTTTGAGCACTTATATATATAGACAATCGCTAATTGAAGCCATCTGTTTCTCATTAAGTTATAAACGCTCGACCATTCCCGGTTACTTATCTCTCTCTCTCTAGGGAACTGCCTGGTATATTGTTTCTATTATTATTATAATATATGACTTACATTGTAATAATATACCCTGATCGAAACTTTATTAACAGAAAATCTAATAGCTTTGGATTACTTGTTTTAATTAATTTTATTAAGATTTCTACTTCCTGATAGCTGAAATAGTTCTATTCATGATTTATATTATATATATTTTAGGAATTATGTATCAGATACTTATATTGATAATATTTTAGAATATCTTATTTGAGCATGTCAGCTACTATACAAGCTCTGCTAATAATTCTTCACTCAAATATATAAATCCTAAATCGATAAGCAATAAATTCTTTTGAATCAATAATTCTTTCATATTGGTATTCCTCATCTTAGGACCTATACTGTTTACAAATTTTCTGTACTTCCTACGAACAGTTCCTTTCTCTGGTGTAAAAACTAGATTTTCTTTCATAAGATTTCTCTTTAAATCAATAAATTCATCGTCAAATAGTTCTTCAATGACTCTAATAATAACAACTTGTAAGTCTTTTATATGTGTAAAATATTCAAATTCATTAACAACATCCTTTCCATCATAAACTTCATTAAGAATAGCGGATAGGCTGACAACTAATGTATACATTCTGTTAAAATATGCGGCATATTTCTGAAGATGTGGATTTCTACCTATTATAATCGATACAACATTTGCAATTTTCACCAAATTTTCTAAACTTATCTCGTGAGGTTTCCTTGTAACTTTTAAATAAAGTTTATTAATTACATCAAGACTATTATCAGGAAATTGAATATTTGATATAGTATTAAAATTCATATCAAGTTTTCCATCACCCGTTTTGTTTAACTTCAATCCAACCTGTGCATCTACATAATCCTTCGTAGCACAGTCTTGACTATCTGCAGGGTTTTTAACATTTATCAGCTTATTACTTTTCATATTTAATTCGCCTCCCTCAGTTAATTTAAGACCATTAGCCATTAAACCATTAGCAGATAGGCTAAGCATATTATTGATATTAGGATCTATCTTTACTGATAGTGAATCGTTTACAAAACTAAGTCCTCCATAAGATAGCAGTTTTAAATTAGATTCTAGCTTTTTAGATTGCCTGCCAAATAGATCTACAGTATTCATTTATTACTATAAAAATTCTTTAATGATATCATTTGATTCCTTTTCTGTTAAATCTCCATTACACTTAATCACATAATTCATTTGTTGTTTCAATCTTTCTAACCTAGATATCATATTATTTAGTTCTGCTTTCTTACTTTTCAGATTAAATTTAGTTGATATAGCAGTTGATATAGCTCCTACAGCTGATAACGTGGTAATGATTACTGTAGGAAGTAATGGCAATGCAAATACTCCAGATATTGTAGTTGTTACTGTTGAAACAGTTAATGATGTGATTATTGTTATACCATAAACTACTTGAACTACTTTTCTCTTTCTTTTTAAATGTTTGATTTTAGCTTCACAATCTTCTAGCTTATCACTCAAAAATTGTTTTACGTTATTCGTCATTCTATTTAACTAACGACAAAATTAAATCTTTATAATCAGATCCTTCACTTAAACGTTTCAGTACAATCAGACACCATTTACCGCAATTCTGATCCATCAATCCTTGCAATTGAAATGTAGAGTATAAAATAGGTGATCCTAAATACTCAATTAATTCTTTTGGTGGAGGTAAACCAAAACTGTTAAAATAATATTTTTCATTATTAATTTTAAACCAACAAGTCCAATGACTACCACTTTCACTAGATAAATTTAAATTTAATATTCCACACTCAACTTTACAAGATTTTAAATTCTTCAATTCATCTCTCATATAGCAACCCCTAAAACTTTTAATTTTTAACATTTTTGAATAATTTTCAATTTCAATATTACTAAGAGCCTTATCAGGAATGTCTTCCATTTATTGGTTATAATCTTAATCCTTTTCCCTGTTTCTTTTTTGGTCTACCTGTTCCAGTCTTCTTCGATTGTTCCTCAAGCGCTCTATTATGTCTTGCTGTTTCTTTATCAGCTTGACTTTGTTGAACTCTTGATGCAACAGTTCCTGCAACTGTACTTACTCCTCCCAAAGCAGCAGCAATAATAGGAATTAGAGTTGCTAGTGGTAAAAACCCACCAACTTTATACTTATGCAATTCCTGAATTATCGCAATAGCAATTTTCTCTATCTGGCTTTTAGTTAATGTCATTTATTTAGCCAAAAATTCTAATATCTGATATACTGCTTGCTACCATCTGATTCTATCGACCACATTCTATCATGATATACAACAGCATAAGCTGTAGTATTTGCAGGAGCATTTGCGCTAAACTTAAAAGTTACTCTGATATCTACAACAGTATTTTTAAGTCTCTCAGACTGTTTCGATACATCAAATACGTATAGCCTAAACAACTTCTTAAAAGCTTGATACGATATACAATCATTCTCTTCTTCATCTTCAGAATAACTTTTCTTAAATTCTTTAAACGAATTATAAAATTGAGCATACTGATTACTGTCATAATTAGTTATATAATCATTGCTTGGATATCTTTCACTATTCAATTCAACATAAGCATTAATTACTTGCACATTAGCATTGAATATAGCATAATTAGTTTCTGCTTGATTAGCTGCTGGAGATTGAAAGCCTACAACGATATACCTAGGTTTTTCGATACCTGAAGCTATAGATAATCTCCAAGCAAATTCAGTAGCTTAGGGAACAATAGTGTTCTCAGATTTCTTGTTCATAAAACAAAGCGGAAACGATTCTTTTTCCTTAATGTAATCATTTAAAATTCCTCTTTCTTCTAAACTTACTGTAACTACTGGAATATGCCATTGTATCTTAGTTAAGTTTACCTTACCAGCATTAGCAACTCCACCATTTCGTATTATTGCCTGAGTATCAGTTTGTCTAGGAAAAACAATTGAATGCTTACATCCATAAATAATCTTTCTATATTGTTTACAGAAATTAAATATAAATTCTAAAGGAATTTTGAATGCAAATGATCCAGATGTATAATTTCTTCTTTCTTCAAATCCCTTATTTTGATTGATCAGTCCTTCTGTTAATCTAGTAACAGTTGTTTGTAAAGCTGTTAATATATTAGCAGCAGTATTTCCTGGAATATCTCCTGCTACTAAATTCACAATTTCACTTAAAGTCTGAGGTGTTCCATTTCCAGAATCTAAACTCCAACATTGATCCATTCCATTGAAACTATTACTTTTAGTTAATAATGCATCTATTGTTGTAGTATGACCTGGATATTGAAATCTCTCAACTTCATGATCGCCTATATGATATCTTGCTTCGCTAAATAGATACATCATAGCATTATTTTGTAATGCTACTAAACTATTCGCAGCATAAGGTTGATTAGTAGTAGAATCTTGTAATTGTCCTTCAATGTAAAGAAAACTCTTACAAGGTAAAGACCAGATATCTTCACTTAAAATTTGAATTCTAATTTCTTGTCCATTTGCATTAAGTGCAGTTCCTTGAGATGGATCATAAACTCTATATTGAAACTTTTCTACAGATTCATCATAATTAAAAGATTTCTCAAGCTCCAGATAAGACTCCTTTACTTTCTCCATTTATTAATGAAAAAAACTAAACGTAAGCAAATCCAGTTCCAATTTTAAATTGATTAATTCTATCAACAATATTTTGTAACTCAGGTTTTCAAATTGTTGAAACAAATCATCTGTTCTTGTAATCTGCTTACTGATAGTTAACTGTTGTGTATCTGTAATAGGTTTGTATATTTCTTTTAGATCTGTTTGTACATTTTGTTTAGCAATAACTTCATCATCAAATCTTTTCTTTAATTTTCTATTTTGAGTGGATACCTTCTTGAGCAATTCTTGATTTTCTCCATTCATCAACTCTTCTTTAAACCTTACCAATGAACTCATTTATTAACTGCATTTTTAAAATGATGATAAATTCAATTCTTGTTTGTAGAAAGATCCGATAATATCTTCACCGTTTAAATCTTTTATTTTATATGTTATAGGAGATGTATTGATAATTTTAGATACAGTGAATATTTCTTCAGTCCAATTTGTCTCGTAACCTTTTGAAAATAATTTTTTATATTTATAAATTCTAACTCTATCACCTATTTTAAATTTTGGTTTCTCTTTAGTAGGTTGTGTTATGTAATTAATTTTGTGTTCATTTTCCAACTTTGATCCTTCAGTTGGAGTCATTTTAATTGCAGAATGAATTGTATTATTATATTCATGAATCAGTTTAGGTAAAGCATCTAGATATTTATTACTTCCTATTTCAGTAAAATATCTCCACATCTTTGCTGTAATAGTTCTATTAAATCTTTCAATAACAACAGCCTTACCTTCATTGAACGATTGATATAACTCTATTTCATTATCAGTTAAGAATTTCTTAAATTCTTTGTTAATAAATTCCTTTCCTGCATCAGTCCATAATTTTTTAGGTTTTCTTTCTTGGAATAACTGTTGAAATAATTCAATCATTTGTTTACCTGTCTTAACTTTTATCGGTATTGCCCAACCAAATTTAGAGAATACATCTATTACAGTGAGAATGTAATTGAATCCTTTATTTTGCTTTGCGTATTGTCTCATATCAACTAAATCTGCTGACCATATATCATCTATATTATACACTATAACTTTTCTTCGTTTATATTTCTTTATTATGGGTTTGTGTAATTCTTTAGCTTCTTCGATTTTGTTTTTTTTAATATTCCTAAACCTAATTTATATTTTGCAGCTATAATTGGCTTAATAACTGCTTTACCTAATTTTTCATTAAAATTCAAATCTTTAAGGTTATCAAGTTCTTGTAACATCTTCTTATCTGCTTCACGCCTAGTTCCCTTTCCTAAATCAGAATCTCTATAAGCTAAATCATGTTTTAAACAAACTTCATCAACTTTATTTATAGGCTTTGACCATTCTTTTGGTGTGTCATCAGGATTTAATCTTTCTTCTAGCTTTGTATTGGGACCACAGAAGGAATATTTTTTACCCTTCAGAGTTCTTAAATGTAATTCAAAAGGTATTTTAGAAATTTTAGATGAAACTATATCTCCTCCAGTTTTAGACTTTGATATAAATCTATTCTTTTTAGATCCACAAACTTCACATATACCTTTAAGTATTGGTTTATTATTTTTAGTTATGGATTCAATTAAGTCTAAAGTTAAAGTCTTACTTTTACATTTAAGACAATATATTTCCATTTAGTGGAATGAAAATTAATTCAATTGAATATAAGATGAGCAGTTTGGAATATATCCAGAAATCTCAGCGTATGTGTATTTAGAATTTTTTCTAACGGTGAATAAAAATTTATTTTTTGGGGAATTTAGAGAAATATATGAAGCTATTAGTTTAGTGGCAAACATTTCAAATTTTTCATCATTAGAGATGTGTGTACATGTGATAATATAAGTATCTTTAAATGTAGTTTTTATCGGCTTATATCCAACCACATAATAGGAATGATCAATAGTTAGATCTGCGAGCTTCAGAAGTTGTGCGTCCATTTATTATGTGAAAGATTATATGAAAGCTTTTTTATGACGCTTCGATTTAACATGTTTAGCATGACTAGAACTTAACATTGTTAGGTTGCAAGCTCTACAAGTTTTTGTAGCTCTATGTATTCTATCTATAGGTTGTGATATTATATTTTCAACTAACTGTACGGGTTGTTTAAGTTCTAATTTAAATCTATATTTTTCATTGAGATTTGATTTAGATTTATCAATAACTAAATATCCATATTTCTTAGACCATGCTTGTTCACATAACTGTCTAAATTTATTAATATCTTTAAAATCAACGCTTGCTCCAGAATCTCTATATAGATTATCGGTGTCCCCGGGATCTAGATTGAATAATATTAGGAAATTAGAATTTGATCTAATAGTATGTCTTGGTAAATGATAATAATTTTGAGAAATGTATATGCAATCGATATTATTATGCCTGCTTCTAGTAAAGAATGCCCCAGGTGCCGATTGATTCTTATCTGTCATAATATCGTCAAATATTATTAGATTCTTATCCTGTTTATCAAACTCTTTAGGATCAGGAATATCATTTGGATCTTCATAATATTCACAAGATATATCTCCTTTCTCCTCATCTTCTAAGTCATATGCAAGTCCTGCCGCTATAACTTCCGGCTTTTCATCGCGTTCATTAATCATAGAATTATGCATTAGGATTTCTGTTATATCTGACTTAGGTAATTTATTATCAAAGCCAGCTTTTAGTATTTGATATTCCGGTTGATGGAGGGATCTTCCAAATACATATAGCTTATTGTAATCTAACATATCTTCCTGAAGTAGCATCCGCATAAGTAAAGCCGTTTTTCCGGAACCTGATTGACCGATTATTAAGCATCGGAATGACTCCGGAAATATATCGGAATGCTTCTTACTCTTCTTCGATATCCAATAATACTTCGCTTCCATTTATCAGCATAAACTCCACTTAAAATTATTTCAATAAATATTTACCTATTAAATGAATTTTAACTCTTCGGCTTAAATCTCCAACTAAAATAGTTGTCTCCATTTATTTAATATAAGAAAAATTCTTTTATATAATCTTTTCCCTAATAAATGAAGCTGACAAAAGATGAGTTAGAAAAGCTAAAGTTATTTGATAATTTAACTATGAACAAGGTTGAAGGTGTATTAGGACGTAAAATAACAAATGATGAATTTATAAATATTGGAAGTATGGTAAACAATGCTTCGACATTTTCAAATGTCACGAAAAAAAGTCAAGCAGTAAAAGTTCGTGTGAAAAGACCAGATAATAACAGAAAGATTAACGTAGACGGTCGGGCATTTAAAAAGTTCCTTAAACTGGGAAAATATACTTACGATGAAAAAACCAATAGTTTTATAAATATAGATAATAATAATAATCCTGTTGCGAAAGAAGAAGTAGCTAAAGTTAAAGTTTTTGTGAAAAGTCCAGAAACTAATAGAAAGATTAGGGTAGGTGGTAAAGCATTTAAAGAGTTACTTAAGGAATATAGTTATGATGAAAAAACCAAGGAGTTTACTCTTCTTGATGGTAATAAAGAACAAAAGCCTAAAACTGTTTTTAGCCCAGTAAGTAGAAGAGAGATTAAAATAGGGGGTAAAGCATATAAAGACTTACTTAAGGTATATGAACATGATAAAGAAAAAAATATTATGATTCGTCGTGATGGAGCAGAAATTCCTATATTAGATGGATCATATTGGTCATTTAATAAATCAGATTCAGATAAAGTAGCGAGAGAGATGGTAGCTAAAGAAAGAAATATCTATGGTGAAGAGAATGAAAGTAAATATTTAAAACTATATTGTTTCAATTATATAGATTCTTTAAATAAGATTTACGAATGTTTTGATAAAATATATCATAAAGAAAATAATGCAATAAAACTAAACATTAGTTTTGGTTATGTAACTGAAAAGGACGGAGAAATAAACCTTTTTAAACCACGTACTAATAGTTATTTTTTTGATGAGCTTTTTGTAGTGAAGGATCTAAATGATCTTAAACAACTGAAACATAGAGTAACACAAGAAAAAATAGTGAACCGTTTAACAGAAACTCTTAAAGATTCTATTACAATACTTCTTGGTATATATAATATGGCTGTAGAAATCACTAGATTAGATTTCCTAATAGGAGCTAATATTGAGTTGCCAACATACATTAAACAATGTAGAACTATTATAGGTTTAGAAAAGGCAGAGAACAATATGTGTTTTTGGGCATGTATAGGAATAGCTGAAGGATGTAGACCAGATCGTTATATAGCAAGGGTGAGAGAGTTATTTACTGGGTTTTATAGCGGTAGAAGAAGAATTGATACTTATACAGGTTTTGATTATATTAATGAATTAGATCGTTATGAAGAGTTTAATAAGCGTCATGCTATAAATATAGTTAGTTATTATGAAAATGGAACTATATCGTATGTTCGTAAATCACCATTCAATGAAACTCGAGTACCTATTTATTTAAATCTTTATCTTAATCATTTCTCATATATCACTGATATTCATAAGTTTGGTAACAAGAAATATTTATGTACAAGATGTGATATGAGGTTTAAAGATAACGATCATTTACAAACACATATTAGTACTTGTACTTTAGAACAAATAGATATATTTAATAAACATCCAAAGTTATGGGAAAAGAAAAGAAATAAAATTGTAGAGTTATCTGATTACTATGATGTAGATGTAGACTATAAATATCCTTATATGATGGTATTTGATTTGGAATCGCTTCTTCAGAAAATGGGACAACTAGTAGAGAGGGTAATAGTGAGAGATCCAGAAACTAAGAAAATGATTAAAATAGACAGCGCTAGATTTAGAAGACTGGTTAAACAATATCCTTATGATGACCAAAACAAGGTATTTATTCCACTTGCAAAAGAAAAAGAAAGTAAATTAAGATATATTACTAGACATATACCAGTTTCGGTATCAATAGCAACTAATGTACCAGGGTTTAATTTGGAAGAAGAATTTATATTATCTAAAAACCCGAGAGATTTAGTTAAACTTATGTTTGAATATTTTGATAGAGTTGCAGCAAAGGCTAAAGAGCTAATGTTTATTCAAATGAAACCATTATTAGATCGTTTGGAAGGAAAAGATAAAGCTGAAGTTGAATCTTATTGTTCTATTATACCGATTGTTGGATTTAATAGTGGATTTTATGATATTAACTTACTAACTAATGAAGGATTCATAAATGAAATATTAGCTAGAGATAAAACACCTTTTGTTATTAAAGAAGGGAACAGATATAAAGGAATAAAAACAAATAGCTTTTTATTTCTGGATCAAATGAATTACTGTGCACCGGGAACAAGTTTAAGTAAGTTTATTAAGTCCTATGATATTGATGAACAGAAGGGTTGGTTTCCTTATGAATGGTTTGATAGTTATGATAAGCTGGATTACCTAGTTAAGGATTTAAAAATAGAGGATTTCTATTCATCGTTAAAAGACGAAAAGATGAAAGAAAAAGATTTTAATAAACTTATGGAAATATGTAAGGAAAAGAAAATAGTATTAGTTAAAGATTTATTGAGATGGTATAATAATTTAGATGTTGGACCAATGTTAAAGGCATGTTTAAAACAGAAGGAATTATATTATACATTTAAACTAGATATGTATAAAGATGCATTTTCACTTCCTGGTTTAGCTGAAAATATTCTGTATCAGTGGCAAATAGTAGAGTTTGAAAAGTATTTACAAAATCCTAAAAAATGTGATTATTACTGTCTCTATATTGGTGTCGAGGATGAAGAATTAGAGAAGAGAATAAGTAATTATAAAAGACAAGATGAAGAAAAAGAAAGAGATCCAAGTCAAAATGTGACAGTTGAAGATGTTAGAAATATATTCAGTAGAGATAATTATCGTTGTCATTATTGTTGGAGTTTTCTGTGTAGAGATACTTGGTCATTAGATAGGATAGATTGTAAGAAACCTCACGTTAAAGATAACTGTGTTTTATCTTGTCAGAGATGTAATAAAGCTAGATCAGATAAACTGTATAAAGAGTTTTATAGACATAAAGCACTATTGCGATGGGAAAAGTATAATCCTATGATATGGTTATTTAGTGAAGAAAATAAAGATGCTTTTTATAAACTAAAACAAAATATAACTGGTGGCGCATCCATTGTATTTCATAGGTATCATGAAAAAGACAAAACGAAGATTAGTAGAGTAAATTACGATATAGCTAAACAAGAATGGGGTTATGCTGAACAAGTAGGGAAAACTGTTAAGAAAATAGTTGGTTATGATGCAAATGCTTTGTATCTATATTGTATAGGTGAAGAAATGCCTTGTGGTAAAATATATTGGCAAGAAACTAGTGATTGGGTAAAGTACGAAAAAGATCTTTTGACTGGGGAGTTCTTCGGATTTATGGAAGTTGATATTGAAGTACCTGAAGATAAATGGAATTATTTTAGTGAGATGTGTCCAATATTTCAAAATAGGGAGTATGATGAAACTATATGTGGAGAATACACACAAGCTTTACTTGAGAAGTTAGGTAGAAAACCTACGAAGAGCAAAAAACTTATGGCCACATTAAAGGCAGAAAAGATATTAATTAAATCTACAAGACTAAAATGGTTAATAGAACATGGATGTGTTGTTAGCAAATTACATGGAGTTATTGAAGCTAAGAGGGGAAGAGTATTGAAGGGTTTTATGGAATGGGTATCAGATGAAAGAAGAAAAGGAGATAGAGATACAAAGTATGCAATAATTGCTGAAGGGTGTAAACTTATTGGTAATGCAGCTTTTGGAAGAACGGGTTTGAATAAGAATAAATTCAAAAAGGTTAAATATTGTTCTGAAGCACAGTTCAATAGAGCTAAAAACGATCACTTTTATTATGGTGCAAAAGAATATAATGGAGTGTATGAAGTAACTAGAAGAGCTAGAAAGGTTTATCAAGATATGCCTATCCAAGTTGCATGTAGTATATATGATGATTCAAAGTTAAGGATGTTACAGTTTTATTATGATTGTATAGATAAGTATATAGATAGATCAGATTTTCAGTATATAGAGATGGATACAGATTCTGCTTATATGGCTATGACTGATGATTTTGAGAAGTTAATTAAACCTGAATTAAGGGATGAGTTTGAAAAGGAAAAACATAAATGGTTTTCAACAGATAAATATTCGAATAGAACTCCAGGATTGTTTAAGATTGAATATGAAGGAGAAGGTATGGTGGCATTATGTAGTAAAACATATTATGTATGGGGAAATGTTAAAGATAAGGCTTCATCAAAAGGTTTACAGAAGCGTAATAGTATTATAAATAAAGATAAATATATACAATGCCTATTTAAATGTGAGGTTATTAATGGACTTAATAAGGGGTTTCGGTTTGATGAGAAAGAAATGAAAACATATGAACAGAATAAAGTAGGGCTATCTCCTTTATATACAAAAGGCGTTGTGATGGATGATGGTATTCATATTAGACCGATTGTATTCTAGAGATCGCTACAATAATACTTTATATATTTTATCAGCTAGTATGAATAGGGGATTATACTACTACTAAGGCCTTCTGGAACGATTTTTATAGCAATTTATTTAGTATTTTTGGCGAGCGATCGGGTAGTGAGCGAGACAAAAATATTAAATAAATTACTATAAAAAATAGGTCGTTCCAGAACGACTTAGTGGTAGTATAATCCCCTATTCATACTAGCTGTTGTGTATATATGTAAAGTGAATGTTGAACAATACTTTTGTTTTACATATAAAGGATTAATACATGTATATGTTGTAATAACAATGCATCAATGTACATATTCTATAATATCAAAATAATATAACTTAAATATGAAGTGTTTTATTTTTGTTGACATTTTGCCTGAAACATTAAGCTTATAAAAGCAAAGTGTTTGTTTATTAAATTTACGATAAGATATATTATTGTTTAATTTCATAACAAATAACCTGCAGTTAATTGCAGTTGAATCAATTACGATTAATAACTATTATTATTTGTTACCTAACAATAATTATTAATATAAATTACTTAATTAATAATTAATAATTATTTGTTTCTATAGACGTCAGAACCAACATCAGAAGGAGCATTCGGTTGGTGAGCGCCTAGGCTCCAGAAATTGCTACAAAAATTTAAGCACATGGATAAAATTTAAAAAAGTCTATTCGTATCCCGACCTTGGTTAAACTGGGATTAAAGGGAGGATGATGATTTGTTTCTATAGACGCCTCAGTTAGGAAATGTAAAGTGGAGATGAGCGAGAATGAGGCAAGTAAAGTGCAGGCATGTAAGACGCAGATGGAGGAGGCTTGCGCTCAGAAGCTTCTGGAAGTACAGCAGGGTATTAAGCAGCAACAAGATCAGGAGGCAGCTAATATTCTGCAACAACAACAACAACGCTCAACTCAAGACGGGCTATCGCTTGGTCGTCAACAACCGGTTGTTCTAAACAAACGGTAAAAGATGCTGTTTTTGAAAATAATGTAATTTTGCAAGTTCTTATATTATTGGAACTTTGTATTAATATTTTACTTATATGGTATTTTGTAGTAGCATGCTTTTTCATAACTGTGCTTGTCATAAAAGGTGACAAAGCAGGAACTAAGAAAGGCATTGAGAAAGTACCATTGAAACATAGTTTTCAGGCTATAAGCTACATTGAGCTTTTGCAAGGAATAACATATTTGATTGAATAAACTTGTTCGATAATGGAATACACTTTAATTTGTCCTGTAGAAAAAGTACTTTGTAACTTAGTTACTTTAGACTGGCCGCTTGTAAAACAGCAGAAATAGTTGGTAAAATATTGATTGTGGCATCTACTCGTGACTTTGGAATTACAAATTTATTCACATTTTGAAGGATCACGAAAAGTTCTAGTTTTTTAATTATAAATTGATACAGCAATATAGTTTTAATAGGTCTGTGAAAAATCATATACATATTATAACATATAACATAACATAACATAACATTACAGAGTCAGGAAGCAATTATATGCTTGTGTAAGACTCATCAGGCTGTTAACTAAAACCAATTAGTATTAATAAAATCATACAGACTTAATGTCAACATGCCAAATTTATACATAGGCTTAGCCTATGTATAACCCTCAACATGCAATTAGCATCTAATTTACATGTTCTTATGTTTATCATATTTATTTTTAAAAGCATTCACTGACTCTGCTTCCACAATTTCGCTTGGCAAACTATTCCTAGCATTTATAACTCTGTGACTCAAGAAAAATTCCTTAAATCTAGTCTACTTCTACATTTACTAAGTTTATAAATATGTCCCCTTGTGTTTCTATTGTTTGATAAATTAAACCAAATACTATGGTTAACTTTTCTGAAACCTTTGAGTATCTTAAAAACTTCTATTAAATCTCCTCTAGTTCTTCTTTCACTTAAAGAGGTTAATCCTACAAATTTTAATCTATTCTCATAACTAAGTTTTTGACAGTCAAATACCAGCCTTGTTGCTCTGGCTTGTACCCTTTCTAATTTATCAATATCTTTCTTAAGATATGGGCACCAAGCCTGAATGCAGTATTCAAGTTTGGGCCGTACAAGAGCCTTATATAGCCTTACCACAATATCTTTATTTCTACATGCAATTGTTCTTTTAATCATTCTTAATACACAATTAGCAATAATAATATTTTTATATCATACTTTAAAATCTCAGCATCTTCAATGTTGTTTACTGTCTTTGCTACTTTAGAATCATCTGCAAATTTACTAAATTTAGATACAATATCTATGTCAATGTCATTGATGTAAACCAAAAACAATAGAGGTCCCAAAAAAAAGCCCTGCAGCACACCACTCTTCACTACTGCCCATTCCAAGAACTCGTCCTCGACACACACCCTTTGTTTTCTATTACTTAACCAATTACCTATCCACTTTAAAAGTGTGCCCGTTATTCCATGTGCTTCCAACTTACTAAGTAATCTTTTATGTGGAACTTTATCAAACGCTTTAGCAAAGTCTAGATATAAGATATCAATGCTATTTTTACTATCTACTTCCTTTGTAATATATTCAAAAAATATAGCAAATTAGTTAAACAAGAACGCCCACTAATAAAACCATGCTGACTATTTCTAATTAAGTTATATTCTTCCAAGAAACTAATTATTTTATCCTTAATAATGCTTTCAAATGTCTTACCGATTATACTTGTTAAGCTTATAGGCCTATAATTTTCTGCTTTATCCCTATTTCCCTTTTTATGTATTGGTACAACATTGGCATTCTTAAAATCTTGAGGAACCACCCCTGTTTTCATTGATGCTTTTAGTAGGTTAAATAGAGCTGGTGCTAATTCATCTCTTTGCTCCGAAATCAGTTTTCCATGAATCTCATCTGGACCTTGACTTTTATTGACATTTAGCGAATTTAATTTATTTATAACATCATCAATATCAAACTCAATATTATGTAAGGAGCATTCAAAGTTACCTTTGAAGATCCTAGCCGGTACTGGCATATTAACTAAATCTTCTTCCACAAATACAGACGAAAAATATTTATTAAAATAGTTTGCAGTATCTTTATTATCTTCTATAATGTTGTTATATTCATCTCTTAAAGGACCAATCTTTTTAATAACCTTTTTGTTAGCATTAGCATAGGCAAAAAAACTCTTTGCATCATTCTTTACATTACGAGCTAGCTTTTTTTCAAATTCTAACTTGGCTTTTCTATTTTCTGCAACCGATTTATTAAGCTTTTTCTTATATTCACAGTACAAAGTTTCATCATTATCTCATTATCACTATTTTTATAATTGTTCCAAGCATCTTTTTTAGCTTTTCTTTTCTGCTTACCTTTTTAGTAACCCACTTGCATCTATCTTTATTTTTGGCTTTTGATTAAATGAACTCATCTCGAATCATCTTAAGACCTGTGTTAATATTATTCCATAAGCCCTCTACGTCATCGTTATTATCATTATCACTTAAAACCATAAATGCATTTCTATGCTGTATATTTTTTTTAATTTCTTCATAATTTACTTTAAAATAATCAAATTTTTGGACTTTCCTACACATCCAACTGCACTGAATTACAAAGTTAATGGTTAGATGATCACTTGTCTCGAAAGGTTCACCTATAAGTATATCCTTAATTATTTCTTCAGAGCACAAAACAAGATCAAGGAAATTTTTGCCTCTAGTAGGCTTATTACAATACTGTTCTAAAAAATTATTATATATACATTCTATAAATAAGTGAGATTCATCTATGTTTTCTCTATTTCCCCAGTCCAATTCAGGATAGTTAAAATCACTCATTACTACAACCTTCTTATCGTACAATTTATCAAACACACTAAACATAGCCTCGTCATTAGTTTTTGAACTATCTGGGGCTCTATACATAACACCAATAATAAGATTAATGTTCTTACACTTGATATTACACCAAACACTTTCTTTAAAGTTAGAAACACATAAATCATTAACTTGACTGGGTTCAATTCATTTTTTATATACAGCAAAACGCCCCCACCTCGTTTCTTGACTAAATCATTTCGATCACATCTAAATACACTGTATCAACTAAAACTAATTTCACTATCACTAATGTCATCAGACAACCATGACTCAGTGATTCCCAAAATATCTATATTTTCATCTTTAATCAACAACTCTAGTTGAGACATTTTATTTACAATTGTAACGAACGGGGTTGCGAGAGCGTGCGCACGGTCGGCGAGGCCTCCCGTGTTATGGCGAGTGGAGAGATTTTCTTATACGAAATCCCACTTCTGACACCATTTGTAACGAACGGGGTTGCGTTAGCGTGCGCGCGGCCGGCGAGGCCTCCCATGTTACAGCGAGGGGAACGTATTTCTTTCACCCTCAATTTTGGGTCCAGGGAACCCGGGACATCGGGTTTTGGCGACCCGGCCCGAATCGGGAGTGGGTACTCACTCCACGTCGTCATGTTGTTGTGTAGGATGTATAGATGACCGGCAGCGATTCGAGATGGCAGCTACTACGTTAAATGGTCTAATTCAGGTACCGCTTGTCAGGAGGAACCGAGGGTGCTGCATCTCGAATGGCCTATCCTTGCTCAACTTCTAACTGTTAATTCGACGGCCGATTCCCTTGCTTCTTTCATAGATTCTCTTCCGTAATGTGATTCTCGGGACGAAGTGGTATGATGACCCGAACCGGGAGTAGAATCGTACTCCGCGTCTGCTTAAATATTTTAGGCAATTACGGTTGGTTTCCGCCCTGCTTCCTAGTCTTCAAACTGATTGTAGTAGATAATTTTATGATTGGTTGTTTAACTGCGACGAACTTTATTCTTCTTTACCCTATAAAACTTCCCTTTACCTTTTTAGACTTATTCTTCCCTATCCTTTTAATATTGATCTTCCCGTAGTTCCTTCTCTCGTCCATCGTTGCTGAAGTGGTGTAATGGGCCTTTTGCTTAATGTGGTGAAATCCGTGGATAGTCTGCTGGTCATTGGTAATCCCGCTTCTGCATCCTTTTAATACTAGTCTTCCCGTAGTTCCTACTCTCGTCCATCATTGCTGAAGGTGGTACAATGGCTTCCGTGTAGTCACTATGAAATTCGTGGATAGTCAACTGGTCATTAGTAATCCTGCTCCCGCCTGCAGAGACGAACTCCATCAAGGCGCTTAGCAAATACCTGCAGAGACGAACTCCGTTCAGGCAATGCCGTCGCTAGCCCCCGCCTGCAGAGACGAACTCCGTCCAGGCGCCTAACAAATACCTGCAGAGACGAACTCCGTCCAAGTAATGCCGTCGCTAGCTTACCGCCTGCAGAGACACACTCGACTTCGGCGCTTAGCAAATACCCCAGAGACGGACTCGACCCGGGTATTGCCGTGGACTACCAACCTCCCGCTTGCAGAGACACACTCGACCCAGGCGCTTATCAAATACCCGCAGAGACGGACTCGACCCCGTGGACTACCAGCCTCTTACTTGGGCCTACCCAGGAGGACACTGAACTCTCACCTCCAATTAGCCTTTGCGGCTTGGGACACTAGCCAGCCTGAGGGGCCCCCCTACCTATCCTGTAGGGAGTCAGTATGGGGAAGGATCATTGATACTCGATCCTTTATGAGAACTACACGTTGTACACCGTATAGACCCATCGGAGCCGCCCTCCTGGGAACCTACTCAGACGAACCAAGTAGGTCCCCGGCCCCAACTTGTTTCTACTGTATCTAGGTTCTCCTTATATACACCGCTGTCGGTCGATGTCAAACGCTTCTATCGAATCACAGCGTTTCTTCGCTTAGCTAATTTACGACGCAGCTGCGTCACTTTGGAAATACCCTTCGTAATAATCTATCTATACACACCTATAACCTCGGCTTCTATCGTCTATTATAAATTTTTGGATTAATCCTACGTCATTTATTATTTATAAATAACTGCTCTATAATATCTGCATTCTATCTAAAATATATTTATTTCTTAATATATAAATTGTGAACAAGGCGTGTTCATTACAACAATACTTCTGGAATTAAAGTAAACACATTGTAAGCTATTTTTAACATCTAAAGTCGACTACAATAGACTCGGCTCCGCAGATCCTAAGTTTTCATCTAATTCCAAGGTGCAAACACTATCACCCCGGCTCCATTTACGTTTTTTATTAACTTACCTCTCTTAATTCTCTCATCCTTATCCCCCCGTCTCTCAATTCCTTCAATTTATTTCTTAGTACCTTATCCTCAGCTTGTTGCTTCCTAGTTAGATCAGGCACACAATATACCCTCCTGTATTCCTCATACTCCTTCAGGTTTTTGGACTTCCCCAAAATTTCATACTTTGTTTCGACATTGCTTAGGCTAATTCTGATAGGTCTGACTTTATCTGATTTTTCCCCATTCTATCTATGCATACTACTGCCGTTCTTCATTTTGGTCCAACCAGTTTGACTAGCATGTCCTCTATGACCTCTTTGTGATTATCTCCCTCCTCTACTCCCATTATCATTAAATTCTTCTTACGCCTTTCAATCTATACCCTTTCAAGTACGTCTTTACTTCTCATTGATTCCTTATTTGCCATGACACTACTACTTTCTGCTAGCTTTCCGCTATTCTCTACTAACGTTTTCACTTCTCCTACACAAGATTCCAAACTCTTTACACTTTGCACTACCTGCTCTAGTTGCTTCTTCGTCTCTCTTTGATCCTGTTCTATTCTACTCTGCCTTTCCTCCAATACTGACATACCCTTCAGGAGTTTAATTGCCCTTGTATTGCACCGTACACAAAACCAGTGTAGATGCAATCCTAATTTAGGAGATTGTAGGTTTCCACCCTTTACAGTTTTACTGACTCCCACTTTATTGTTAATCCTTTTCATACTCATCTCTAATTATTTCTTACACTACTCGAAAGAGACAAATCGAGAAAAATTTTCAACACAAAAGAAATTACTTAGTTACGTGCAACAGAGCCCCGATGCCACCTCTTCTTGAGCCCTCTGGTCTCCCAGCAATTCAAGGATTTAACTCCTGCCAGTACCTTTGCACAGAGGCATACTTGGGATAATTAGTAAAAGACAGATTGTGCAAGACCAACCAACCGCCTTAAAAACTGAGAGATAAAAGAGAGATACAAAATTTGACTAAAACCAGTTTTAAAATGAGTAATTTTATTAGTAAAACCAAAAATATTCTAAAAGTTAGTAATTTTCCTAAAACCACCACAATTATTACTTCTACGTACTAAAAAACTTATTCTAAAACAACTTATTTCAACTTAAAATTAAAGAAATTTATTTTAAAACGCCATGTTGTTTGTTTTCCATAGACATGGAAAAAAATAAATTATAAAAAAATAAATTATTTGCTATTGTTTCAAATGTTTATTTGTGTCAAATAAAATAAAGGCTACAATACGAATGTTAATAGTGGTTATTAATTTAATTTTCAATCTATTTTGTTATATTGCATATAATATTATTAAGTACTAGTATATAAATTTATAAATTATAAATCTAAATTGATAATTTAATATTTTATTAGATTTTATATGTTAAACAATAACAAATATTATTTACTTATTTAACTCAATAACATGTTTAAATCATCATCATAATCTTCCCTTGAATCCCAGTTTAACTAGTTTGACATGTTTAAACATTTATGTTTATTTAATTTTAGACCTGAAGAAAATAAATCAGGTGATACGAAAGGATTAGGTCAGCTATTAAACAGGCAAAATCCGGACTCGTCAGTTTCCAAAACAAACTATTCTGAACAACAGCAGCAGCAACTACCAATTGAACCAAACTCGCTGGTGAAAAATAATAATACAGAAGAACGAGGTAACGCTGCGTTGGTCAAGATGGCCAACAGCTTTGCAGAAATACTAAGAAGAGGAAAGGAGAATGAGCTAACTAATGAAACAAACACTGAAGTTAGTCAGAAAAATATTGAGCTGAATCAGGCTGGAATTTCTGCCAAGGGAATTTCTGACCGGTTGGGGAATAATTTTGATGAGAAAGGAACTTATCGAGGAAGTAATTCAAACAACGTTAACCTACAAGCAGCCGCACCTAAAGTTAACGCAAATGCGGAAGAATTAGGTAACCGTTACGGCAATGAAAACATGGGAGCAGATAAACAAGTTTGGTATGGTGGGAAGGTGGAAAATGGGACAGGTTCTGCTGTGACAGAAAATCCTGCAGAGAATGCTGAAGAAAATTTTGACGATGAAACTGGAGCAAAAAATAAAGAAGAGAAGAATATAAATGTCAATGACGAAGATAACAAAAAGATTGATGAAGAGGAGAAAATGGATGCTGATGAGGGGCAAGATAACGGCGAAGGCGATGATCCTGAAGAAAAAAATGAACGAAATGTTGCTGCAGATGAAAAGTCTCCGAGTGGAAATAATTTATTGGGAGAAAAAAATGACATAGATCCTAGAATTCAGAGGGATGAAGAAAAAATGGTCGGCCCTCCACCTGGTATTTTAAAAGGGAGATCTGAGGGAAATGGGAATGATGGCAGGATTCTAGGTGGGGTAGGTCGGGAGGAGGTTGAATCTGTATAGGTCAGGTATGAAACAGTTTTATCTCTATTTTATTTGTCACACGTTCATTGATGTGATTGCTCTGTGAATTTTGTGAAATAAAACGTATTTTCTTCTTCTTCTTCTTCTTCTTCTTGTATAGGCAAAGTGACTTTGAGTAGAACGTTGTAGCACACTAGTGATTACGGTATGGTGCAGATATTATCGTTTAATTTATTAATCAATTTGTGCTGTTAAAATTCATGTATCAATATTAGTTGTTTTAGTTAAAGTAAATTAGGTTATGTAGTTAAAGTAATGTAGTGTAGTTAAAGTAAATTTAAAGGTTATGTAGTTCAAGGTCTCACCTATCAAACAAGCCACCCATAGCTTTGTCATCATGTACGTTGTCAGCAGTTACCTAGTAGCAGATAGATATAGATATAGTATATGATAGATGTGATAGAGTATATGATTAAAAGGAGAGTATTTTGTCACATTGATTTGTCCATTTAAGCATTTGCTTTAGCTATACTTCTTTTAGAAAACCTTTTTTATTTGATAGAATTGTGTGACGTTATTCCAGAATTACTAGTCAAGTACAGATATATCGTTTTATATTGTATGTAATATTTGAAGTTGAGATATCACTCAATACTAGTTTAAATTTTATTTTACTCTGTAATATTCATGTGTAGATGATGTAAGGTTAACTCTCAAAATTCTTGGAATGATCGTTCTGTATGTTTTTTATTTGCTCTAAAGCATTTGGTAATAATAACGGTACTAAATGCTAATAATAATAATATAAATAGAAAAACAATAATAATAATAATAATTAAGAATAAGAATTCTTGATTCTTATTGATTGAATAGTAGTAATAATAATAATACCCAGTCTCCTAATAGTAATATATAACTGTTGGTTAAGAAATATGCCTACATCAGCCTCAGAGGATGAGGAAATTGAAGCGATGTACGAAAAAATAGAAGGAATGGTTAAGGGAGAAAAAGCAACAGATCAAGTGATAGTTTTGGGGGATTGGAACGCGGTGGTGGGTGAAGGGAGAGATGGAAATGAAGTTGGGGAGTATGGTCTAGGAAAAAGAAATGAGAGAGGACAGAAATTGGTTGACTTTTGCAATAGAATGAGATTAGTGGTGTCCAACACTTGGTTCAAACATGAGAAGAGAAGGCGTTACACATGGAAGAAACCAAGAAGCACCGGAAACGAGGGAAGATGCCAGATAGATTATATTCTCACAAAGCAACGGTATAGGAATAGTGTAAAGAATTCAAGGGCTTATCCAGGAGCCGATATTAATTCAAACCACAATCTAGTAATGGCAAAAGTAGGGCTTCAGCTGAAGAAAATACTTAAGAAGAAAAGCAGTAAGAGATGGAATCTGAACGGATTAAACGAGAAAAGAAGTCAGTTTCAGGAAGCAGTGGAAAGAGAAGTTAAGGAAATGAAGGACTACGGAAGTATAGGGGTAAATGAAAGATGGTGTCAGCTAAAGGAGGCTATTAAAATAGGTGCAAAAGAAGTTTATGGCTTTCTTAAAGCAAATACAGCTAAAATACCTCGGATCACAAGCGAGATGCTAGACAAAATGGATGAAAAGAGGAAATGGAAAAGTATAGATACCAGTCATGGCCGAAGGAAATATAAAAGCTTAAACAGTGAACTTAGAAGAATTACAGACAAAACAAAAGATCATTAGTGGAGTGAAAAGTGTGACGATTTAGCAGAATATGATAGAAGAGGGAGGTCAGATCTATTATACCAGGAAGTCAGGATATTAACAAGAACCGATAAGAAAAAGAAAGGAGATGCAAAGAACATTAGTATAATGGGTAAAGATGGGAATTGAAGACAGAGCTAGAAGAAATAAAAGAAAGCTGGAGAGAATATGTAGAGGAATTGTATGATAAGGCTGGGAAACCAGTTCAAGAGGATTTTAATATAGAAGAAGAAAACATCATAGAAAACGATAAAAGGGGCCCCGATTTAATGAAGGAGGAAATTTATTCTGCAATTAACAGTATGAAGAAGGGGAAGGCAGCCGGAATAGATGAAATCCTAACAGAATTCTTGAAAATTTTGGAAGGAGAAACACTCAAAAAGTTAATGGAGGTATGTATGGAAGTGTACAATACAGGTATTTGGCCAGACGACTTTACCAAGTCTGTGATGATCCCTATTCCCACAAAAGCCAATGCTGTGGAGTGTTCGGATTACAGAACAA
Source organism: Enchytraeus crypticus (assembly GCA_905160935.1). NCBI lineage: Eukaryota > Metazoa > Annelida > Clitellata > Enchytraeida > Enchytraeidae > Enchytraeus > Enchytraeus crypticus. The sequence goes on along the minus strand of CAJHZI010000903.1, from coordinate 2,534,141 downwards.
TCAGCTTAATACCTCTGCATCGAAGATCTTATTAAAGATAGTAAATAATAGCATTCAGTCGAAAGCAGAGATGATACTGAGCAAGACACAATTTGGTTTTAGGAAAGGATGTGGCCTAAAAGAAGCAATAGGGGTAATGCGGGTTCTTTGCGAAAGAAGCTTAGAATATGGAAATGACGTTTTTGTATGCTTTGTAGACTTCGAGAAGGCCTTTGACAGGATTGATTGGATAACGATGAAGAATATCTTAAAAAGAATAGGAATTGACTGGAGAGATAGAAGACTAATTTTGAACTTCTATATGAATCAAAAAGCAGTAATCAAAATCGAACAAGAATACTCAGAAGAAGGTGAAATTGGACGTGGAGTAAGACAAGGTTGTAGCATTTCGCCGTTGCTGTTTAACATTTACGCTGAGGCAATGATGAATGAAGCCATGGAAGACATGGAAGAAGGAATAAAAGTAGGAGGGAATTTGTTACAAGATGTACGATTTGCAGATGACCAAGGAATGGTAGCGAGCAGCGAGATTGGATTGCAGAAGATAATGGATAGGCTGAATGATACGGCTTTGAGATACGGCATGAAAATTAATATAAAAAAGACCAAGGTTATGAGTGTGTCCAATAATAAAGGTGAAGTTAATATCACAATAAATGGTACGAAATTGGAAGAGGTAAGGAGTTTCAAATATCTGGATCATACTATAACCGATGACGGGAAATGTGAGACGGAAATATGCAGTAGGATTGCACAAGCAAAAGCAGCATTTGGTAGTAGAAAAGAACTATTAACAAAAAGTCTAAAGAAAGACACAAAGATGAAGATAGTGAAAACTTTGGTTTCGACCACGCTATTGTATGGATGTGAAACATGGACCTTAAGGAAGGAAGATATTAGGCATTGGAAATGTGGATTTGGAGAAGAATGGAGAGGATTAGCTAGACCCAAAAGATTACAAATGAGGAAGTCCTGGAGAGAGTTGGCACAGATAGACAGTTGATAAATGTATTAAGAAATAGGAAGAAGAGATGGATAGGACATATTCTAAGGGGGGAAGGTCTATTAAAAGAGATCATAGAAGGTAGAATGGAAGGAAAAAGAGGCAGGGGCAGGCCCAGATTAGGTATGTTAGATGATTTAAAAACCCACTCATATGTGGAAATGAAGAGGAAGGCGGAAGACAGAGAAGAGTGGAGGCGTTATGTAGCATGGCAGGGCCAGTAGGCAGTGCACTAAGAGAGAGAGAGAGAGGTTAAGAAATAGACTTAACTTAAATTTCAATTTATATTTATATTACATTGTGATTTCAGGTAGCCAGTCTTTTGTTGAAAAGATGTAACAATTGCGAAGACTAAGCCAGAGGATGGAATCTAACAAAACGAGATGTTATTGATGAGATGATGTGTTATTTATTAGTAAAAATAACTATAGGTGCAAGATATGTGCATGAATCATTAATGTAAGCTTTGTGCTATCATGAATGCGAGCTGTGTGCCATATTCATGAATGCGAGCTGTGTGCTTGAATCATGATACAAGCTGTGAGCTTGAATCGCGAATGCGAGCCGTCGGTTGAATGATTTTATTCAGAGGGTATTAACTGATAGTAATGTGTTATGTAGAAGTGATAGAGCGATGGAAGTTATAAAATATGACTGTAATGATGCATTTAGCATTTCCTACCTAGCTAAGGAATTAAATGCAGAATCAACGCGAAAGCCACATTAACGTTGGATATTTTGGGAAATGAATATCTTAGGTATAATTAGTTCATTTCATATTTATTATTAAGTTATGTTTTTGCTGCCAATATTTCGATTTGATTTTGTAAAAACTCTGATATTGATTAAGTGATATGGCATGACTTTCATTTGAATCGTATATGCTTATTAACTATGACATTGATATTATCATATTAACAACTTTTCTGCTGGGCGCAATCAAAAAAGTAAGCAACTCTCACTGTATAACTTACAGTTAAAGTTCAGCAATTGATTTTACAACGGTTTCACATATCTCAGTTTTTCTTCTATGGAGTATTGTTTGTTATAGTAACTTATTGATTGTATTGTCAGTTGTATGCCTTAATATGCATCATTGATGGAAAGCAGTATATATATATATATATATATATATATATATATATATATACATATACATATATATATATATATATATATATATATATATATATATATATATATATATAATTCTGGTGACAAATCCTAAAATAAATAAAATAACATAAATAAATAAAATGACATATCCTGCGGTGAATTGAACCCTCGGGGGTTCGAATCCCGGCCGCGCTGATCTGAGAGTAAAATCTCGGACATTCACAGGACTGGTTATACGGAAAATGGTCTAAATTGCCTAACGGATTAAACATGTGGTTTTTTAAAAGTGGTAGATATCAACATAGTTGATTATTCACTATAATGCGTGTTTTTTTGTTTTTTTTGGTGAATAAAAATGGAATATAATAAGTAAATATATATATATATATACATATATGTATATATATATATATATACACACACACATATATATATATACACTGTATATATATATATATATATAATTATAGACCATATAAAGCGATAAAGATAGAGAAATTTCAAAATATATTATTTTACTGCAAATGTGCTGAGACAGTTATACTTGTATATCAGTAAATAATATTCTGTAATAATCTGAGGTAATGGGCTTGAGGAAGAGTCCACGTGATCACTGCTCATCGGTGACGCACGTGCTCGTAAAAGACGCCCTAGGCAGAAAGCTGACTTGATCCGAGGCATGGTGAAGTATGTTTTGTTGTGTTGTTCAGTCTACAGCCCTTCGTCAAATGTTACTGCTATATGTCCTAACATGTCCTACCATACATGTCATATAGAATGTCTCAGTAGCTTAGGGGTAACGTCATGAAGTTTTAAATGACATATCCTGAGAGGAATTTAACCCTCGTGGGTTCGATTCCTGGCCGAGCTGATCAGATAGTAAAATCTCGGACATTCACTGGACTGGTTACACGTAAAATGGTCTAAATTGCCTATTGGATATAACATGTGGTATTAAAAGTGATAGATATCTACATAGTTGATCATTTCACTATAATGCGTGTTTACTTTTACCTAACTCAGGACTTTCACATGTCTAATAAGTCCACGACTTTATCGTTAGTCTCATTGCTTATTAGGCAATTCATGATAACAAAGCTAAAAATTACATATCGTGTATAGAATATTAGATAATCTATTCGAGAAGATTAAACATACGTAATCTTGTTAAAGATTACGTATGTTTAATCTAATAAAAAGTAGCCTAATTGGGCAAAGTTACTTTTATTAACTTTATACAAATTTTCTAATATGCCTAATTGTTATTGTGATCAATGTAATGTTTATTTTATACCTTAATAGGAACAACCGTGTTGTCATTGAAGCCATAATAATATTTAATTAGTAGAATAATTTGTATTTTTTCAAAAGAGCTCCGTTTGATATATTAAGCTATAGATATAACATAATGACATTTTACATGTCGATTATCATCGCCATTGGCTGGAGCCAGTGGTGATGATAAAAATAATAATGATGAAATTCGACAGCGGATCGGTATGTGCGGGGTTCAAATCTTGGGCTCCCCCGTCACTGACATTGCTTTCGAGTTGTGGAAACTGACGTTAACATTAGCTTCACCAGCTTTTACAGTAAGTACAAGAAATTTTACTACATTACTTACCTTCTCGTCTCATAACAATTCTTCTAGAATTTGGTTTTTGTTTCGTGCATAAATAAAGTATATTGATGATCTCTAGACATATCTAATGTGATACTTATTACGTAATAGAAGATAGCACAAATTTATATTTATTCTTAACGTATTTTTCGAAATAATTTTGTACAATGTTTTTTAAATTCATCTGTAGATCATGACTTTGCAAGTATTCTACAAGCTCTATACTTCAAGTGTTGAATTGTAAAAAACCGCTCAAAACGGAGTAGTTCAGAGTCTACAGATGTACCCAGTTGTCCTTATGTATATAGTGCAATAAGTTTTTTAGAGTCGACGTAACTTTTGCTAGCAAATATTTAAAAACTGAATCTGCTTTAGTTGACTCTTATGCAACTGAACAGTTGTTGTGTTCACTGTTTCTAACTCAATCACTAAGTTTTTATTTTACTTGCACACGACGTAACGTCAACATCTGACGAACAGGTAAACTAAACAAAACGATGACAAATTTTAGTTATGCACGTGATTAATCTAAAACTACAATAATCCTACTTATCTACATGTAGAATTACAATGATCCTTCTTATCCTACTTATCTAGAATTACAATGATCCTTCTTATCCTACTTATCTAGAATTACAATGATTCTTCTTACCCTACCTATCTAGAATTACAATGATTCTTCTTACCCTACCTATCTAGAATTACAATGATTCTTCTTACCCTACCTATCTAGAATTACAATGATTCTTCTTATCCTACCTATCTAGAATTACAATGATTCTTCTTACCCTACCTATCTAGAATTACAATGATTCTTCTTACCCTACCTATCTAGAATTACAATGATTCTTCTTACCCTACCTATCTAGAATTATAATGATTCTTCTTATCCTACTTATCTAGAATTACAATGATTCTTCTTATCCTACTTACCTAGAATTACAATGATCCTTTTTGTCCAACATATCAAGAATTGCAAGTTATTATCGTTAAATAAAGTTACTTATATCTGTTGGCAAGTTATAGATATAACATAATGACATTTTACATGTCGAAGACAAATAAATGTAAAGCAGGAATATCTCAAACAAAATAGTTACAGGCTAACAAACAATAAAAATAACAATGGAACGAGAAAAGAAAATTCAACCGGGACAAATTAGAGAAGATTAACTGAACAGGGAAATATAACCTCAAAAAATGCCACGTTACTGATAAAGAACATTTTTGAATATTACAATAAATGATTATATCCTAAATAATTCCAGATACAAACCATCAAGGTCTTAACTAAAGCTTCCATTTGCAAGGCCAAGGCTAACACCCTTCTATATCAAAGGCTAATTAATTACGAACGTCTGGCCTAAGGCAAAGTTAACTGTTATTCTAATCTGTAAGGGCCTCAGTTTTATGCTTACTACACTATGCAATCTAGGACACTTAACTAGGCTATAATTCTAGGCTCAGGTAATAATTTCCAGTACTGGTGAATGGAGATTAATTCAAAACCACTAGAAGAACAAATTTACATCTCATAGGATCATACACCATAGGTCATATTTGTGTTTTTCTTTACAAAAAACACCAATAGATCAGAGGCCATAGATCACACTTGAGTTTTTATTTACGAAAAACACAAACAGGATCATAGGCCATATTTGAGTTTTTTCTTACGACAAACACATATTGAAAATAAATATTTGATATTGAGCAGAAATAGTACAAGCATCAAGACGCACTTAACATGTCTCTTGTGTCAGTTAGTGTAGGCAAGCGACCGCCAGACTGACTGGCAGCTACAGCCAAACGAACAGACTTAATCTTCCAATTATTCTCGGCCAATGGGTCTCGTAATAATGCAAACTGTAACTCAAACAGTCCCACAATGTCACTCGATCTATGCACCGTACCGCAGGCCATTATCACGCAACGACCATAAGGATCGGAGTATCCACGGACTCCTGATGTTTCTAGATTAGGATTCAGTATCAGCTGCTCGTCTCTAACTAGTGCAGCGAGTCTGTCCACCGTTAGCTGAGCTCCAGCGAAACTTTCCAGGCACTCCGGCGAAACTTTTATCATACGAAGAACGCAGTCGGCAAAAAAATGCTGCGGGCCGAACTGATCAGATCCGTTGACTTGAATGAGAGGATTGAGTGAATTGAGCATCTGAAAGAACCACTTGCAGAATTGTAAGGCCATTACTTGATCAGCTTCAGTGGAAACAAGAAACGGGTCATTCCAGCTGTTTGAATCGGCAGAATTTGAATTCGTTTCAGTGCCTGTTCCATTGTTTGCAGCCATACCTATATCGTCATCTTGCTAAATAAACAATAAAATACTTCATAAATAATACTATAGTATAATATATACATATACAAATAGTACAATATATATAAATAAACTGCTCGCTAGTAAACAAAGTATATAATATATAACACTATAGTATATATAAACAAATAGTACAATATTCATGTATATGTGCAAAGGTACAATAGTATACATAGTTCACATTTCATCTGCCAATGTATGTCATAAAAGACATAATAAATTAGTCAGTGACAATGTATAGTTATATAAATGTTCTCTATCAAATCATTACATGTTATATATAATAAGTTTTTGGTATAATTTCACATGACAGAAACACAAGCTTAGAGAGTTTATGCTTTTATTTTTTCTCCATTAGCACACAAATTTTGAAAATTTGTAGCAAAAGGTAAAGAGGTACTTTTCTGCTTAACATGAACTTCGCCTTAAAATAATATTCAAAAAAATCAATGATTTAATCTTATGTAAAATAGCCAGGTATTTCAACCCCAGCCTTTCATATTTATTTTCTCATAGTCATATTCTCATTTTCTCACATGTATTTTCTTCGATTGAGCTAAAAACAATAAATTAGGCTTACCGTGCTATACTTAAATACCACAAGGCTTAGGCTAAAATCTAAGAATGACTGACTGAATTCCAATCAAACTCTGGACTCTTTCTTATTAGGCAAGTGAGCAACCAACTATTTTTTAAATGCTATTTTCGTTCTAAGAATTCTGTGTGAAAGAGCCATAGAATTAAATAAGGATCTATACCTTTGTTTCATTGATTATACCAAAGCTTTTGACAAAGTTAGACACAGCAAATTGATAGATCTTCTTCATGAATTGGATATAGATGTCAAAGATAAGAATTGTTAGGAATTTATACTGAAATCAAGAAGCTGCAATAAGATATGAGAACGAGTATAGTAACTTTTGCAAAATTAAGAGAGGAGTAAGGCAAGGCTGTGTAATGTCACCAGATCTTTTTGACTTATATAGTGAAAATATACTGAGGAATATCAATGAAATAAAAGGATTAGTAATTGGAGGATACAATCTTAATAATATACATTATGCTGATGACATAGTTCTTATAGCCGACTCGCGAGACAAACTTCAAGAAATGTTGGATATTGTAATAGGCTGAGTTGTGGCTAGTCGTGGCATAGTGAGGCTAGTGGATTATCTATAAATATGAAGAAAACAGAATGTATGACAGTTAGCAAACTAAAAATGCCACAGCCATGTTTAATCAATGTAAGAGGTAAAATGTCAACAAGTCGAATCAGTCATATATTTAGGGTCACTTATTCATCAAAATGGGAAATGTGACAAGGAAATAAACAGAAGAATAGCCATGGCTAAGGAGGCATATAACAGAATGTTAAAGATTTTTAGAAGCCATAAATTATCAATTGACACCAAAAAAAGACTTCTTCAATGCTATATTCAACCAATATTGTTATATGGAAGTGAAGTTTGGACAATCTCTTCTGTAATGGAATCGAAACTTGAAGCAACAGAGATGTGGTTCTATAGAAGAATGCTACGTATATCTTATAAAGACCACGTTAAAAATGAAGATGTTCTATAAAGAATGTCAACTTGTCGTGACCTTTTGAACCGAATACGACGACAACAGACGAAATTTTTCAGACACATTATGCGGAACAAAATAGTTGAAAATACTGTAGTGACAGGAATAATAGAAGGAAAACAATGCAAGGGTCGACAACGAATAACGTTTATTAAGAGTCTTAGCAAATGGATGCAGTTAACTGAAACAGAGATGATCAGAGCAACAATGAACAGAGACACATGGAGGAATATGACCATGACCGCCCAGGCTTGGAACAGGCATGGCACTTCAAGAAGAAGAAGAAGAGTTACCAACGTGGGCCTGTATTCGGCACAATGACAATATAAGCTACTTCAGTTATAAGCATTTTGGTAAAAAGTAGCAGGTATGGCTACTAAATTAATATTTAATTTTGAAGTAACATTAGTAAAGAGATTTAAAATACATATAGAAAGAAAAATTGCATCTAACTAGTAGAAAGTACGAAGTTTTAGTTTACCTTTTGACTTTTGTCTCATTCTCTCAACTTAAGAATATTTAAAGGCCTACCAGAGTAACATTATTATCAGACCCTTAAGTAGGCCTTTGACTTAGATAACCTTTACCATGATACTTTACATACAGTATGTACATAACATATCTATATTGTTTTATCAAGTTTCTATATAAATTCATATATATATATATATCGGTATGTAGAGTACATATAGTGGTATTACCACTACCACTACAATACCACTCACTAAACTATTTTAATTAAACAAATCATAGTAGCAATACTGGAGCAAGTGTCATACCATGAGATAATGAAGTGAAACAGATTCAGATTTCCATTCCTTTAGAATTATCTGAATCAGCCTAAACTTCTCTGCATTGGGCTCAACGTATACCTTCTCATTGTAAAGATATCTAAATAGAACCTCTCGCCTCAGTTTTTTGCGACGTAATAATTCTGCAGCTGATGAGGTGTACTCAGTAATTGCAGTCATAGCCTCTTAAGTAAAATATAAAATAAAATTATATACCATAATACATAGTATAGTATCTATTATACAGCGATATATATATATAATAAGATCTCATGTCTATATATATATATATAAAATATTTATACTATATATATGTATCTGATATACTATATATATGTATATGTATTATCTAGTTATATATAATATATGTGTGTATATATTATATATATATATTTGATTATATTGGATCATAGATAATATAATATATATTAATATATAATACATATATATGTATATATATATATATATATATATATATATATATATATATATATATATATATATATGGAGTATATAAATAGATCAATTGCAAGCGAGAACAGTGAAAGAAAGCGGGTCAAAATTTAGAGCCATAGCGGAAAGAGATGGGTTTTTAGCTTATATATATATATATATATATATATATATATATATTTCATATGTCTGACAGAGTGTCAATGCTTTAGGATGCCAGGAGTATTAGACAGCAACGGAAGAAACCTGATAGAAGAAAATGAAATAAATCAATCTAACGGGACTTCAAAAGTCTTTATTATTCTCAAAAATATTGTATCAGACAGGTAAAGTCTTCTCAAAATATTGTAAAATCAGGTGAAAAATTTGATTAATCAAATGTCATTAATTGTTACTAGAGTGATGGCCATTCCAATTAAAAAGAATGGCGAGCCAGATCTTAGCACATTTGATTGTAAATTATAAAATAATAAAGAGTGCAAAAAATTTTGAATACCATGAACGTCAGTGAAGCAGATTTGATTGCCGGTGACTGTTTTGGCCAGGGCCAGTACTTCATCTACACCCAGCAGTTTCAGTAGAACTCCTACTCCAGCCCTTTCTATATCGGTTAGCATCTTTAGCAACTCCGAATGACAACTAGGACTAAGTTATATATCAAACCTAATAAACGTATAATTAAACAGTTCAATCAACCAAGCTATCTATAAGAATTTAATGTCCGGCTCCTCACCATTAAGTAATGTCAGGTACATCGCTTGCAGACTCTGCACAAACAGACGCCAGAACACCACACAATGACGACTGAGTATATACAAAGTCCACAAGAGAAAGTGAGATCAATTGCAAGCCAGAACAGAGCAAGTTCAAGATCCAAAGAAAGCGGGTCAAAATTTAGAGCCATAGCGGAAAGAGATGGGTTTTTAGCTTGCCAAGGAATGTACCAATACAATTACAAGATCGACGATCCTGTGACAGAGTTCCATACTGTCAGAGCAAAAAACATATGGGAGCGTCTGCCAATGGTAGATTTAATGTTTGGTACAGTGAGAAGAGTTTTAGTAGAGGAGCGAAGACTTCGAGAGGGTTGATAGATTGATAAAAGGTCATATAGATAGGAAAATTTAACATAAAAGTTTAACATTTACACGCCCATCGTACATGGGAGAGCGCACTGCTTCCTTTGTTCAAATTAACTAAATTATGCCAATTATATTAGATCTCTCAATTTTGACATTTTTAGATATTTTACCTTGTAAATATCCTTTGACGATGGCAATCCATTCTCTTCAAATTTCAACCAAGGCCATTTGAAAATGAATAATTAAATGACTTTAACTGACTGATTGAGTTACAACTTCATAAAAACCTCAAACAGCTGTATTTTCCCTAGCAAAAAGGTTCTGAGCAATTAATTTTTGTAATGAAACTCAATATCATTATATAAGAGTTCTCATTGATCCCTATAATCCAACCAAAATGGTCTAATATACATGTACAATCAAAATTGGCATGACTGAAGTCAGGATCTAGGTGCAAAACTTCACTTCCGTAGCAGCTCAACTTAGATACAGTGTAATGAATTTTAATTATTAGGTCCTATTCAGTTTAAAACATACACTGGACCATGTGATATTTCTGCTGATACGCATACATCGCGTAATCATTTATCCTGGGGCCACATAATCAGCCCATTTGGATTTTAAAACGTTTTTCGATGTTGTCATGAATGTACAAAACAGTTTTTGTTTTATAGAAAAAGAGACAAGTTGAAGAAGGTTAAGGAATCACTGGTTTGAGAACTAAACTGAAACTTAGCCTATTAATTAAACTTAGCCTATTATTATTAAGTATTTAGGTTTACCTTATATTTACAAAATTTCACATAACATAATGACACTAGGTCAGAAAGCACAACTGCTTGTTTGAGACCCACACAAAATAAAATAAAAACTTACCTACACATCTTGCATAGCATAATATATTAAACACATTTTACTTAATAACCAGTACTAATACAGGAAACCAGCACACCTGTACTATTAACCTGTACACTAACAGGTACAAATACTACTCAATATGCTAACACTTGTCAAATTACAATATACCTAGGCCTACACATCCTCAAAACCACACATACCAAAAACATTACAGCAAGAGACAATAACTTATACAAAAAAAAGCTTAATAAACAATATAAACTTTACTTAACTATCAAAACTTATACACTTTAATAGGACTGGGCAACCCCACAACTCAGCCTATTACTTTTCTATTAATACTTCACACCTTCCCTACAACACTTTATATACTTATCATATCTATTCTTAAACTGATTGACTGATTCGGCCTCAACGACCTCCTCTGGCAGTCCGTTCCAAACACCAACAACTCTCTGACTGAAAAATTTTTTGCGTATCTCAAGCCTACTTCTAAATTTAATTAACTTTATTTGTGTCCTCTAGTTCTGTTATTATTTGCTACTTGAAACAAATTGTTATAATTTACTTTACTGAAACCATTAAGCATCTTATAAACTTCTATTAAATCGCCTCTAACCCTTCTCTCTTCTAAAGATAACAATCCAGTACATTTTAAGCGATTTTCATAATTGACATTACTACATTTCTTAATTAATCTAGTGGCTCTAGCTTAGACTTTCTCTAATTTCTCTATATTTTTCTTAAGATAGGGACACCAAGCCTGAACACAATATTCAAGTTTGGGTCTAACCAATGCCTTACATAACTTTATTATAATATATTTTCTTCTACTTGTCATTGCTCTTTTTATTATACCTATAACAGCATTTGCACTATTGGCAGCTTTATTACATTGCTCACTAAATTTTAATGAATTATCCACTATTACACCTAAGTCTCTTTCAGAAGTAGTATTTCTCAGTATTTTATTATTTAAAATATATTCTGTATTTAAACTCCTTTTACCTATACGCATTATATTACACTTATCGCTATTAAATTCCATCTGCCATTTTTTAGACCAATTTTGTAATCTTTATGCTTTATTATTTACAATTTTTGCTATTTTCGAATCATCTGCGAATTTACTAACTTTTGATACTATGTCTATGTCTTTAATATGTATCAGAAACAGCAGAGGACCCAAGACAGATCCTTGTGGAACACCACTTTTCACCGTTGTCCAACTAGAAAATTCGACAAAAAAAATTTGTTTACATTTCGTATCCTGTATCTTGGGAAATTACCTTGCATAGAAATAAAACCATAGAATAAAGAATTACAATAATTCTACTGTATATCTTTATAATTCTATATCTTTGTACAAAACAGTTACTTATAATGTTGACTATTATCAGGTTGGGTACTTTGAACCCATAGCTATAGAATAAGTAATTCTTTATTCTATGGTTTGAACCTTATTTTACTCTTAGTTTGGTGTCTAGAAATATAGACCATTTATAATACGAAGTGGTAACTTCGTATTATAAATGGTCATATATAAATATATATATATATATATATATCTATATATAGATATTATATAAATATATATTATATATATATATATATATATAATATATATATATATATATATATAAATATATATTATATATATATATATATATATATATACCCACACAAAATTATACATTTTAGGTCTGCATATAAACATCAACATATGTAATTTAACTATGATATGCAAAAAATTAATAGAACATAATAATACATGTATATTAACTAAATTAACCCCAGCTAATGTTAAGCTTAGCTCTATGCTAGTAGCCTACTACATGAAACAGCTAATCGACACCCGGAGCCATTCACATGCGATTGAATTATTCGTGTAACAACGACTGTGATTACATGTGAATTTGAATTAATGTGAATGTGAATTAATTAAATGTTAATTAATTGGAGTAGATGGGAGACGGGCTGCAACCGTAGCTTTCTATACGGTGATTACTTTTAGAAATAGGCCAATTCTGCTATATTCGTTATAAGGAGATTATAGAACCCAAGTTTTCTAATTAATCGAAAGGAAGAAGAAGCACATCATCCACAAACTCATCATTAGGCCTATTATAAATTTAAAGTTTAATATAGTTATTGCAATCCATTGAAACACTATAACTTAATTAAAGACAGATTCTTCAAATCAATCTCTGCATTCTGAATCAGAGTCTTGGCACGCTACATTTCGTGGATGGATGACAACTAGAGCAGCTGCTAGAAATAACGTAGGCCTAGAATTATAGGCCTAGCATTGTAGGCCCAGCACTTAAGCCTAACAGTCAGCTACTATCTGTTATGATCGTAATGGAATTCTCTGTTCCATTTGATCGCCTCTGCGCTTGAACGCATTCCTAAGAATCAGCTCTTTCTGCAAGTAACATAAGACATATCTCATCATTTTGTTTTGTAAACTAAATATTAACGAAGATTAACGAACAATGTTTATTTACAATGACTTTGTAATTGCAATATAAGAAATCTGTAAATCTCATCGATACAAAACAGTTATTAAAAAGGTAAAGCTGGTAAAGCTAAGGTTAACGTCAGTTTCCTCACTCGAAAGCGATGTCAGTGACGGCGAGCCCAGGATTTGAACACCGCACATATTGATCCGCGGTCGAGTATCTTACCGACGTCGCCGCTGGCTCCAGACACACGTTGTTGTGAACTGATCGTCATTGAATGGTCATGAATCCAATATGTGGTATTAAGATGATAGATATCATCATGAGGTGTGATGATATGTTGCATTTTAATACCACGCATTGGCACATTTAGCAAGATTAAATAAATAATTATGATTATTTTTTTATTAAAGTAGAATAATTGGTACAAGCGGTTGATCCTTTGAAGATACGGATGGTGCTTCCCATGAATATACATGTAGTATTATCTAATACAGTATACATTATTACTATGAAACTATATCTAATTCAGTAGACAATAATACTGAGATACTATATCTAATTCAGTAGACAATAATGAGATACTATATCTAATTCAGTAGACAATAATACTGAGATACTATATCTAATTCAGTAGACAATAATACTGAGATACTATATCTAATTCAGTAGACAATAATACTGAGATACTATATCTAATTCAGTAGACAATAATACTGAGATACTATATCTAATTCAGTAGACAATAATACTGAGATACTGAGATTAATACTAATTAATCATCAAATACAGCAGATATATTAATGAGCAACACTTCAATGCAGTAGACAGTAGTACTGAGAACTCCCTAAAACACTGTCAGATTAACCACGCCCATCTTTATGGCCACGCCTTTCTTCCGCTTTAGATAATCATTCGCTTAAAAACATAGCTTATGAGATTACTATGTAGACAAAAATTACAACAACAAATAGTGCCACAGTGCCACTGTCACAAAAAGTGCCACCGTTATCAAGCCACTGTCACAAAGAGTGCCATTGTCACAAAGAATGCCACTGTCACAAATAGCGCCACTGTCACAAAGAGTGCCACTGTCACAAAGAGTGCCACTGTAACAAAGAGTGCCACTGTAACAAGGAGTGCAACTGTAACAATGAGTGCCACTGTCATAAAGAGTGCCACTATCACAAAGAGTTCCACTGTAACAAAGAGTGCCACTGTAACAAGGAGTGCAACTGTAACAATGAGTGCCACTGTCATAAAGAGTGCCACTATCACAAAGAGTGCCACTGTCACAAAAAGTGCCATTGTAACAAAGAGTGCCGCTGTCACAAATAATGCCTCTGTCACAAAGAATGCCACTGTCACAAAGAGTGTCACTGTAACAAAGAGTGCCACTGTCACAAAGAGTTTCACTGTCGCAAAGAGTGCTATTGTCACAAAGAGTGCCACTGTCACAAAGAGTACTACTGTCATAAGTGTGCCACTGTCAAGAAAAGAGTGCCATTGTTACAAAGAGTGCCACTGTCACAAAGAGTGCTACTGTCATAAGTGTGCCACTGTCAAGAAAAGAGTGCCATTGTTACAAAGAGTGCCAATGCCGTCAACGAAAATGCAGAGTTATTAATTATAAAACAATATACTATCAAACCATAAATAAGCAGACGAGAATAAAAATTCAAATGTCTATAAACAGTGCAGATTCAAAAAGATATCTAATTCACAATTTTCAAGATTAAGATTTAGATACTATCAAGTATTATAATGTGTCAATATAATAGTGGTTGTCTTTTAAGAACAACAAAATGGTTAGTCAATTCAAAGGTAGGCCGATTTCATATTCCTAAGATATTTCAGATTCTAAAGGTATTCAAAAAATATTCTAAAGGTATTTCGTATTCTTAAGGTATTTCGTATTCTTGAGGTATTTCATATTCTAAAGGTATTTCAAATTATAATAGAGATATGTCATATTCTAAAGGTGTTTTATATTCCTGCATACCTGGTGAAACTCTTCACCTTTCTCGAAATAGCGACGTTTTCTCAACACCTACACACGAAATGCTCAGGTGACTGCGTTTGAACTCTAACAGTCGACTAGAATCTACTCCTTTTAAAGTAAATCACACCAATGTTCTCAATATTTCATAAAACTTGCAAATAATAAATCATCAATCACACATAGTTAGGCACAGAAGGAAGGCAAAATTAATATTGAAGCACTCACCTTAGTAAACAGTAATAGCAGTAGCCTATTAATAGTAATACAGATAATAGTTTTATTATTCATTAATACTAATATTAATAAAAAATGATGATAATAATAAAAATAGGCCTACTACAAATCAATACGCATAGGTCAGTACAGAGTCACTTAACATTATGAAATTATTCTCAATTTTGAACACTTTTCATTAACATTTCTTTAGGCTCCGATAATTAATTGTGCGCAAATTTATTTTAGGACGCCACTTTTATATAGCTTTTTACCCAATGTAGGCTAAATTCTGCAATTCAGGGTACTTTTATCAAAAGAAACTTAAACAATTGTGTGGCTATCGTATTAAAAGATAACTGCTTTCTCTTTTTCTTCAATTTCCTTAGATTTTGGAAAAAAAGATTAAACTGCAGAATAAAAGTTTTTCCTGCGAAGGATCAATCTATAGAGTCCTTAAATTTCAAGATTTACGGACAAAAAATTGAAAAACAAAACTGCTGCAAAATATTTGGAATTCCGCTTTGGGTTTAAAAATTGTAATTCAATCGCTACTTTATTTCTTTAAAGCTCTGACTATTCCAGACGACTCATATTTTAGATCCTGAGGTGAATTTGAACTCTCGTGGGTTCGAATCCCAGCCGCGTTGACCTGAGAGTAAAATTTCGGACATTCACTGGACTGGCTACACGGAAAATGAATGAAATTGCCTAACAGTTTAAACATGTGATATTAAAAGTGAAATATAGTTGATCATTTCAATATAATGTGTGTTTTACTTTTTATTTTGAGTGTTAGTGTACAATACTATTATTACACAATGAAATACAGATAGAAAGATAAATGGAAAGAGAGAGAGAAAAAAAATAGAGAGAGAGAGAGAGAGAGAGAGAGAGAGAGAGAGAGAAAGAGAGAAGATAGAGAGAGAGAGAGAAGATAGAAAGAGATAAATAAGGAGATTGAGAGATTGACAGATTTAATCACTCAACAAGAAGATAAAAAGAAGCTTTGTTTACTTTGAAGTATACAAGCAGCCAATAGGCAAGCTGATCCATGGCATAGAACACAGCGAAGATGATGAGCACGACCTTGTCGATCCTGTAGATGCTCTTTGAGGTGTACTTTCCGACGAATGGACCAAGGACAGCCATCCAGATGGTCGCACTCATCATGAGGAAGTACGCTGATACTATGTAATAGTCCTGCAGCAGAGAGGAAAGTGCTAAATGCTATAGCCATAGTAAAGCAGTTACAGTTCATCTATAAATAACGAAATAGTATATTTTAACAGTTCATAGACAGTAAAGTAACAGTAACAGTTGAAAGTGGTTAAAGTTTTGCATAAAGTATATTTGTTAAAATTTATCTTTCCCTCTTTCTTTTATTCAGCTACTGCATTGGCTGCAGAGGCCGGTTCGCGGCTTATAACTCGCCGCTATTTCTCTAGTGTCTTCTTGTCTGCATATTTAAATCATATATTTAAATTTGCATCCGTTGCTATAAACGTCGGATATTACTAAATTAAGACATCTTTAAACTGGAACAGTGTACATCATCATCATCGTGTACATTTGCAATAAATGCGGTGTATCAAAAAATTTAGATTTAGTGCCATTTATAAGATTTATTCAAATAGAAATCCACTACATTGTAGTGGGGGACCACTGGGCGTAACGTTAGCTGACAACATCACTGGAACCATGGAAGTATAAATAAAACTTCTTTTATATCTATCACTAGAACCATGGAAGTATAAATAAAACTTCTTTTATATCTATCAGCAGAACCATGGAAGTATCAATAAAACTTCTTTTATATCTTTCACTAGAACCATGGAAGTATCAATAAAACTTCTTTTATATCTATCACTAGAACCATGGAAGTATCAATAAAACTTCTTTTATATCTATCAGTAGAACCATGGAAGTATCAATAAAACTTCTTTTATATCTATCAGTAGAACACCTTAAAATTCAGAAACGAAAACCAGTTCTAAAGCTGTGCCGGTATTAGTTTCATATTTCTAAAGATTTGTTCATGTGAGCTTCGCAAGTGGTGAGTACATAGAAACTTGAAATGCCAAAAATATTGGTTCATAGACAATATTTGATTTTTTCCATGTCAATATCCAGCTATATGGCCAACCATCTCCAATAATTACATCTGATCAAAGCGCTGTTCTATGTAATTAAGCGAGACCGCAGAATCTTGGTAAAAATTTGTTTATTGGACCTACCATCACAAGATAGAGAGAAAGAGAGAGAGAGAGAAAGAGAGGGAGTAATACAGAAAGAAGAAAATATAAACAATTACTTTGCAGAAGAATTTTAATCGCCGACTGCATTGATTACTGCAATACCGACATCGCCACTGGCTGGAGCCAGTGGCGACGTCGGTAAGATACTCGACCGCGAATCAGTATGTGCGGGGTTCAAATCCTGGGCTCACCCGTCACTGACATCGCTTTTGATTGAGGAAACTGACGTTAACCTTAGCTTTTTAGACACACGGCGGACTATTGTGCTATTGTATGTAGTCTTGCGACTAGAAGGAATTAAGATTACTGCTAATATAGGCATTATGACATAGAGCGATTTTAAAAGTTTTAGACGTGCTGATAAATATACACACCATGTAGTTCATGTAGGTAGTCTTGGGTACGAATGGTTCGATGCATTGCTTGAGCGTTGCCACTGTGAGAACCATGGTTACTATGAGAATTAGACGACCATCAATGTCTGTATGGACTATCGCAAAGCTGGTGAACGTTAGTAGGACAAAGAATACCTGCAGATCAATAAATCAATACATACATCAATCACCTGATCTATAAATCAATGAAGAATATCTGCAGATCAATAAATCAATACATACATCAATTACCTGATCTATAAATTAATCAAGAATATCTGCAGATCAATAAATCAATCCTTGTATCAATCATCTATTTGCTAAATCTATCAAGAATATCTGCAGATCAATAAATCAATTCATGTATCAATCACCTAATCAGTAAATCAATAACAAATCCATTAATCAATTTACACGATGTAACCTAAAGGGCTGATTAATCACTGAATCACACAATAAATAAATAAATTGTATATCGATCGTAAGATGCAACATATCACAAACTGAGAAAGGTAACGTGAAACCACCTCGGAAGTCATATTAGTCCTAATCTATAGGCTACATAATATATAATTGTTAATTGTTAGTCATAGCCTTTTAGAAGAGATTAACATGTTGATCTATGGAGTCCTCTTAATGATGAGTTAGAGCAGAATCTGAGTATATATACTTTGAACCTGTTATTTGACAGACCACTGTGAGAGAGAGGTAGAGCTTCAGAAACCTTCTTAACAGAATTGATTGGCTTTAATTGACTAAGAAGCATGGAAGCTGACGAGGGAAATGAAGCTTTGGATTGTACCTTGAATCAAAAATAAATTGATAAGGAAAGAAACAATAATTTCCACGAGGTGAAACTGGTTATATTCCATGTTGATTAATTTGTGTGTATTTTTGCAATGACATTCTGCAATACAAGAAGCGCAGCCACACGATTAATCAATCAAGTGCCGCAAAAATGAACGGTAAAAGAGCAGTAGAAGTATTATTTACTTAACAGTAATAGAAGTGGGTCCATTTCCCAGCTCGCATCCAAGTTTTGAAAATGTCTTTATAAAAAATGAGTAATTTTAAATCTCTAACCAACAGCATGTAGACATTCCAGAAGAAGTATGCCCAGTGTCTGGATACATGACATCTAACGTGGACGCTTGGAAAGATTTCGTTCGTATTATTACCCGTCTCTCTAGTTACCTCCCCGGTTTTGAAATTGACATAAGAGTAAAGCCGCCAAGTGTGGGTCTCTCCAAAGGATTCGATGTCAATAGTGGAGATATCCACCTCGTCCTTAATAAATACAATTTCGTCCATCCCTCGCACGGTCGATACCGTTACCTGCAGCTCCTGCGATCAATGGTAAATAAACATTAGGAATCATCCTAATAATTCATCTTAGTCACTTGTGACTCATCCTATTCTGAAGCCGGTGGCGAAGTCGGTAAGATACTAGACCGCGGATCAGTATGTTCGGGGTTCAAATCCTGGGCTCGCCCGTTACTGACATCGCTTTCGAGTTAGGAAACTTACGTTAACCTTAGCTTTTTATACACTAGTAACTCATCGTAGTCACTAGTGACTCATTTTAGTCAATATTGACTCATTCTAGTCACTAGTGATATGATTTCAGTTGTAAAATAAATTTAATTTTGGATCACTTTCAATTATATTGTTTGTACAGAGAAGCTCAGCAAATATTATTAAGTAAAGATGCTTTGTTTTAATGGTACAACTTGACCAATAGCATACATGCACGAATATAACAATAATTATATCTATAATAATTAATAATTTTCCTAATTCCTGTAATCATCCTAATTATATAGGCATAATTTCAAGTTCTCAATACTATATGATATAAAATAGGTAAAAACATAATATAAAAAATAGTTTTAATAATCATTCGCAGCAGCCAGTAGCGCATTATCAATCAATCAATACCTGAGTATCGAAAGGGAATTGATCGAGATATATCTCGTTTCGAAATTGCGTCTTCACAATTCTTCTCTCACAGATGTAGGCCTGGGCGCCGACAAACTGAACGACACTCCAGATCTTATCGTCCACCATGTTGTTCGAATCTTCTACCTGAAGCATGGGAGTCCACAGGGTTTTCCATATCGGATCCTTTGGGTTCTTAACAATTAATTCAATCAAGCAATTCATTTCATATTAAAATAGAACCAAGGGCTAAATGAAAACAGTTCAATAAGTGAAAGGCACAAATCAATGTAAGGTTTAACGTCAGTTTCCTGAATGTATGGAGGGGAAGTCAAGTGTGAAATGTGAAATGTGTCAAACTACAAGAAACGTTAATCGATTAATCAGAGACTAATAGATCCTGCAATCACTACTTAGGTGCATTGATAGCTTTAATAATAATCTAAATATTCTAATTTACAATGACCTAGTGTTTAACGTCTCCGATTAAGCAGTTAGCAAAACGGTTGATAACTTTATATAAGTCTACATGTATTGAAAAATAATTACAAATCAAAATAGTAAAATGCGGATATGATTGAAAAAGATTACAGAGAAGGGACAGGCTCGTAATTTACAAATCGCTGTCATGGTATTACGGACAGGTTGACAAAGAATGTTAATCTCTTTAATATCTATGTCGAAATATAGTTATACTGTTGATCTTCTTTGTATCTTTGGACTGATTTTCTGAATTTTAGAATTTGCACCGTTTTTTAATCTTGTATTTGCTCACCGGCTTGGATTTGTCTCAATAGTGCACGATGTTGTCATTGAGGACGGTAGCACTTTAATTGTTATTATGTTCTGTTATGTTAATTTCGACCTCAGTAATGTAGATAGCCTATATTAAATGTCCCTCAACAAGTTTTCCAATTTCGCCACGGCAAAGTGCGAGACCGCGAGAGCGACTAAAAAAAGTAAACACGCATTATAGTGAAATGATCAACTATATTGATATCTATCACTCTTAATACCACATGTTTAAATCGTTAGGAAATTTAGTCCATTTTCCGTATAACCAGTCCAGTGAATGTCCGAGATTTTACTCTCAGATCAGCGCGGCTGGGATTCGAACCCGCAAGAGTTTAATTCACTTCAGGATCTGTCACTTAAAATTTTATGACGTTACCTCTACGCTATTGAGACTAACCACTTGCTTCATGCTGTCTAGCAGCGGTTCCCGCCACTTCGCCTGAATAAAAACTTCTGCATCAAATACTTCCATTTTGCAGTCGATTTCACCAATTTTCATTATTATCACTTGCATGGCAACTGTTACCTGTTGAACAAATATACGTATCAATTGATAATTACGTTTAATAGAAGTGTTAAATTTAACAATTATATCGATCATTCAGTGTTTATACATGAATGTGAGTGTGTATGTACATGTATGCATGCATGCAAGCATTTATGTATGTAAGTTGCTAAAAGTCGCTGCTTAAACTGCTGTAGGTCTCTGCTTAAACTGCTGTAGGTCTCTGCTTAAGCTGCTGTAGGTCTCTGCTTAAACTGCTATAGATCGCTGCATAAGCTGCTGTAGGTCGCTGTATAAGCATATCTTAGTAAAAAAATTAATGTTTTTCAAATCGCTTTAATCGTTTAACATAAAACTAGGTTGGGATATAGAGCCTACAATATGAACATAAGAATAATCTCTCTCTCTCTCTCTCTCTCTCTCTCTTAGTGCACTGCCTACTGGCAGGTCCATGGTACATAACGCCTCCACTCTTCTCTATCTTCCGCCTTCCTCTTCATTTCCACATATGAGTGGGTCTTTAAATCATCTAACATACCTAACTCGGCCTGCCCCTGCCTATTTTCCTTCCATGCTACCTTCTATGACCTCTTTTAATAGACCTTCCCCCCTTAGAATATGTCCTATCCATCTCTTCTTCCTATTTCTTAATACATTTATAACTGTCTATCTATGCCAACTCTCTCTAGAACTTCCTCATTTATAGCCTTTTGAGTCCAACTAATCCTCTCTATTCTTCTCCAAATCCACATTTCCAATGCCTCCAGTTTCCTAATATCTTCCTTCCTTAAGGTCCATGTTTCACAACCATACAATAGCGTGGTCCAAACCAAAGTTTTCACTATCTTTATCTTTGTATCTTTCTTCAGACTTTTTGTTAATAGTTCTTTTCTATTACCAAAGGCTGCTTTTGCTTGTGCAATCCTACTGCATATTTCAATCTCGCATTTCCCGTCATCGGTTATAGTATAACCCAAATATTTGAAACTCCTTACCTGTTCTAATTTCGTACCATTTATTGTGATATTAACTTCACCTTTATTATTAGACACTCTCATAATCTTGATCTTTTTTTATATTAATCTTCATGCCATATCTCAATGCCGTATCATTCAGCCCGTCCATTATCTTCTGCAGTCCAATCTTGCTACCCGCTACCATTCCTTGGTCATCTGCAAATCGTACATCTTATAACAATTTCCCTCCTACTTTTATTCCTTCTTCCATGTCTTCCATGGCTTCCTCTATCATTGCTTCAGCGTAAATGTTAAACAGCAACGGCGAAATGCTACAACCTTGTCTTACTCCACGTCCTATTTAAGAACAATAACGCTGAAATATGCATGTAATTTATACACCTATGCCGAAAAGGAATGAGAGAGAGAAAAAGAGGGAGAAAAAATAAAAAAATAAATGAAAGAAAGAAAGAACGAAAGATTTAAGAAAGAAAGAAAATAAGAAAGGAATAAATAAAGAAAGAACGAACGAACGAAACGAAAGAAAAATTGAAAGAATGAATGAATCAATCAGGTAAATATAAAGATGCAATACCTGAAATGATTTAAATATTGTAGGAGCTTTAGGTCCTTCGACTTTGCCGCCTTTCTTTTTCTTAATTTCAGCCGTTCTCGTCTTGGCTTTTACAATTCTCTTCAGGCCCTTTGCCCCCATTGTGAAAGAATCGTGGTAGTTAAACTATAGCTCTTCAGCAACCAGTAGTCAGATTATATTTAATCGATAGTTATCTGAACTAATTATGTTCTAGAATTCAACACAAAGAAAATAAGTAATTTATTTTCAGTTTCATCATCAAATGTTATGAACTAGAATTTATAAAGCGTAATAATTCTACAAGCAGATCCAAATGGTCACATCTAGCTTCCGGTCAGTCCTGTTGAATTCACATAGACAATGAAATTCTGTTACTTTACACTTAAGGTTATGAACAATTAGAGGAAATAAAATAATATTAAGCCGTGCAATCAAGGGCTGCTGGCATAGTCATATCATTCAATGTTAGACGGACTTGAATGGAGTCCTGTTGCTGGTTAATTTTCTAATGTGGTCATATTAAACGGCCAAAGGACTTCATTTAAAACCGGGAACAGGTTTCCTGACTGCTGAAAAATATATCAATTATACGCCAAGAATGTAAGACCAAACAGGAACTTAGGAGTGCAAAGAAAAAGCACCTCAGAAGCCATATTTGTATGCTAAGGAATACATTGGCTTTGTTAGAGATCTGGAGAGAATCTCTTGTAAAATATCATATTGTTATTTCTGTAGTAATCTTTTATGCAGCGGTGAAGTCAAAGTATGAGTATGAGTAGGAAGAGAGAGAGAGAGAGAGAGAGAGAGAGAGAGAGAGAGATAGAGAGAGATGGAGAGAGAGAGAGAGAGGGAGAGAGAGAGGGTGAGAGAGAAAGAGAAAAGGGTCCGTTCCATAGTGGAAAACTGATAGATGTCCGCAGTACTCTAAGCATTTGAAACAGTACATCGTATTGACATTTTCTTCAGTTACATAAAACGTCTATACCATTTTAATAGGTGAATACTGAAAAAATAGCTTAATATAATATTAAATATTAATTATTTACTGTAATACCTATATTACATAATGATACACACATACATCTACATACAGTATACACACACATACATCTGCGCATACACACAATTAAATACAGAATATATCAATATTAAGTTAAACACGCATATTGTTGTCATTATTATAACACCGTTTGTCTACTTTGCTCTATTTGTTATCGTTTTAAGAAATGCTATACAAATTAAATACTTACATCATGAGATAGTTAAAATTCTCATAGCTTCACAGCTATGTTTAGCAGTGCAGAAAAATATTGATTATAAATGATTGGATTACCAACACCATATCGAGATAACTTCCTAAGACTTTCTGATCTAAAGTAACAGATGGGATCATTGTAGTTGAGCATTTCATAGTAATGTTTTACAATCTTCTAACCTCAATTCTAAATTTAACATTTCTCACTCACAACATATCGTAAAATTATTGTAAAACTAAATTGTTTTATTTAAAACTTGTAATGTTTTCATGACTATTTTACAACGTCACGAAGAATGTTAAACCCAATCTTATATAAATTGCTTAAATGATAGTAACACATTATTGTGAAACGATCATCAAAAAAGATATCTATTTATCTCCTTTAAATGAGATATCTTTGAACTATGATAGGCAGATTAATCTGCTTCTCGACCTAAGAAAGTTCAACATTTTACTCTCTGATGAATTTGACCCGTGAATAATGGACAGTGGAGTTGATTTGGAATTACAAAATCGCGTATAAAAGTTTAAATTGTACAATAATCATCTATTATTGATTTATAGGACCACTAAACAAATGAACCTATATTTTGAATGAAAGGTAGCTGCGATATCTTAAACGTTTAAACATTTTACACTGGCATGCAAGATGTTACTTAGCACTAAGTGTGTTTTCTAAATTTCATTATTAATTTTTATCCCGGACGATATGAACCCGGGATTTGATAAAAACAACAATACGTACAAGACTTGAATCTCCTCTTTTCTTTTTTCTCTTTTATAACTTTCATTATTATTATTATTATTAATATTATTATTATTATTATTATTATAATTACTATTGCAGTTGTTTTTGTAGTTGTTATTATGAGTTTTCATAATCGCCATCGTTGTCGTTATCATCATCATCATCATCACTACCACCAACATCACCGCCACCCTCATTTTTATCCGTGAACAATCCATCTGGAAGAGATCTGGCAACCAAGTAAATAGCAGGCAAGTCTGATATGGACTTGGATTTTAAAATGATCATATCCTTTCATTATGTTCTTTTATTATTATATTCAAAATCTTCTGCTACAGTCACGTACCCAGAAGTCTGTGTACCTTAACATCGTGTAAGTTTTCTCGATCAGCTCTCTGATCAATTAAATTAATTTAATTAATTAATCAATTAGATCAAGATTTAATTTTCTCGATCAGCTTTCTGTTTTATATAACCACAAAAAGATTGCGAATTATGCTCTCTCTCTCTCTCTCTCTCTCTCTCTCACTCTCTGTCTTTCTTTCTGTCTCTCTTTCTCTGTCTTTACTTACTTTCTCTCTCTCTCTCTCTTTCTCTCTCTCTCTCTCTCTCTCTCTCTACAGATTAATTTCTCTATCACAATGATATATGTATATTTATAGCATAACAAGCTCTCAAATACATACCACGAGCCAGGACAAACTTTGCAGTAAAATATATGTATATCCAATATATCCAATGAAGTGGTGATTATTTAGAAATTGATATATCAAAAAATAGACATGTCAATATCGTTTAGTTTCTTCAAATAATTATAATCTAGCTTAGCGTTTTATGATATTTGCCATAAAACTGAATTTAAACCTCACTTTCTATAGCCCCAGCATTTGTATAGAGTTTTATTTTTGCAGTTTTGCATTGAATGAAAATTGATAGCGCAGTATTTAATATTATTTCGCTGCTTGATTTATCAGCTCAAAATTACGCCTTTGCTGCTTTCTTGACGGCTTCGTACTTTTGTAATTTCCCCTGTAACAAGTGAAAGAGAATACATAAAATTCAACTAGCTATAGACGATTTCAGAAACAGAGAAAAGAAAAGACAGAAGAGAAATAAGAGAATAAAAGAAAAGTTAGAGAAAGATAAAGCAATGCTTATATCATATTACTATGACATAGATAATTATAGTGAAATTAGCCAACGTGTTCCTACGACTAGGGTCGACCTCAGTGATATAACAGTGATATAACAGTGACATAGCCTAACAGTGATATAACAGTGATATAACAGTGATATAGCAGTGATATAACAGTGATATAACAGTGATATATCAGTGATATAAGTGAAATAATAGTGATATATCAGTGATATAACAGTGATATAACAGTGAAATGCGACTTCTTTCCCGACGATACATTTCTTTATATTTTATTTATTACACTTTTCACAAAATACACATATAAAATGACATCAATTGATTGATATGTTTTGTTATTAATCTAACGACCATTGATTTGAAATATCATAGATAAGTCCGATGGTAGTCCGGTAGCTTAGACCTAAGCCAGCTCAGGGTCCGTCACATCCCCCTCCTTTCCAGGAGAGGTCCCATCGATTGGACGGGGACTGTCTATCGGTAAATAATTGTCATTAATGTTTAGAATTCGTGCACGTTTTTATATAAGACTGTCTAATAAATTGATACCCCTAAAGAAAATGGTCCATTATTATCGCACCGTAAGTCTGTTTGTAATGTAAATTCTCATGATCATTCCTGATCTAGGTCTACGTATATCTTCTAAACTACTGTATTCGAAAACATACTATTCACACGCCCAGTAATAAACTTTTTGCCATTTTAAAGAAAGAATAATTATTTCCACCGTACACTAAAATAGAGTAATTGAGCAACAATATCTCCAGTGGACGAGTCTTTAAGGGTAATAGCAGCTTCGAATTCATCCACTGGAGAAATCTATTTAGTAATACAATAGATATATTTGTACATGTGTATATACCTACTTGAAACATTTTCTCGTTAGCAATGAATTTTCGCTGCTTTATAAGTACCTACAGCAAAGAATCACAAAACAAATGTTTATATACGCATTTTATTCGTTTAGTTGTCCACATGACAAAATGCACATGTTTCCAAAGTTGTCTTTTTTCCATTTTTTGTCTTCGTTATTTCCTCCTACCATTTTTATTTAAAATTACTTTTAATATTAGTAGACTCAGAGAAAATTGAGTAGAGTTTAACTTTATACTCGTACGCTATAATCCAAGCGAGAGTCCAACTCTTAGAAGCGCTCCATTGCTTATGGACTCTTCTGGAATTGTCCATCCAGTGTTAGAATATCAAAAAATGAAGGCGGGATTTAGAATCCCGTCTTCATTATATTGCGCGTGTTATAATCTATAAAGCCAAAACCTAAGTAAATTAGAGTCCGATATAATTTCAACTCATAAGGGCACAGTTATAAACCTACCTACTTGATCAACACAATATAGACCTATCTACTTGACCAGCACAATATAGACCTACCTACTTGATCAGCACAATATAGATCAACCTACTTGATCAACACAATATAGACCTATCTACTTGACCAACACAATATAGACCTACCTACTTGACCAACACAATATAGACCTATCTACTTGATCAGAACAATATAGATCTATCTATTGATCAGCACAATATAGACTTATCTACTTGACCAGCACAACGGAGTATGCACCAAATTAAAACTCCATGCCTCAGACAATGTTGAATCAATTTATGTTTGACATATTATTGTCCGACCATCTAACTAATCGTTATTAGCCTAATTTACTGTAATTGAGAAAGGCGTGCTAACCTTCAGGTACACTATGCCCCAGTAGAGAAGGACAGTGAACACGTGCAGGATGACAGCGATGATGATGACCAGCTGATCGACTCTGTGGAGCGCCTCGTCAGACTGGCCGTGCATTATGTAGTTCAGAGCGGCGAACCAGAACCCCAGCAACGACATCAGACACATCATTCCTATCATATAGATATCCTATGTGACACAGCAACGACATCAGACACATCATTCCTATCATATAGATATCCTATGTGACAGAGCAACGACATCAGACACATCATTCCTATCATATAGATATCCTATGTGACAGAGCAACGACATCAGGCACGTCATTCCTATCATATAGATGTCCAGCGTGACAGGAATAGGCCAGTAGTAAAAAGAAGCTGGTAAAGCTTATCTTAACGTCAGTTTCCTCACTCGAAAGCGGTGTCAGTGAAGGGCTTGCCCAGAATTTGAACCCCGCACATACTGACCCGCAGTCGAATATCTTACCGACGTCGCCACTAGCTCCAGCCAATAACTTTAATATTACAAAAAACAAGAGACGAAGTATACATATAAGAATAATAGAGGCAAAATGTGTGGTCAATAGCAACATCGAGCACTAACCAGGAGGTTTCTGTATATATACATGTATATATATATATATATATATATATATATATATATATATATATTGATTTTATTATATTTTTTGTACCGTATCGCATCGTATCCTATCGATTCGTATTTTCTTACCATATAAGTGAGATATGAGATTTTCGGCGTATCGTTCTTTACAGCGTTCTTGAACTGGACCTGTGTTAGCAGCACAGTGACGACCAGGCCCACGCGATTGTTGGCATCTGTGGGCGGAAGTGAATAGGCCATGAACGACAGTCCAGCGAAACAGAACTAAACGACATCAATGGGCACATGTAATACAATACAGTGTATTACAATACATGTAATACAATAAAGTGTATTACAGTACAATAGCTGTAATATAAATACAATGTATTACAGTACAATACATGGAATGCAATACAATGAAGATTAAACGTCTAGTTTGATGCATGATATGCATGAAATCATTTTGTGATAATTTAAAAAACAAATGAAATCCGTAGTTTCTAAAACGAGTACTTAAACATTAAATCTTTGCATTAACGTGCACTGAGGTTAATTATAAAATAATTTTAGATTTGAATATGTATATTATTCTCGCGTCTACAATATACAGTATGTACCAGAAATATGATATACCAGATATTCCAATGAAATACCAAAAACAATGATATACCAGAAATAGATAGACGTTCCAGATATAGTACGTCCATTTTCTCGACAGATGGCATTGGGCCTGTGCGCATGAGTGCTGCGTTGACACCTTTCCTTTATTCTTCGTCAGCTCCTCGGTCCTAAAGACGACGTAATTATACAGGTACCAGTTAGCGTCCGCCGCAAATCCTTCCAGATCGATTATGGACAAATCCACTTCGTCCTCCACCAGTAGGACTTCTTCTACCGGTAGCTCTGAGCTAAGGGTCACCGTCAGTTCCTATATATCAGTCAATTAATGCTAGTTTGTTTCATATGGAAACAGACAAAGAAGAACCTGGGATTGTTTAGCTTATTTGATCTTGGGTATTTTATATCACGGGCTGGGTCTGTAGCAGGGTCGGTTAGGATTTCGACTTTAGATCAGTAGAAGCGGGGTTCAAATTCGAGCATCAGTATTACATTCAGTACTTGTCTAAGCCAGTGCGCAAATTATAAGCCTGTGTTAGTAGCTTAATTCGCACATTGGAACTTAACAGTTACCAACAGGCCTACGACGAAAATATCTTACAATAAATAATAAGCCAATAGTACATTAATAATCATTGATAATATGAATAAATAATAAAGACCATAACCAATAGTAATAATAATAGTCGAGTCCTGTAAAAAAGGCGACCACGAAAGGACATGCAGCATAAGCAATCAGTTGTAGTTTGTAACTGTTACAGTTAGAGATGGGAATCGAACCGAACCCGAACCGAACCCTAAAATCTAGAATTTTGACCGAACCGAACTCGAACCCAGACTCTGACCGAACCCGAACCGAACCCGAACCCAGACTCTGGCCGAACCGAACCGAACCCGAACCCAGACTCTGGCCGAACCCGAACCCAGACTTCGTCCAAACCGAACCGAACCAAACTCTTGTAGTTCCTTTCTTCTTCACCAGCCTGACATAAAATAAAAAAATTGTAAGAACAATACACATATATATTAGTTTTTGCATTTACATGTCTTACAGTATCTAACAGCATATACTCAGGTAAGGCTGGTTCCTACACAAATTTTAAAATGGTAGTGGTACAAAGGAATGGCAGCGGGAAGCGAGACGGGCCTACAGAAGACAGTGGATAATCTGAATGATACGGCATTGAAATATGGAATGAAGATTAACAACAAAGAGACAAAAGTGACGAGAGTATTCCATAAAAATCTGAAAATGCTTGACTCCAACTAGGTGGATTTGGTCTTGTTATTCAAATTATGAATTTTTTTCTAATTTTAGTTGGCTACTTTAAGATTTTTGCAGCCAGATTTACAAATAATTATATATGACATTCTATGTGTTAAAACTATCTGGAGTAAATAATTTTTCACCATAGCAATGCAATAATTTCATAACTATTTTCGAAACTTGATAATTGATCTGAGAGTTTCAATTTTGAAACCCTAAGGTAAATTATGAAGCTTATTACTGGTCAGTTGATAGCAAACGGTGTATATTATGATCATTTTTCTATGGAAGTTCACGTGTTTACCAAATCATCTTTATTTGACATTTTTATGTTACTAAATTGCACTTTGTCTCTGAAATCATCATCATCATCTTCTTCTTCCATTAAATACAAGTTTAACTTTATCTCTGAAATATTGGATCAAATTTTAGCCAAGACATTTCCACTTAATTATAAACGTATCTAATATATAGGCCTATAGTGACAAAAAATTTAAAAATTGATGAAGCATTCTATTTGCTCGTTATAATCAAGGAGAATATTTCAGATACAATAATAAAGCTAAATATCTATATTATGAACATTTGTTGGTCAACTAACAATATTTTAAGAAATGTACAGGAATAAATACCACTTCTCTCCTTTTTCATTGTCATATTTTTACACAGGTGAAAAAATGTGGCAGCTATTATGACTTAATCAATTTTTAAGCATATTTACCGTAACCATTTTAAACATGTTTGTCATAACCATGATTAGTATAAGTAAAGTTAAACAATTGCAACATTATCCAAACCAAACCATTTCGAACTCAAATCGAACTCTTGCGAGTTGGAAAGCAAGCCGAACCCGAACCGAACCCGAACCCTTGTTAGAACCGAAACCGAACCGAACTTTCATTTTCAACGAACCGAACTCTCAAATTGTCAGCTGCTAACCGAACCCGAACTGAACCGAACTTTCATTTTCAACGAACCGAACCGAACCCGAAATCTGGAAATTCATAAAATTCCCATCTCTAGTTACAGTCTCACAACTATTACAGAAGTAGATATTTGGGTGAGTTGATACAGTGAAATTTCTATAACAACATTACATTACAATAATAACATTTTGTGTTCGTAAAATAAAAACGAAAGCTTATTACGAATTACTAAAATGTATGGCGATAGGTCGTTTAGCTCTAAAGTCCGGATATATATTTTCAACTTAGTTCAGATATTTGTATTTCATCCAGTACCACAATCTTCGCTAGATAGGCAATTGTTAATGAAATTGGTTGAAATTAGTGTGCAATTTTATGAACATCTCGATTATAAAATGAATGGTCGATCACATACAGGAGTTATCATGTGGCTTGAATGAAACAACCTGGTTTGATTTTCAAGTGCGATAATTATTAAATAAGTCTCAGAAACTCGCAGAGACGAAAATGTATAATAGAACAAAGTTCCTAAAATGAAATCCTACGTTGTTAAGTGATGGATATCATCACGGATGTTCTTTCTACTTTAATGGGTGTTCTGTACTTAAAATCATTAGTCTTACTTGAGAATCGAAAGGAAACTGGTCGACCTCCATATTCTGATAGAAATTCGTAGAAGTTTCTCGACGTTCGCGCACATAGGCCAGTCCCTTTTTAAAAATCACCTCTTTCCAGACATTTTCAGTAGGCTTTGCGAGAGTGTTCTCTATGAACAACATGGGATTCCAGAGCTTCTTCCAACTGGGATCATCCCTAGCCTAAAAATGCATAAATATCAGATACTATTTGAGAATTGTTCGGACAATAACTGTAAGAAGAAAGGATCTAAGTCCAACGGAGATATGGCGTAAATGTCGTCTTAGCAGAGTAAAGAGCCTAAACACTACATAGAGCAATCTATATGAATTATAATCTAGCTAAGTCCACAGTTTTATCAAGAGTATTAACATTTTAAGCGTTCATTTCAAATACATTGTCATTTCAAATAAATTGAGAGGACTAATCTCTATTAAGGACTGTTGGACATCAAATCTTCAAATTAGAAGATAAAATATTTCCTAATTATATTAGAAAGTGCAGTATTTCTACGAATAATATAGAACAAGGTAACAACTATAAAGCTAAAAAAGCTAAGGTTAACGTCAGTTTCCTCACTCGAAAGCTATGTCAGTGACGGGCGAGCCCAGGATTTGAACCTGCACCTACTGATCCGCGGTCGAGTATCTTACCGACTTCGCCATTGGCTCCAGCCTATAAATCAATCAGCAATTAATTATTCGTCTAGATTGATTACAGAATCTAAATATGATTGTAAGTCTATCACGGCGTTTCCGTAGGAATGGTAGCTCGAATGTCTTCAATACTGAAATAAAGACTGCCATATTCCGAATTTCTCATTACAAAACGGCATTAAAAACATTTAAAACTCAAGTCTAAAAACCATTAAAAACACTTTCACCTTCCAATCAAAGTTTTATCAGAATGATTTCAGTGCAGTTTAAGTTCAACTTTGATTATTTATTATTTTTCTTGGACTGGTTTTTCTAAATTGCATATTTGAATTATCTTTCCTTATTTTTTGTCGTCGGCTTAGGTTTTTTCTCAGTGTTCGATACTATAGTCAAGGATTACAGTAAAAATCTAAGGAAAGGTCAGGCAAGACGCTGGTTGAGGAATTTTGAACATTGAGTTAATATAATTGTGAAAAATTACCATATACTTAGTATTATCGAGCTCTTTCTCTCTCCACGTCGCTTGGATGAAGACCTCGGCCGAGAAATATTCGTTTACTGTGTTGATATCTTTAATCTTGACAAACAAAATCTGTATGGCAACTTTCACTTGTTGTTTCTACACAGTCAGAGTATAATAACAAAGTTTGTATATTTAAATTAAATTAATAAAATTAAAATTAATTCAATTTGTCATTTAAATACACTGTAAATTTATTTATTTAATTTTAAACTTATTCATTAAAAAATAGTAAATTTAATTAAATCTTAAAAAGATTGAACTTAGATATCTAATGCTGAAAATAATTGAATCAATCAGACAGTCGATCAATTTACCTAAACCAGTCGATCAATTTACACTGTCTGGAGCCAGTGGTGTTGTCGGTAAGATATTCGACCGCGGAACAGTATGTGCAGGGTTCAAATCCTGGGCTCTCCCGTCACTAAAATCGCTTTCGAGTGTGGAAACAGACTTTAACACTAGCTTTTTAGCTTTTTAATAATAAATAAATGATATAATAATAAATCTAATAATAAAATTACATTTATAAACGATTTTAAAAGTTTATGACTCGTTTATTCGTCCAATGAATCTAGGAACAAACATAACGTGGCATTGGACGGCCGTGAGAGGCCTCGCATCACTCACCGCTATCCAAACAAACCGATTACTAAAAGCCGGTGTGTAATGTCATGTGTTTAGGAAAAGAGATGAGATCACAAAAAGTGCCGATCAGGTGATCAAATGGACAGTCTAAAAGATAATTAGAATCTAAAGTGTAGGCAAGAGTGTATGAGGTAATTATTGCGTTTCCAGCTTTTCAATTAGCTGACAAGCAGAGTACGTGAGAAGATCAGGAGGCAGAGAGTTCCAAACATTGGAAGTAGTGAACATCAACGAGTGGTTATTGAACTTTTCAAATTTCAAGCTGGCTGCATGCAGCTAGTCTAATTTTAAACAGTCAGCCAACTAGCCTAAGAAGCCTAGATAGGATCTCTATTTGTTAATACATTGCTTCAATATATTAATTAACTTTATTTTCAAATATCTTTAACATCAGACTATTATTCACATTTTGCTTTTGAATTCAACCTCCGTAGTTATTTAAATGTTAAAGTTAAGATTAAACAAAAACTATAGTAAAATGAATATCCATGATTGTAGCTATCACTTTAGAGAGATACATGATCAAACCGTTGTGTAGTTTATAGTCAAGTATAGGGAAGATAATGATGATGATGATGTAGTTTATAGTCATGTACCCACATATCAACTCTGGATTGCTCAAATTATCATCTCAAATCAGTTGTTCCGAGAATTCGAATCCAAGAGAGTTCAATTCAACTAAGGATCGGCATACTGAGAATCTGAGGTATTTTCACCGTCTACTGATTTAGATTCAGAACCGAATGATTTACCTTTGCTTTGCCAGCAGGTGGATTCGCTCTAGCAGGTTTCTCTGTCACCTCTGGACTCTCGTCCTCCTGCTTCTTGCCGGCTTTCTTAACAGCAGCCGTGTTGCTGACAACCGCGGTGGTTACTGAACCCCTGTTAGCGTCAGTTGGCATTTTCTAAACTAAAAATACAACTAATAAATCGCATATATGAATAATAAGAAAATATGAATAAAAAGAAAATATGAATAATATGAATAATATGAATAATATGAATAATATGAATAATATGAATAATATGAATAATATGAATAATATGAATAATATGAATAATAAGAAAATATGAATAATATGAATAATATGAATAATATGAATAATATGAATAATATGAATAATATGAATAATATGAATAATATGAATAATATGAATAATATGAATAATATGAATAATAACAGTATTCATATTTTTCATATTATTCATATAATAGATAGTTTTCCACTGTTATATATTTATCCACCTCTACCATCTATCCTCCCTGAAAAATATCAATAATTATATGACCTAGTTATCCTTCGCTTGTCCAGATGCCTAGGAGAGCCTCTCCTGCGACGTATTGATGTGCTGCGTGATCTAGTATTCAATAAAATTATTTCATATAATTATTTATATTTTTATTCATATGCTCTCTCTCTCTCTCTCTCTCTCTCTCTCTCTCTCTCTCTCTCTTAGTGAACTGCCTACTGGCAGGTCCATGGTACATAACGCCTCCACTCTTCTCTGTCTTCCGCCTTCTTCTTCATTTCCACATATGAGTGGGTCTTTAAGTCATCTAACATACCTAATCTCGGCCTGCCCCTGCCTCTTTTTCCTTCCATTCTACCTTCTATGACCTCTTTTAATAGACCTTCCCCCCTTAGAATGTGTCCTAGCCAACTCTTCTTCCTATTTCATAATACATTTAGCAACTGTCTATCTGTGCCAACTCTCTCTAGAACTTCCTCATTTGTAGCCTTTTGAGTCCTTCTAATCCTCTCCATTCTTCTCCAAATCCACATTTCCAATGCCTCCAGTTTCCTAATATCTTCCTTCTTTAAGGTCCATGTTTCACATCCATACAATAGCGTGGTCCAAACCAAAGTTTTCACTATCTTTATCTCTTTTATCTATCTTTATTCATATTATGAATACTAATATGAATAATAATATTAATAATATGAAAAATATGACTAAGAAATCGAAAGTTAAAATCTATCGCATTTAATTTGATTTGCTTCAAAAGTCTAGCATGAAGTCTAGCGGAATAACTACGCACTGTTCGTTACACTATTTCTATGTGTCTCACCTCGAAATTAATTATTATTTACCAAATCACTACGTCACATGTTACTATTATGGAACTCTAATCTGCTTTGTGTTTATGAAAGATCGTGTGAAAATATCTAATTACAGCTCTGTCATTTGTCGATTAAAAATTTATGGCGAGTTTAATATTCATCGCATTGCCATATTTAGACTTTCTAATTAAAACAACTTCTTCGAAGATAATAAATTTCTAAATACATGTATTGATTTCTCGAGAGTCGTATGATAAATTGCAGGAACGTAACGCCTTAATATTGAGAGGCTCAAATGTTGGCTCATCCGTCAAATGATATCCTTTCGAGAACCACTTCCTGATTAAAACCACTCATTATATTGAAATGATCAACTGTGTCGATATCTATCACTTATAATACCAAGTGTTTAAACCGGTAGGCAATTTAATTAGTCCATTTTTCGCATAACCAGTCCAGTGAATGTCCGAGATTTTACTCTCAGTTCAGCGCCGCTGGGATTCGAACCCACGAGGGTTCAATTCACCTCAGGATCTGTCATTTAAAGGTTCAAGACTTTACCCCTACGCTATTGAGACACTCATTGATAAAATTGATTAGTGCGTATGGTGTCTTCAAACCTACGACTTGGAGAATACAACAAGACGATTTGCGTATATATTTATTGCGCGCAATATTGCCGCTCAAATAAATTCTCTTGTCATATTTATACGATGTCATTGACGTAAAGTCATTTGCATTGTATTCAAAACATCACGACGGTAGCAGAGGAGCTAACAAACTGAATATAATATATGAGAAAAGTGAACAGTGCTGGTCTGGCGAAGAAGTCAGGGTAAGTATTACTGTAAGTATACATGGTGGCAAAGGGCCAATCGCTTACTAATCAAACTAAAAGGCGACTAAAAAGCAAGCTTGTAAAAACTACGAAAAGTTATATTCGTGAATCATGTCATCTAAATTTATCTTAACAATATTTTCATATATTTGATTGAGCATCAAGATACGATGTAGTAGAGGCTAGTAAAAGTTATGCACTGTAGATATCTGAATGTATAACAAACAGCCTAGTGTGTAGGGGATCCGGTAGCGTAACAAAATGTATAATGATCGTTCCAGAGGCTCTCATATCAATCCCGGTTTAAAGCTGATCAGAAAGTAAAATCCTTGAAAGTCACAGGATTGGTATCATAGACGTTGATTAATAAATGTCTAACGGTTTAAACATAAGCATTAAAAGTGCTGAATATCATTATGGTCCATCATTCCCTATAATGTATATTCAATCTTTCGTTTAATTTGAGCATAAGCATAGTCAAGATAAAAAATGGTAAATATGATCAATTATTCTTAAAGTTAAACTCTTTAGATTTAAACGCTTCCTTATAGGTCAAATTCACACTAACGCCGAAAAATGCTTCAAATTCTGTTTAATAAGCAATTAATATTTTCACGTTCGAACAGCAGAATATATCAATTAATTCAAAACACTTGTTCCAACAGAATATATCAATTAATTCAAAAAACTTGTTCCAAAAGAATAACTACAGTCATTTCACAGAGTTTTAAATATCTTAGTCAGGTGTTCACGTATCTGCAGATTAAGCGGAAAAAGAAGTGCCTCAACTCTCTGTGCTGCTTTTAACTTCTTACCTGATTTATGAGACACATAAAAACAAGATTTAGTTGAAAGATATCAAGATTTCACTCAATTCATAGACTGAAGATTTATCACATAACTAAATCTCTTTTACCCAGATACCGCAATTTCAAGAAAGCTGGTCGACAATCAGAGGAAACTAATAGTTCTCAATAGCTAGCTTCAGTAGCGCCACATCTAAGAACTAGTTTGATTACAGCAATGCTTCAATTACAACAGCTTCGACAGATGATTTAAAAGGCATCTCTCAAGATTCTCGGAGACAAGCTTCAGGCTATACAGCAATGCAATTATCTTTATCCCATAACAGCAGCACAACAGTACCAATACAAACAACACTTCCTCAAGCTGATAGCCGCCAGGTATATAGTCCACAATAACACTCCGTGTTAGATATCAAAACAGTTATACCACACTTATGGCAAAACAGCTATCACATTACGAAATAATTAGACCACTGCAGTATGTAGTACGTAAAGAGTAATGATCTATTACTGATACTACGTTTATCAAAGAGCTCAATATATAAATAATAGAAAGCTAAATGCGGAATTAAATAATTTTTCTGTAATTGCTAAGTATGTCACAAATTTTGGAAACTCATTAAAGCGTGGAAGAAAGAACAGGCTGGTCAGTAACTGAACGTGTTTGCAAAAGGAATAATAGCGTAGATGGTAAGAAGGCTTACATAAACATCAGATATTTCCACAAATATATAAAGCAAGTATATAAAATAGAAGAAGAATGTACACTTCTACTATTTGATTCATAACGGCTCACTATTCTCATTTATTTACTACTAATGATTTTAAGATGGAGGATGGGAATTGTATAATTATGGCAGACTGACGCATTTTATTACTCTACCAACTGAATCGATAAAAATATCGCATTCAGTACAGGCTTACTCTCATAGGAAAATAATACTACATTTAGAATAAAAACTAGAGTAACTGTAATATAATTGGAAGATATTAAGCAAAAGAGGAAAAAAATCATCATGACACACAACCATCTAGTGCTTTAGTAACGGAGTGCATTATTTTACAATATTTGAAGGATCATAAGGTAACTTTTCTGAATAGTCTTAACTGCATAGTACTACAATTACTCCGCAAAATAACTTTCAAAAATTACTTATTTTCAGTTCAAACACATTTTATTTTGCAATTAAGTTAAATTTTGACTTATCCTATCAATTATTACCTCACAATATTATCAGGTTTCAAAGTTAATAAAGGCAACAAAAGGAACAATTTGCGTTTATGAATCTTTAAGTAACGTGGTCCTTGACTGCAAGACAAGAACTTGCCTAAAGAAGTAGTCCTCAGACACTTGAGCCATTACGAGCAAATGATGATTAGTAGATAAAGCGTAGCTTCTTCCAATCAGCAAGATTAAACAAACGTCTAGCAGAATAGCAAAATAATTATAATATATTTAATAAATAGCATATTTATAGCAATAATTAGGTAATAAGATGACAGGAATACTTAGTTGTCAAGTTACTCAATGAAATAGTCAACTTAGTACCATACTCAAAAGTTAAACATGAAGTTACAATTCAATAGTTATATCGGAACATCTCTCGGATATTATAGTTATAATGTTATAATTAATTTAATAAAAATACAGGAGCAAACAAATCTTAAATACTTGCATATTGCAGGTTCACAACAACTTTTGTTGTCAATTTTTTATCTTAGAATAGAACTGAGATTGAATCTAAAATGTTAGGTGAATTCAAAACCCATAAAAATTAGAAGTTCAGCTTTTTGCAGATTTGGTAGCGAAAGCATTAGGATAGGAGTATTGACACGGGACTATAAATAAGCACGTTACAGTTGAAGTCACAAAACACCGTACAGATTTCTCCACAATCTACCAGCCTCCCTAGTTACATACAGCAATCAACAAATGAATCATATAAATGATCTATCTACACAGTAAAATATAAGACGTATTAGCACATTGAAGCAAATCCATTAATTACATAACAGTATATACCATAACAGATTATATCAACAAGACAAAGCATAAAGTCATATTTAAATATATTTTAATACTGCACAAGCAAGCAAGCACTACCCGTGTTGTGTCCGGGTTGCTGAAAAATAGATCACCCGTGGACTGCACATGCCATAAAAGGTGACAAAGCACTAAGATTCAAATCAACGTCAGAAAGGACATTTGGTGAGTGCCTAGGCTTCAGAAATTTCTTAAAAATTTTCTAAAATGAATGAAAAAGAAGGTCTATTTGTATTCCTACTCTCGTTAAATTTGGATTCAAGGGAAGATGATGATGACAAGCAAGCACAAGCAAGCATTCGTACACACACACACCAATAATGTATATATATATATATATATATATATATATATATATATATATATATATATACACACACATACACACTATATTTGAAAGAAATTTTTATATTTTATAATTTGTATATATATATATATATACACATACACACTATATTTGAAAGAAATTTTTTAAAAAACTAAAGAAGGAAAAAATAAGCGTTTTAGCAACAGAGCATTAGATATATTGTAATACATCAGGAAGAAACAGTGAAGTAGCACACAGAGTTTCATATATTATTCATTCTTATTAGGAAGTGATGTACAGAAAAATTAACTAAATTTACAAAATTTGCAAGAAATCCGAGACAGATAAATTTTTTTAGGGAGACCATTCTAGTAATACAAGGTTAGCAAGGTTATTTAAAATAGCAAGGTTATTTAAAAATTCTTTTACAAATGCTAACAAATACTAAGGTAGAAAATTCTGGTTAAGGTAAAAGCTATTATTGCAATGAGCTACAGAATACATATTGCAAAGGCCATTGAAATATAAATACTAAATGCAAATCTGCAAACATGTTTAAAGTAACAGCAAGGACTAATTAAACAGAATTTCCAGAATATATAAAGAAGTGTTTTTTTAATAATATTGCAACATATGTTAGTAAAAGCTAAAAGTTAAGGTTAACGTCAGTTTCCTCACTTGAAAGCGATGTCAGTGATGAGCAAGCCCAGGATTTGAACCCCGCACATACTAGTGGGGTAGCGAGGGGGAGGCAGGGAGGGGCATGTGCCCCCTCCAAGATGTCATGTAAAAGTTTGATTAAGGCTAAAATATAAGTCCAAACATTTTTTAAAGTGTGTACCTCCCCAAAGTGCCTCCCCCAAGATTAAAGTGCTCCCCCAAGACTAAATCCTGGCTACGCCACTGGCACATACTGATCCGCAGTTGAATATCTTACCGACTTCGCCACTGGCTCCAGCCATATACAGAAATAACCAATGCAGTCCCTTGAATCACAAAGTGATGTCAATGTGACCATTCATAGCCTTTAACTATAGACTTTAGCCTTGGAATATAAATTTATGGGTGGAAGAGAGGTGTGCTTTGAGCCTACTACAGTAAAGATACAAATACGGAAATAGTAGAGCAACTAGAAACACAACATACTGCACGCGTTCAACTGAGCTTACATTAAAGATTCATACATAATAAGAATCTTCATATATAAACATTAACCAGGGGTCCTACAAGTTTCAATGTAAGTTACAATTTTTTATTTACAAATGACACCGTATATTTTCAAACTGATAACAGTTTAAAAATAAGATTTCCATAACAGCAGATCAACACAAATGTTTCACGTCTTTCATCTGCAAAATTGTGGACAGGTTCAAATGACAAATGCACGTGTGTTATAAGAATCAACTACTGATGAATTGAAGATAGGTAATGGCATAACACATCAGAATTTAAAATTTTCCTTGCCTGTATTAGGTAACGTCATAGATGTGGAAGAACACCGCCTTTGGAAATGACATTAGTTTAAGGCTCGAAGGAGTGCTTATCGTTGTGTATATATAAGCTATCAAATGACTACTAGCTATCGCAGCATTCCTTCACTTTTTACCTTTAATTATTGTGGCATTCAAGAGGTCTATCATAGAACTTTTAAAATCTATTTAGAACTGTTAACAAAATAAGCCTGTAGCTACACTCTACCGTAACAGACAAAACATTCCACAAACACGCATTCATTAGTCTTGCACCAACACATAGTCATCATTCACATGTTAGTACTTAAGTCGCAAGTTACATTAATACAGTTGCTACAAATTCTCATTAATAACGATTGTTCATTTAGTTGCAAGAAAACTACTCTAGCATTCATCGGATTTACCCAAAGATTCACAGGCGCTGTGAACTGCTGCGTACGATGAAAGGCTAGGTTGAGAGGAGGATGATGTGGCACGCGCACAAGCGGTGCTAATGAAGCACGCCCCAGTAGCACTCATCTCTGCGCTCGTAAGAGCTCTGGATGACTGAACCATAGCGCTCGTCGAGTCGCTCGTCAGTCGAGACGACTGAATGGATGGAGCCTTCATGCCGGACGGTGAAAAATTTGCACTAGCTTTATGTGAGCCACTTAATTCGTCAGCCGATCCTCTCAGCCTTCCGTAAACCCTTCCACCATTCATTCCGCCTTCCCCCGCAGACGCTGAAGCAGCCGCTACCATGGCAACGATGTCGCTACCACCAGCACAACACTCGAGCACACCGGACTGATCCTCGGCTGTAAGACTCTGCACGCTGAGGTAATCGTGAGCCGCTGCAGGTTCAGCTCTCTCTTCATCAATGCTGTCTCCCACACTCATGCTCTGCCGCTTGTACGCCGACTTTACAACAACTCCGCTGCGATTGTTTGCCATCGCGAGGGTCGTAGTTTCACCGGTGCGACCAGAGGATTTAGACGACGGAGCATCTTTGATGTCACGAACGAAGCTGACGCTGCGAGTGGCGGCAGCGGGGGAGCTGAACTGGGTCGTCTGGATGATGGAGGAGCGGGGAAGGAATGCGGAGTCGTTAGAGGAGGCTCGGGACGGAGCGTTGATGGCTGAGTCACTGCCCACGTGATCCGACGAGAGAGATGCGCTTGCGGGGCAGTGAGACAGTGTACAGGTAACAACGGGTTCAGCGATCACTTGCGGTACATCGGACAGAGAAATCACTGCAGAGTTACTGTCTCTGTCTCTGTAATGATAACAACAATGGTATACCCCTCCAAAGGATGACATATACATTTAATGAAAAAATTAATTATTGAAATTTTAAAGATTTATAAACACAGAATTCTACCATCAACAACATAATTGCACATTCAATACATTTAATCTATGATTACTTCGATTCAGTTTGACAAAGGTTCAATTCAACAGCAGATTTACTGTCCTACGTTCTTCAGCTGAAAAATACATTATGACAGTAGCACTTTAATTGTTATGTTATGGAGTTACGTAAGCAGTAAACTTGACTACACTTGATGTAACATTGACTGCATTAATTACCTGGTGCACAGTGATCCAGCCAGTGCATTTGTACTGATATTGTCGCCAAAGGAAACCGTGCCGGACTTGGCATCGAGGCTGAAATTAGCCGACTCACTGCTGAGACTAGCTCTCTTCGTCTGCTGGGTCGAAGACATCTCAGCCTGAACCTCCAGTCTAGTTCACAACGCAAAGCTTCACTTAGTACTACTAATACATGGATCTCTCTCTCACTCTCTCTTAGTGCACTGCCTACTGGCAGGTCCATGGCATATAACGCCTCTACTCATCTCTATCTTCCGTCTTTCTCTTCAAGTCCACACACGAGTGGATCTTTAAATTATTTATTACATTCCCTTTGATACATGGATAACAGCTAAATATATTCTATTAATCTTCAATTATTGGTCGTTTAAAAATTCATATTTAATATATATGCAGCATAGTTAGATAACTAAATACTTAAAGGTTCCATTTAATAAAAATTCAGCATATTTCACTAGTTACCTATTATATAGTAAACATCACTGATTTTGTTGCCAGCACTGTATCTGAACAATATATATAAACCCCAGTTAAACTGGGATTCAAAGGATGATGATGATGATGATCGAGTCTGAGCACTACATAATTTATGACTACTAAACGCATATTGCACGCTAGTTAAGACAACATAAAGCAGAATTTGAGATAATAATAAATTGTTTCTAAATCATTTCCTCATGTCTGCAGATACGTTAGGCTTTCACGATAAATAGTCTGTGATCAACCTGTTGATATGTATCATACGTAAAACCAAACATGAAAAATCATGTAAGAATTATCCACCTAGAGCGTCTCATTCGTCAAAACATACACATACACACAGAGAGAAAGAGAGAGAGATTGACTGTGTGAGTGACTCAGAGTGAGTGAGAGAGAAAAGAGAGAGTGAGTTGGTGAGTGAGAAAGAGAAAAAGAGAGAGTGAGTTAGTGAGAGAGATCAAGAGGGAGAGAGAGAGAGTGCGTGAGTAAGAGAGAGAGGAAAGTTAGTGTATGACAGAGAGAGAAAGTGTGAGAGTGAGATAGTTAGTTGGAGTGAGAGAGTTAATGAGAGCTAGAGCGAGAACGTACCTGTTGGCAGCATTAAAGCCTGTAGCGAGACGTTCAGGCTCAACGCATGAGCCACCGATGGCGTGCCTACTGGCAGAGTCCCTGTCACAACTGTCCTCCCGGATAACTCCGCCCACTCGCTCCAGGTGGCTCCCGCTGGCGCTCAGGCTGTTGGTAAGTCCCACGGACATCTCTCCGATGCTCGGGCCTATGCTCGGGTTAATGATGTGATGACCGTCCACTGTCTCAACAACGCTGCGTGCATCTAGAGCTACACAGGAGTACATCAATTGATCGGATAAAATGACTTAGTATTTTTTGATAAATGAGCCAGCGGCGATGTCGGTAAGATATTCGACCGCAGATCAGTATGTGCGGGGTTCAAATCCTGGGCTCTCCCGTCATTGACATAGCTTTCGAGTGAGGAAACTGACGATAAAATTAGCTTTACCAGTTTTTACTTTTATTACAATGATTGATGTGATTCAAATAAATGATATAATCGTATAAAATTAACAATTTATTGAATTAATTAATAGAATAACCTGCAATTAATATTACTATTAAGAATTGTTAATAGTTAACTATATCTAACAAAAATACTAATTTTTCAGACTTAATTACAGTACTGAATTATTACCCGAATATAATATAAACTTGATAAATATACACTTCTTTATATTACTTATTAATCACTAGAATAAACTCGATTATTCAATCAGTCATAAATGAACCATTCATGAAATCCTACAATCTGTAATTCAATTGGTTATTGGACGTAAGTTGAATGTTTCTATTAGTCATCTGACAATGACAACAC
Source organism: Enchytraeus crypticus (assembly GCA_905160935.1). NCBI lineage: Eukaryota > Metazoa > Annelida > Clitellata > Enchytraeida > Enchytraeidae > Enchytraeus > Enchytraeus crypticus. Next base: position 2,489,471 of record CAJHZI010000903.1, on the reverse strand, counting down.
TTAACGTCTAAAGCAACACTTCAATGATAAAAACATCTGCTACTAGTGGAAAAAAAACCATAATAATAAACATCACAATAAATAAGATACAGTTGATCTTCGGGCAAACTGAGAAATACTTAACAACCAACAGTAACAATAATATTCATACTACCTAATTATGACTTTTTAAAGTTACAGACGAGCTTAACATTAGCTTTCCTCTCTCGAACAGATAGTCAAGTAAATGCTCTCATATCATCGACATGCAAATAACACAATTAAACTCACATACATGCTGATCTGAAGTCGGAAATCTAACCAATAAAGCCACTAGGCTAGGCTCCTCATTATAGAATCATCGTCATCATCTTCTATGACACTGCTCTGCATTATAGCATCAATTGTTGGAAATAATACCAAGTACGACAATTAATAGCAAAACTTACCATAAACATTGGGACCAGTTGCCGCAGTTTCATTCTCATCGAAGTCGATTCTCACCCCGCCATCGTTAGTAGTCGTTACACCACAGCCGCCATTACGACAAAGAGATATCGGCACTACACCGTACACGTAGGCTAGCAGTATAGGCACACCAACACCTGTCATAGGTTATACAGAATAAATACAATAATCAATAATAATAATCAATAAAAATAAATAATCAATAATAATGATAAATATTTTTTCATCTTTCTTTTAATTAAATAAAGTCTTTTTTACCTTATATTTTAGCCCAGGGCCTTATACAGCCCAGGGCCATTTTTAATAATAATAAATAATAATAATCAATATAGAATAATACACGTGCAGATTAGTACACGTGCAGGATAATACACGTGCAGGATAATACACGTGCAGGATAATACACGTGCAGGATAATACACGTGCAGGATAATACAAATGGTTTCAACCGTCCATTTCACTACTGAATAATGAAACCAATGGACACAAAAAATAACAATAGTAAAATCGTTTAGACTAACAAATAATAAATTTTATCAACATTTTTTCATAAAAATATTTCAGTAAAAGTGTCATGAAAATAGTGTCTTTAGATGGTATACAGAATATTTCAAAGACACGTAGAATATAAAGTAGGTCAACATAAGCAGCGGTGAAACATATTATGGGCAAAACATTTTCTATAGACGGCTTCGCAAAATGTTAATGAATATAAATAAAACCCCAATATCGATAGAAAGAAAATTTCAAATCACATTTAGAAATCATACTGGCCAGCAGCTGTGTTAATATCCGGCTTTATACATTAGCAAAAGACTTCAATGCCCTGGATCATGTTTTGCCAGTGCGATTATTGTATAAAAACAAATATTAAACTTAATTTCATAGCTTTATAGAAAGAAGAGCTGGATAGAACAACTTAGCACTATTTGTTCAACTACTAATCACCACAGCGGCTAAACAATTATAGACAAGTATAAACAGGTATAAACAAGTATAAACAAGTATAAACACGTATAAAAAAAGGATAAACAAGCACAAATAAGTATAAACAAGTACAAACAAGTACAAACAAGTACAAACAAGTACAAACAAGTACAAACAAGTACAAACAAGTATAAACAAGTAGAGCAGAACTACTGACCGACGGCTAGAGCAGCCAGCACCGGTGAGACGAGTATGGAGCCGATGACGCCTCCTGCCACAGCCATGTTCCTCTTGTGCTTCGGCATGTACATGCATTTAGCGTGCAGCTGTAAAATAAAAAATACTAAGTCTTAAGCTACAACGCTTAGCTTAATGTCCGCTTTCATTTCACAAAATATACTGTCATAAACAACAGTCTGGTCATGATTGAAACCGAAGGCCTATGGTATCAGAATGCTATCCATTCGCCATCCATCCAACAGGATAGAAGGAAAAATATAACAAATATACAAACAATAAATATATACATAACAAATAGATCTTACGTCACAACATAAATGCAATACTATCATGACAAGAACAGCATTTTATACCAATCTTTCCAAACATCACAGCACAAAAAAATTACTTCAACCTGACAAGAACTTGCACACAGAAATATTTAACACAGAAAAAATCTCCACACAACAAAGCAAATAATTAATTAACAATGTCGCCCAATTCAGTCAACATTTTGAAACATTGCAATATGCCACCATTAAGCTAACTCAAACAATACTATCACAAAGAAAAAAGATCTTGATGATTCACAATATATTAAATAATAGCAGTAATATAATAATGCAGTGATATATCATATATTAAGATTTTAAAATTCACAAGAACACACAGACGAAATTGAGATTAGAAAAGAAATTGAACCTTTTTTCCGACCCATATCGGCACTCCGAGAATGATTGCAGGTACTGCTATTCCAGCAATCAGAGTTATTCCGACAGGCGCTCCAATCAATGTTCCTAACTGCCAGAGAATTTTCTTTTTTCGGCTCCACGGCTTCTTGCCCCAAAATGTACATCCGGACGGACTGCAGAAAAGTAAATATTTCTAAAATATAAGAAATATGAATTTAACATATTATTACTGATTGATTTTGGACTGAAGGAACACTGGGGGACAGGGCTTTATTCCCGACCATAGTTAAACTGGGATTCAAGGGCAGATGATGATGATCTGGTGTGGGACAGAGACGAATGGAGAAGGTCTATTCGTATACTGACCCTAGTTAACCTGAGATTCAAGGGAAGGTGACGATGATGATTATTATTATTACTATTACATTATTAGAAGAAATTGTTGTTTTCCAACCCGGGTTTAAAGGGTTTGTTAAAAATTGATTCGAGCAAGTAGTGCTCAAATTGTTGCATGGCTACTCGAGGCCATCCAGCGGCTTACAAGAATTGCTGCAGCAGACTGCATTAAATCTTTGCGAAGACCTTGAAAGCCTTGGCCAAAGGAATGAGGTCTCTCACTAACTGATGACTGATACTAACTGCTGATTTGCTCTGTGATTAAGTCTGCCTATGCCATTACTGAATTATACATCATTAATCAATTAAATACAATTACTAGTAGTAGTAATATTAGTAGTAGTAGTAGTAGTAGTAGTAGTAGTAGTAGCAGTAGTAGTAATAGTAGTTGTAGTAGTAGTAGTAGTAGTAATAGTAGTAATAATAATAGCAGTAGTAGTAGTAGTAGTAGTAGTAGTAGTAGTAGTTGTAATAGTAGTAGTAGTAGTAATAGTAGTAATAATAATAGCAATAGTAGTAGTAGTAGTAGTTGTAATAGTAGTAGTAGTAGTAATAGTAGTAATAATAATAGCAGTAGTAGTAGTAGTAGCAGTAATAGTAGTAATAATAATAGCAGTAGTTGTAATGGTAACAGTAGTGAAGATAAAAGCAATAAGAATAATAATATGATAAATTTTGACACTCACTCTTCTCATTAGCTTGATGAATTTTTAGTAGGCCTTTTACGGTTTTTATTACTTCAGCCCGTTCAGACCATTAGGAAATTTAGTTTCTAGTCTTTTTTGCCATTCTTCTTCTAGTCTTCTCCTGATGCTTGTAGTATTCGGTTGATCTGTTACCTTTTCTATCGCTATAATTTCCAAGTCCAAAATGCAATGATTTATGCTACTAAAATGAATAGAGATCGGTGTGTTCACTTTATTTCTAATTGAGGACTTGTGGTTATTAAGTCTGTCTCTTATTCGTCTTCCTGTCTCTCCTACGTCCTGAATACAACCCTTTTGACAAATAATTAGATATATGACATTTTCAGTGGTGCACGTCATGTTTTGTTTTACTCTTAACTGTTTTTTATTTTGTGTGTTTGTGAATGTTTGTGCATCACGTGTAATATTCAAGCACATTAAACACTGTGGCTTATCACACTTTCGAAAACTACTATTATCATTGCTCTGTAATCTACTTCTCACTAATATTTGTCTTAAATTTGTGTTTTGCTTGTAGGCTACTACTATTCTGTCCTTCTTGAATTCTGTGTTATTTTGTATTATAGATTTTAATTTTTGTCCTATTTTGGTACCTAATGTTGAGAAGTTTACAATTACTGGAATTAGCCTTTGCTCTTTGTTTTTTGTTCCAGCTGTTTGTTTTGTGTTTTATCGTGTAGATTATAATTATACAAGATTTCATGACGGGCATCCCTCAGCATAGAGTATGAGTAGCCCCTATTTTTTAGACTCTGGAAAAGTATTTTAGTAGCCATTTCAAAATCTTCCACATTGCTACATATTCTTTTAAAACGTATTAACTGAGATTTTACAATACCCCCAAATGTATGCTTAGGATAAAAAGAATTTTTATGTAGCAGCTGATGGGTATCCGTTTCTTTGAAATAAACTCTTGCTATTAATGTTATCTTTAAATACATTCACATCTAAAAAATCATTTGATACATAATTATAGTTTAATTTAATTTTAATGCTTAGAATTAAATCATTTAAATATTTTTTGAATCTCATTAAGGAATTTACATCTTCTGGCCACAGAAAAAATATATCATCGATATGTCTGCTATATAATATTGGTTTTGTTGTATACTCATACAGTGCTTTCTGATCAAATTTGGTTAGGTAAATATTGGCTAATGCAGGGGCAAAGCGCTTGCCCATAGCAGTTCCTTTTATTTGTAAAAAATGTCTGCTGTTAAATTCAAAATTGTTGTTACATAAGGAAATTTACAATAGTTGTATTAGCTATTATCCGGATGTTTATCATCCGGATAATCAGTGAATATTTATTTTACACACTGAATACTTCAATCTATATACATGTACATGTTATTGTATAGAGACGTTATGTCGCCTGTTACAATTAAATAATCTTTGTCTACGATATAATTTTTAATTGTATTTACAAAAGAATATGAATTTTTATGTAACCTGGGTGATGAATAGATACTGGATGCAAATAGCTATTAATATATTCGCTGACTCTATAAGTCTCTCTATCTATATCAGATACTATTGGCCTGCCTTCCGGCATTTTGCCCAGTTGTGGCCAAGTGTCTTGGGCTTTATGGATTTTAGGAAGGAGATAAAAGGTTCTCTCCTTTACTTGAGTTGGTCCTGTTAAATATTTAAGCTGTTTTTTATTTATATGTTTAGATTTTTGTATTTGTTTCAGAATTTCTTCAAGTTTCTTCTTACTTTCTAAATATATAGGTCTAGGAATTTCTTTGTAATATTCTACATTTTCAGTTGTCTTATAGCTTCAGTTATATAACATTGCCTATCTACAATAACAGTGGCACCGCCTTTATTGGCCGGCTTTATGACTATTTGCTTATTACTTTTTAGTTTTTGTATGCTCTCCATTTCAATTTGACTAATATTGGAAATTTCGTCTAAGCTAAGACTTAGATTTTTTAATTTATCTAAAAATCTAAGACTTAGATTTTTTAATTTATCTAAAAATAATGATTTGTGTTCTGTTGAGTATTTATTTTCAAGTATGTCTCTGATGTTCTTCATTTTTCTATTTTTGTCTGTACTATTACATAATTGTTTAATTGTGTCGAATACAGTGCTGTTAATTGTGTCCGTCAAGTTCAATATATTACTATTTAGTTCATCAGCTGAGGGAGTCCAATCTGATTTCTCGACAAAATTAACCTTCTCCCTTAGTTGCTGGTTTTTGAAGTATGATTTTAATTTTAAATCCCTAATTAGTCTATTTGTATTTAAAATAATATTTTTGATGGGCATTTTCCTATTTGTTGGTATCTATGATAATCCTTTTTCTAAAATGTACAGTTCTGTGTGTGTGAGTTTGTACTGTGAAAGGTTGACCGTTGAGAATGAATTATCTGAGTGTTCTACTTGATTGATGTTTGATTGATTTGATTTGTACCTAAAAAATCACTATTGATGCGTTTGTTTGTTAAAGAAACTAGGGTGTTACTGTCATACAACCCACCTGGTCTGATGGTTGCCTCCTCTAATGGTTTGATCCAGTTTGGCGCTTTTTCCTTTACATAGTTATTCAGCTGTTTGATGGTTTTCTGCTCAGCCTCTCCCATCTCCTTTGTTATCGGTATTCCGATAAAGGCTAAGTCAACATCCATCTTCTTGCCAGCGTTAATTATGCTGTTAACGTACGTGACGCTGTTCCTGTGTAGCCAGGATTTGTTGTTGTTACCGGCCTGTATAATGATCCTCTTCAGACCCGGTACTTTCTTAACTTTTTCCACAATTGAGGCCGTGTGCTCACGATTGGCCGCCACGAAAGCATGAGTTTCCATATTGGTGGGTAGATTCAATAAGCCTCTTATGACGCTATCACCAATGACAATGGTGTCGGACCCATCTCGAATTTGTTCAATTTGCCAATTCGATTTCTTCTGCTCTAGATGAAAAATTGGCCTGTTGTTGACAGGTGGGGCCTCCTCTGATGTGGAAGGGGATTCACTAGTACTCTCCCCCTCTTTGCACTTCTTTGTCAGTCTTTCTTCTAGTGGAAACTGTACACTGCATCCTGTTGCGTTTGGCTCCCTGTTGGGACTGCTGAGGGAAATTCTTCGTTTCAGGGGTTGCTTCCCTTTGCTCACACTCTCTAGTGTGATGTCTTCGAGACCGCTATTCTCCATAGACTCGACTTCCACCTCTTCTATCCCCACCTTAGCCAAAGCCGCCAACTGATTGTGCAGGATTACCTCAGTGAGGTTGTCACCCCGTCTTGCTGGGTGTTATACATTGATTGGTCTGAATATTAGGGAATGAGTTTGATTTTCTTCATTCTTGTCTCCTCCATTTTCTTATTTAGCTTCCTACCGGCTTGTCTGATTGCAATTCCTCTTGTTCACTTCCGGACGGATCATTCCATGGAGATGGAGAACTGGGAGCAGTGTCAAGGACTGACCTCAGATAATAAGGACTGACCAGAGATAATAAGGACAGACCAGAGATAATAAGGACTGACCAGAGATAATAAGGACTGACATGAGATAATAAGGACTGACCTGAGATAATAAGGACTGACCTGAGATAATAAGGACTGACCTGAGATAATAAGGACTGACCTGAGATAATGCAGATCAGATATTTCCATCATACAGAGCCAGCAGAACTCCGCTCCACACACAGCACAGGTCATGTGATTGCATGAGCCGTCGTCCATCTTTACTATGAATGCACCGCAGCGTGGACAGGGTTTAATCTCACCTGACAAACAAAACCTATCTTATCTAAATGATTCTCAGTATCTGTCAATATTTGAATATTTTCCCCGTGTTGTGGCCGGGTTGTTTGAAGAATTGACCAACCAGTGACTGCACGTGTCCATAGAAGGCGACTAATGCACTAAGATCCATACCAACGTCAGAAAGGGCATTCTGTTGATGAGCGTCTAGGCTCCAGAAATTGCTACAAAATTCAAACGAATGGAAAAGTCTCAATAGGGGATTGACTGATGATATGCTGTAGGACAGAGAGGATTTGAGACAATCTATTTGTATCCAGACCCTAGTTAAACTGGGATTCAAGGGAAGATATGATGATGATCGATATTAGAATATTTCTAAAGCCAAAAGTATTGAAATTTAAGTGTTATTTATTACAGTGAATATATGCTATGTATTCAACGCTCAATAATGAAAGACTTGCTCACCCCTTAAAGTTGAATCTTTACATGTCAATTAACCAAAATATACCAAATTTAATCTATCATGGATATTACAAATAATGTGAAATATTCAAAATATTACATTAAACTGATAACAATAAACATTCATGCAAGGTATTGCAACGCGTATTTTTGCATAGTAAAGCTGTAGGTTATATATTCCTGATTCTACAAATATCAGAAAAAAAGACTAGTTAAAGCTTAATTAAATTCCAGCACTGAAAACATACTGTGGGAGTTAGACTCTTGACTGTAGCTGAACGAAGAAGAACGGAAGTTGGACGTTCGCTCAGCGCGAGCGGCATCACACGTTTGATTGGGATGCCACTGTTGCTTGCAGTGATAACAGAACAGCATGCCACATCCAGGTCTGCGACATGTCAACTGTGGACAACTGGCACAGCCGCTGGCTATAACGGCGTATCTAGGTAAACCAATCAATCAATAAGCATTTATTAGAAAATAGGTTAAGTCACTGGCTGCAACAGAATCAGATATAATCAATCGTGAACAAATAGCACATCCATTGGCTATATAATAGCTTATGGCATACACTGATTAATTAAGTAGTAGCTTAGAAACAAATAGTTCATAAAAAAAGTACTTTGTTTGGCAACAACGGCAAATCTAGATAAATCAATCGATCAACAATTATTTACTACAGAACAGGCACAATCAATTGTGAACAGTACAGCCATTGGCTGTATAATCTACACTAGCTTACTTACAGTATATATATATATATATATATATATATATATATATATATATATATATATACATACCTATATTATAGCTATATAATGAAATAACATATAATTCAATTCTAGCTATATAGTTATATATAACAGCTTACAGTATAATATATATAATCTATACTTACCCACAGTCCGGCGCGGGACACCATCTTGCATCAGGATCGAGCACAAGAACACGCCTCAGCATAAATTCTTCGTATTTTGACATGAGCACGGAAGCATCTGCCCTGTCAAAGCCGTCCCCAGCGCCTCCAAGCAGTATCGTCTGAATATCATTAGGGTGCAGACGCTCAGAGCAAGTCGGACAAGCCACATTGGCTCTACTCTCGGTGATTTCAACCTTCAAATAGGCACGCATGCAGCATACGCAGGCGATATGTTCACACGTTCGAACATGTACAAAGGCATCGTGGGGTTGAACAATGGTGCAAAGAGGACACTCGATCTCGTCACCTGACCCAGACGTGCCTCGACTGAGGTTAGAGGCAACGCTGGTTCTCGGAGGCAGCGACGAGAGTCCTGCTTCCACGTCCTGCAGGCGACTGGATGAGCTGGAGCCATGGCGAGATGGCGCCTGTCGCTTGCTACTCTTTGACCCCTCATTTTCCATCCCGACTCCAGGATTGTTCGAGCGTCTCTTTGAGTTAGAAGCGCGTGTAGACGAAAGGCTCGGAGCACTGCCAGTGGCCATAAAACGTTGTCTCTGTATGTCCTGAAACACACGTCTTAGAGAGAAGAATCGCGGCATCCGACTTCTGCTAGAGCCAGACATGTTAGCGGAGTCAATTCCTGATTGTTTACTGATGGCCGATGCCATGGTGTCTTGCAATAAAAGGTTTCTGATACAGATGACTTAAATCTCACATGGTAATTTCTTCACGGTATCTGTAATAAACATATTACATACTGAGTAAGCATAAAAACTTGTAGTATACAATTATATAAATTAAGAAGATCTCATTGATTTAATTATATTTCGTTATTAGTTCAATGTATATTCATTACACTTAACTGTATTTCTACAAATATCTGTTTATAATTATTACATAAACAACGTGTTCGATAAACTGATCAGCTAATCAACAACAACTGGGGAGGTAATATGGCCAAAAAGATACCATGTTCACCTCCGAGGCAAGTGATCTACCGATTCAAAATTCAGATAAGACGACAAAAGAGAAGGAATACCTCCTAAGGTCCCAGAAAGTTTCATGAACTATATAAGTTAATTGTTAGAAGACACTAGGTACAAAAATTATTTAAAATGACAAAAAGAAGCTTGTAGAGCGGCATCTTGAAGATGGGCCATTTCAAGACTAGAGAAATCATCATCGACAAACATTTAACAGCATTCAGTTGGTAATTACAAATAACTAAAATTACAATGCTTGCTGAATACAGTTGTACCATGTTGTGTCCAAGTTGCCGATGAAAGAATCAACCGGGTACTACACGTTTATAAAAGTCGACAGAGCATTAAGATCCAAACCAACGTGAGACAGGGCATTCGGTTGGGGAGTACCTAGGTTCCAGAAATTGCAACAAAATGTTTCGAAACGAGTGGAAATTGGGGGATTGACTGGTGTGGTGCGAGACAGAGAGGATTGGAGAAATTCTATTGGTTTCCTGACCACAGTTGAACTGGGGTTCGAGGGAGGATGATGATGATGATGCTGAATACAGTTATAATTCTCAACTGTTACGAAAATTACATTAAGTACTTGTGCTTAACTTAATTTACACGAAGTACATCTAAACTAGTACATCTGAACATTATGCGAGTCTGACATAAGCCTCTATCTAAAATAGGTTAAAACTTAGGACATCTTTCATAATTTACTCAAATGTTAAAAACTAAACTTTTAAAAAAAACTTAAATAAAATAAAATTTAAACTAAAATTTTAAAAAATTAGTAAACTGTTTAAAAGCAGCAAATAAAATAGTATAAATGAAATTAATTCACAAAAGAAGTTAATGAAGAGAAGTTTAAGTCACAACAGAGAAAAGGAAGAAAATTTAAGAGAAATATTACTCCTTGCAATGTATTTACCCAGTTTCTAATTTTCATGAAACATACATCCGCGTTTCTATTTGTAAGCAGAATTCAATTTATATCTTCAAGTCAATAGAAAGGAAAGATTACCACCGATTATTAGAGATCAGGTAACTATAATATAAACAATCCGAAATTGTACAATAAATCATCATTAGGAAATATTTACGATTATTCAGTATAATAAAAAATTCAATGTCGTCGCCATTATGGCAGTAACAGGTAATCATTTAATAAAAGAAAGTTAAAATCTAGTAAATGAGTATCCGTTAAAATCTAATAGAAATGCTAATATGTATTTAAATTATTAATTACTTTTTATCTCGTGAGAAAAGGAGTAATAAATCACACAAATTAGTTATAATATAACAATTTACTCACATCCGTATCTTTATCATTAAATCATCACACAACACCGCTACCATAGCCCAAAATTTTCTCTAAAACCTAACACTGATATAAATGCACATCAAAAATCAAAAGTAATCTCATTCCAATTTGTTATCGCATGTAAAAAAAGTAAACACGTACTATAGTGAATAATCAACTATGTTGATATCTATCACTTTTAAAACCACATGTTTAATCCGTTAGGCAATTTAGACCATTTTCCGTATAACCAGTCCAGTGAATGTCCGAGATTTTACTCTCAGATCAGCGCGGCCGGGATTCGAATCCACGAGGATTCAAATCACCTCAGGATTTGTCATTTAAAACTTCATGATGCTACCCCTACGCTATTTAGACATTCATTTAGATCTTTTATGATATAGTGTTACAGATGTATTCCAAAAATTTATTAGAACCACATTGCCTTTTCTGATAAATCTGAATTCATGGTAGTGAATAGGGTTCTTATAGCACTTTTTACTCCACTTACACTTTTTAGAGAATGACCAAGAATTGACAATTTGATTGACCAGCTGCTGCTGAGATCGAATCCAATGGTTCTTGAAACACGTTAAGAAGCCACAATAGGTCACATAAAATAGCAAACATATATGGCAGCATTATGGATCAGAAAGAATTGTTTAAGGCGATAGGCTTGTTCTAGACGAATTTCGTTACAACAGACGAGCGTCCGAAATTAGTAAGGATTATAGTAACCTTGCGAAAATATATAAGACCTTTTATAAAAGGTGTTTACTTTGAAAAATCACCTTATGTATTATTTCATTCATGGCAGCGGCGCCACTGTGCATCATAAAATTGACAGTTTTGTGACCGGCAATTGCAATGTAATATATCCTTAAAATGTAATATATCTTCTCTAGATATTCTATCTAAACATATATTGACTGTAAATTAAAACATACAGTATGTTTATCGTCATTTGACCAGAAATTTAAATAATTTTTTAAAAAATTATTTAAAATACCATTCTGTTTATAAATGAAGAAATACATAATAAATATATACGAATATAGAGAATATTGTCAGCCGGCAATAGAAGCACACACCCCTCCCCACTCTCCCACTAGGCTTTGTTTATTATGTGAATAGAGTTACCGCTACATATTATGAAAGGTCTATATAGGCATATGCATGGTCTTAATGTAAAATAGTTTAAAATCTAAAATTTAAGAATTGCTTTAATTTAATGTTTTAATTAAATACAAGGTCTATACAAGTATAGAGCATAGCAAATTGCTATCCTCTCTACTTGTATAGATCTTTTATAAAACGTGTTTACTTTGAAAAATCATCTTATGAATTATTTCATTCGTTGGAGCGGCGCCACTGTGCATTATAAAATTTCTGGTTTTGTGGAAGGCTACAGCAATGAAATTTATCCTTATAATGTAATATATCCTCTCTAGATATTCTATCTAGGCATAAATTAACTGTAAATTAAAACATATGTTTATCATCTTTTGACAAGAAACTGAAATATAATTTTTTGTAATTATTTAAAATACCATTATGTTAATAAATGAAGAAATACATAATAAATATATACGAATACATAAAACTTTGCCACCAGTCAATATACGCACACACCCCTCCCCACTCTCCCACAAGGCTTTGTTTATTATGTGAACAGAGTTACCGCTATATATCATAAAAGGCCCATAATTTCTTTCGCTATTTGTTTCATTTCTAATACTAGTTTTAAAGTAATTACTGTGTTAAAATTAAATGCCATACCTATGTATTCGACCAAATATCTGCTCATATGTGTATCATAAAGCATCATTTTTCTTTATAACTTAGCTCAAATATTCTTCACGATTAAATTCACAAAAAAGTGGTATTACTCTAAAGGTATTTCACAGAAGTGAATGTAATTTAACAGAAGCCTTGAAATAACAAACAAGGTTGTTTATATTTTTGTGAACAAAATCAAAAATCAAAAATTGCAGGTTAATATAAATAGGTAAATATAAATAACATCATATTGCAATAAAATTACATTCCAAATTTCATGAAATTATATTTTAAAAATCGGATGAATTTTGAAAATTTTATTAAGATTTATCCACTTTCTTGATTTTTGTGAATTTTTTGAATTGTTGAAATAGTAAGTGGCTTCCTCACTAAATTAAATACAAACCTAGATACTGACCGAGAAGGTAATTAATTTAGTTTATGAGTTTAAGTTTATATAGAGAAGAATGGAAAGGATTAGCTGGATTCAAAAGGTTACAAATGTGGAAGTACTGGAGAGTTGATACAGATAGACAGTTGATAAATGCATTAAGAAATAGGAAGAAGAGCTTGATTGGACACATTCTAAGGGGGGAGGGGGAAAGTTTATTAGAAGATGTCATCGAAGGAAGAATGAAAGGAATTGAAGGCAGAGACAGGCCAAGATTAGGTATGTTAGATGATTTAAAGTTATTATTATTATTAAAGGTCCACTCATACGTGGATTTGAAGCGGAAGGCGGAGAAGAGTGGAGGCGTTATATACCATGGACCTGCCAGAAGGCAGTGCACTATGAGAGAGACGAGTTTAAGTAGCAGCTAATAAGCAAACTAGTATATTTATAGCCACTCCCCTTGAGGCCTCTGCTAATAAACTGTACTTAAAGCTCTGGGTTAGGGTTAGTGTTAGGGTTAGGTTTGAGTTTTAGCCGATGCCTGATGGGGCATTGAAGTAGCCTATATAGTTGATCACCCATCAGATATACAAGGAAATAGCTAAAAATAAACAATGGCAAAGTAATTTAGTAAGCAGGGACTCTTATATGGTTAGAATTTTTGATTTTATAATTTAAAAATTTCATTTACATAAATTTTTAAATTAAAAAATCTTGATTTCTGATAATAATTCTAAAAAATGAATAAAACTAGAAATCTTGATTCTTTTTTATTTCTTAACTTGTTGTTCTAATCATGATTTAAATCAACTGATTTAAGTCCTGCCAACACTTAACTGCATTGCAATTAAATTTAATATTGCAATTATATATTGAATTACAAATTACAAAGTGAGTTCTTGAATTATAAAAAAGCTAGTAAAGCTAATGTTAATTTCAGTTTCCTCACTCGAATATGATGTCAGTGACAGGCGAGCCCGGAATTTGAACCCCGCACAAACTGATCCGTGTTCAAATATCTTGCAGACAGCGCCAGTGGCGCTGTCTGTAAGATATTATTATTTATCATTATTATTGTTAATTATTAATTAGTATTTTCAACTCTTTCGTAATTTCAGCAAACTGAGTATACAAACTGAATATTTAATATTACTGTCATAGTCTTAGTCTTGCGGGTCACGGTCTTGGTCTTGCGGGTCACTGCCTTGGTCTTGCCAAAAGTGGCTTGGTACCATCACTGGAAATACATATTTTGTATCTATTTTGTGTTTTCTATTTTCTGAGTTTTATAGCACACTATTTAATATTATTTTATATTGTATAGCATACTTTTTCTCTTTGTCTGCTTCAGATATGGACAGTGATGTATTATGCAAAGGGCGACTACTCGACATAATCGACAAAGACTGGAGAGAGGATAAACTTCCTCGGGAAGACGTAGCCGTGCCTCAAATGGAACTTCCTGAACCGGAGCCAGAGAACGGCAACACTAGCGAGACATTGCGTGAACAAGATCAAAAGTGGACTGACCTTGGACTTCATAATCTTCATGATGCAGCGGCTAACCCTTAACTAATAGCAGTAACCATGATAATATGCAAAGTATTAGCTAAAGTTACTTATTAATAATTAATATGAAAACAGGATGTCAGAGTCCCCATTGATAACTTGATACATTCATTTATTTTGACAGTGGCTTTATTTTAATTTTATTTTTTAGTATTCTTTGTCTGAATAGGCTGTCAGTTAGTTGATCAGAATTTAAGTCTAAAACCCAATTTCTGGTCCTAATGCGATGGTTATCAACGAAATCTTTGAAAGACAGTTATAAACTCTGTTAAATAGTAGTTAAGCTATAACAGCGGCTATTGTTACAGGAATATATTCAAATTGATTTTATTGACTCCTTCAATTTATTTAGTATAATGTTATGGTAATGTAATTTATGCCTTTGCTTACTCTTTATTTTGTGCATGTAGTAAACATATTTAATTAGGGCTTTAAACATTTAATATTTCACATGAGTTACTGTGGCAGCCACATAATTTGCATCAGCTGTCATTAGAGTAATGTAATGGATGATGTGGCACAATTTTTGTGTGAGATCTCGGTCTTGTGGGCTCCACAAGATATTGGGAGTTCAGTTTGTGCATAAATCTGGAAAGAGTCTTTATGTCTTATCTGAAGCTATAGCATAACGTAATCCTGGGCTCACCCGTCACTGACGTCGCTTTCGAGTGAGGAAACTGACGTTAACCTTAGCTTTACCAGCTTTAGTCTTTAGAATCAGCCATTCTTTTCTCTTAATTCTACAACTTCATGTGAAACACACACATTAATCTATGAGAAGTTAGTGTCCAGTTTCTCGCAGAAAGTATAAGGCCCCTTAACAACTCAATATTGAAGAAGACATTTATTTTAACTTAGCAATTGAGTGCACTGCCAATAGATAGACAATTTCGTATCCCGACCCTAG
Organism: Enchytraeus crypticus; assembly: GCA_905160935.1. Taxonomy (NCBI): domain Eukaryota; kingdom Metazoa; phylum Annelida; class Clitellata; order Enchytraeida; family Enchytraeidae; genus Enchytraeus; species Enchytraeus crypticus. The sequence goes on along the minus strand of CAJHZI010000903.1, from coordinate 2,474,061 downwards.
GTAAACTGGAATTCAAGGAAAGATAATGATGACGATGATGATCAATAGATAAACCATTTATTGCGACAACATTAGGCCTTATTTACTAAACTGAAACTTGTTGTCTGGTTCTCCCTAGTTATACATAAATAGTAGATCCTGCTGAATGTCTGCAGTCCTGCTGAATGTCTGCTGTCCTGCTGAATGTCTGCTGTCCTGCTGAATGTCTGCTGTCCTGCTGAATGTCTGCTGTTCTGCTGAATGTACGCTGTCCTGCTGAATGTTTGCAGTCCTGCTGAATGTCTGCTGTCCTCCTGAATGTCTGCTGTCCTGCTGAATGTCTGCAGTCCTGCTGAAAAATAAAATTTAAGAATTTAAAGTCTACAGAATTTAAATTTCTTGCTAGAATATTTCCTTCTATAATATGTCCCATACGTAAGGTATGGGACATATTCCTTACACATTCATTTGTGTTAAACCTTACTGAAAAGGCGCTCTGTATGGAAATCACTTAATGAGCACTGTTTTACGCCCTACAGTATTTATAGCGCTTTCCCCTTTCTATTGAATGAAAGTTTACTGATTATATGGACTTTTCTAAACGACATGTAATTATATACCACGTAATGCAACTCTTGCATAGAGTATTGGCCGAATTTCCTCGGTTACAAAAAGAAAATGTCACTTGATGTCATCATGTCGAGAATTAGATAAAATGAATAACATATATTTAAGGTCAATCGGACTTTGTAAGATTTATATTATGAATTTTTAAAAATATAATCCTGCTATTAAATGGAAAGATTTTACTCGACACCTTAACTGAAGGCTTAAGCCAAGTAAAATATTTCCACAAACTGTTTCTAACAGAATAATTTGAATTTATTCTAATATCACTCATGTTTTTAGATCATGGCAATAACTCATGTAAAAATTCTCTCTTAACGCAATGTCAAGCATACAAGTTTCGCTTCTTAGAATGGTTTTCTATAAAAAATACACATATTCCAAGGTTAAAAAGTAATAAAAATTTCAGCATAAAAGAGCTATCATTAGTTTTTTGGATCCTATCATCACCATCATCTGCTGACCTTGAATCCCAGTTTAGCTATAGGGTCTAGATAGAATAGACTTTCTCCACTCCACTCATCACTGTGGGGTGAGAAACTCTTACGTTGTAGAACACTTGCTATTTCTGGAGCCTAGGCGCTCACAACCCTGGATACCATTTCTGACGTTGTGACCCTTAGTTGATTATTGTAGCCAAATTACATCAATTATGCTACTTTTTAGCCCTAAACTGTGCATATTAATTACCGAAGTTGTAGTAGATAGTCTTTTATAATTACAAATATTTAAGTGCACCAGTATAGGGGCATTAGCTATTGGTGCTATAATTGCAATTATCTTAATTAAAATATGTTTTATCGATGGCAATTCATTATTTATAATTGAATACGTCCATACTATGTTTAAATATAATGAATGTCTCAGAGAACTTTAAAATATAACTTAATACATTATAATGCATTTTATTAAAGAGACCCTTCCCAACGTAAACAAGGATTTGGAATAAGAAGGCAATTATAGGTTCCCATTAGACCTATAGGAGCCTACGGCCCACTAACGATTAAATAACATAAGTTAAGAATTTCACATCTTCAGGCCTACTGTCTTTATATTGATAATAATTATGGTATTAATGATACTTTTTAGCGATTTAATGGAGGGGATTTATCGCACTCGGTTAAGCAGCGCGTCAACTGCTGGAAGTAAAGCCACGTTGCGCGCGGTTAGTACTTTGTGGGCGCCTACTTTGGAAGACTGAGTTTTGACAGTTTTGAATGTATAGAATCCCCATTGTGTTCGGGGCTATTCTTAAATCCGCACCGGCTGCTATTTATGCGCCAACAAAACGCAACGATTACTAATAAGTAATAACCATAGAGAGAGAAAATGAAAATGTTCAGGAAAACTACAAAAAACAGCAACCATAAGAAAGGAAACTTTACTGACTGTACATTTTATATAGCGTGTGTAACTAACATAACTTTAGTGTATAACTATAGCAAAATTGAATATATGACGTTCGGGCATATCGAATTCATATCAGAGTTTAAATTTTTGCCTAAATTCTAATTATCTAACTATATTGTGTTGACATTATAAAAGATGAGGTCTTCTATTCACCTTGCATTACAAGTTTCAGTCTGTTCTTTACTTCAGTTTGTTCAATAATAGCGACAAATGATATGGTTTAAAGCAAAAAAACTTCCTCCCCGACGGGGAATTGAACCCCGGTCTCCCGCGTGACAGGCGGGGATACTTACCACTATACTATCGAGGATTGGCAAGTGGTGTCCGCTTAACTCGTTCTTTCATACATTGGCGAGAGCTTACAGCTGCAACAAAGATCGCCCAGCACTTCATGCTACCGCGGCATATGGCTACGTTCACTTGGTGTTTGATGCCATTAGTATTATTAATATTATTGTTATTAACAACAAAGACTTATATAGCCGTGTCATGGCCGAACTTGGTCTTCGAGACTACTTTACAGAAAGAGGTCAATTGTAATAATAAGCTGAATAACAATTACATTTAAATTAATATCTAGACAGGTAAAAATGTCTACATATGAGTGGAAGTTTCACTCATATGTAGACACTTTTATGTAGACAGGGGCGGATCGAGAAATTTTTTAAGGGGGGGCCTGAAATTTTTTTAGAGTGTACATTTTTTTGCTTTCTTCGGGGCATGTGACGCAACCAGACAAATTTCTGTGGGGGGGGAGCTCAAAATTTGTTCACTATTGCGTACGGCTCATAGAGTGAGTGTATTCCCGTACCTTACCCCCCCCCCCGCTCATACCCGTCAGGGGAAAACCTAAAATTCTACATTTGTTTGGAAAAGTAGGTTAATTTTTTCACCTCTGAAGAAACTCTGCGGATCTCGACGAATTGCAAAAGTGACCTAATTTTGGCGGTGGGTGGGCTTAAGCTCCTTCCAGCCAAGGCTGTTTGCACCACTGCTACGGGACAGAGTTCATATTTTTTACTTACACCCTTTTTTCCTCTAATGCAGTGGTTATGCATTGGTTCAAGTGAAAATTGAGAGCTAGTGAAACGGTCAACATTGTTTTGGACCCCCTTCCATTATACAGTGCTCCTAGTCTCTCTCTCTCTTAGTGCACTGCCTACTGGCAGGTCCATGGTATATAACGCCTCCACTCTTCTCTGTCTTCCGCCTTCCTCTTTACTTCCACATATGAGTGAGTCTTTAAATCATCTAACATACCTAATCTCGGCCTGCCCCTGCCTCTTTTTCCTTACATTCTACCGTTTATGACCTCTTAATAGATCTTCCCCTCTTAGAATGTGTCCTAACCAACTCTTCTTCCTATTTCTTAATACATTTATCAACTGTCTATCTGTGCCAACTCTCTCTAGAACTTCCTCATTTGTAGCCTTTTAAGTCCAACTAATCCTCTCCATTCTTCTCCAAATCCACATTTCCAATGCCTCCAGTTTCCTAATATCTTCCTTCCTTAAGGTCCATGTTTCACAACCATACAATAGCGTGGTCCAAACCAAAGTTTTCAGTATCTTTATCTTTGTATCTTTGTGCTCCTAGTATATCCTAGAAAAAATCGATCTATTGGAACTGAGTTCCCTGTCGTACCCCCCTCCCCCCCTTGGGCCTCTCCTAACCACTGCCATTACTAACATTTATACATAGAAATTGCCATAGAAACAATGAAAATATACCCTGTCTTAACCCCCCCCCCGGGCCCCCCTAACCACCTCCATTACTAACATAGGGTCTATTTTCACATCGAAATTGCATAGAAACAATGAAAATATAGTTTAAAATTTTTTATCGGCGGACCTAAGGGGGGGCCCGGGCTCCCTGCCCCCTTGGATCCGCCACTGCATTAACTACAGTAGCATAGTAAATTTTGTTTTATTTTGTTTTTTGCTTTGTCTTCACACTGATAGATTGATTCTCAGTATTGTACACAAGAACTACTTAAAGCCTAAGTTATAGGCAGTGGCGGATCCAGGGGGGGGGCCCAGGCCCCCCCCCCTTAGGCCCGACGATAAAAAATTTTAAACTTTATTTTCATTATTTCTAGGCAATTTCTAGGTGCAAATATGTTTTAAGGGCGTTAGGGGGCTAGGAGGGGGTACAAGAGGGAACTCGAACAATCCGATTACCTGAAATTTTTTCAAATATAACGGAAGGGGGGGGGGCCCGAATAATGCTGACCGTTTCACTAGCTCTCAATTTTCACTTTAGCCACTGTATAAGAGGAAAAAGGGTGTACATAAAAAATGTGAACTCTCTCCCGGAAAGTGGTGCAAACCGCCTTGGTTGGGATCGAGGGGCTTAAGCCCCCCCCCATCTTCCTCCAAAATTAGGTTACTTTTGCAATTGGTCCAAATCCGCTGAATTTCTTCAGAGCCTCAGAGGTGAAAAAAATTAACCTACTTTTTTCCAAAACAAATGTATGATTTTAGGTTTTCCTCTCACTTCAGTACGGGTATGAGGGGGGAGGGGGGTGGGTAAGATACGGTGATATACTTACTCTATGAGCCGAACGCAGTATATGCTGAAAAATTGTGAGCCCCCCCACACAGCATTTTTTCTGGTTGCGTCACGTCCCGAAGAAGGCGTGGCGTAAGCAAAAACGTGTACACTGTTCAAAAGAAATTTCGGGCCCACCCATACAAAATTCCTGGATCCGCCCCTGGTTATAGGTCTAAGATCTTACCAACTAGGATGTGCACGTTTGGAAAAAGTCGAACATCTAGGAAAAATGGTCAATTTTAAGTGAACCTTGATTTGACATCTCAGTCCTAAGGCGACGTTCTTCTAATATAGCATACAACTCTCAATAAATCAATATCTAAAATTTCTTATATATGAAAAAGTTGTTTTCAATATAGGCCTAAAAGTTGTCACTATAGTTGTCATAATATTCAAACCTTTTTCCGCATAAACAGCCCTGTGAATTCTGAGATTTTACTTTCAGATCAGCGCGCCCGAGAATCGAACATAACAATTCACCTCAGGATCTGTCATTTAAGATTTCATGACCTTACCTGACACCTCAAACCACTGCTCAATTGAGACATTCAAATCCATATTGAGACATTATGACAGGTATTTAATGACATCGTGCGGTGTGTTAGTGCACTGGTGAGGCACATGTAGGCCTATTATGACAGATATTTTATGGCGCTGTTAGCATGGCGCGCATATTATATTATTCGACTGACGCAGTTCCGTTAAGTCACGTGACTGTCTGGCACTCCAGCAGCTGCCGGTCTGAAGTAAGCAGCGCTTAATTATAGATCGAATCTGCTCGTAAGTGGGAAATACTTTACTTTCGACATCAGCAATAACAATAAATTAAAAAAGTAAGCTCGCATTGTAGTGAAATGATCAACTATGTTGATATCTATCACTTTTTAATACCACATGTTTAAACCGTACAGCAATTTAGACCATTTTCCGTATAACCAGTCCAGTGAATGTCCGAGAAGGATCTGTCATTTAAAACTTCATGACGTTACCCCTACACTATTAAGACATTCTAATACATTAAATGCGATTAGAGTGCTACTAGTGTCAATGACACAACGAGCAGTATGGAACGAAATCAAAACCGATGAGCAACATGTGGTAGGTCAATAAACGGTGCAAGCCAAAATCCGGATGATCAGTTAAAGGAAACTGTTACTAGCGGAATAGAAGTTTACTTGTTGGTCGCCATTTAAATTATCAGTATTTTTCAGAGTCACATGTAGGCAGACATTAATTCAATACGGTAATTCTACACTGCCTTTAAATGCCTTCAAATTGATCCGTATTGATCTGTTGAATCACACTTACGCTACAGTTAGGCCTATGGCAATTGTTTGCACCGCGTCTTAGGGAGAGTAGTAATGGCCGTATTCACTAGAGAGATAATCAGTTGTCTAAACCCCAACACACTCATAAACTATTGTTTAGTTACAAGAGTAGCCTAATCGGATGTATGATGAGTCAAAAAATAACTTCTCAATCAATCAGTGAGAATTGAGGAGTGCTAATTAAAATTTAGCCATACAGGTTTCAAAAATTATTGCGACTCAGTGATTGTACAGGACTGGCTGACAGTAGTGAAAGGCTGATGGTTTCGTGTGATATAAGTTCAGATATTACATTAATTACAATTTAGATAAGTTCAGATGTTGCAGTTAAGATAAGTTTAGATATTAAAGTTCAGATAAATTCAGATATTAGAGTGTATGACAGTATGAAGGTGTGCGACGTTACAGATTTAAATTCAACGTCCTATTTTTCGCCAGACGAAGATATGAGGAAGTTATCAGTGTGAATAGATTATTACAATTATAAGGGGATCGATCCAAAACCAGTCAATGCTAAAAGAGATGAATGTAGAAAATGTACTGTTGCACGTGTATTTTAGTTTAATCAAACGATAATCAAACGATCAAAACTTAAGAGTTAATAAAAGAACTCAAATGCTCTATATATAAGCGGCAGCTGACAGAAATGAGCTGCCCTATTGCTGCTCAGCGACATATTGATCGTTCTCTAACCTAGCTCCAGCAGCAGCTCCTAGAATCACCGGGGAATCTCTGCGGCCAGCTTTATTAGCTTCAGAAAATTGCAGATAGAATCGATTACTATAGTAATTATCTGACAGAACAGAGCCGGCAAAGAACCGGCAAATCGATTTCTGCAGGCAGTCTATGGTTCGCAAACCAGAAAACCTCAAGATGTGGCTATAGCTACTGCTATAGCTAATGCTATAGCATTTCTCTTTGACCTCTTCTATTCAACCATTGCACAGGAACTGAGACCAATGCTCAAACCTCCATTCCAATAGTACCCTTCCTCGACTGACTTCCCGGATTTTGGCTTGCACCGCTTTTGGACCCCACACTCTGCTCATCGGATTAGATTTGGTACCATAGTGGTCAATGTTGTCATGGACGACAGCAGCAATCTAATTCTGTTGTAGTTAATGCTAAGTACGTTTAACGTCTGTGTCAACATCGCAGTGAGTTTGTGTAAGACGGTCAAATCTTATAACGTCTTACAGCATCGTTAATAAATTGACTAGGCCTACAATTATTTTGTCATTATGATCTGAAATTGTTAAGTTAAAGTATTTTTTTAAATTTATTCGCAAACGCATCTCGACAAATTATTAGTTCCAAACTTTGAATTATATAAGTTTCAGACTCAAAGAAGGAATTAGAGTAGCCAGTTATATTATAGCACCTCTTTTATCTGTAAATCGTTTCACTTCTAATTTCGTACTATTTTACTATTTTACTTATTATTGTACTCAATAACACGGAATATTCATGAAAACATTGAAAAGCCAATACTGCTTTTCTTTACTTTTCAATATTGGGACTGGCTTTCTGGATTTAGGATTAGGCATTTTTGGACACTCTTTGGATTTTTGCTCGTGTTGTCTTTAGCGCTAGTATAACATTCCAATTGTTGTTGTTATTTAGACGGATCTCATTTAATTAAAGATTTTTTCTTTTTTAACATCTTCAGTCTTAGATCAGCCATTGCCGCAAAGTACTAAAATAATTCCTGTGACTTCACTGCTGCTTACTAGGGCGGCATGTTATATTAGCAGCTGCCTTTGTCTCTCGTACGCTATTAGGCAATCATCTCCAGAGGTTCTGGTCATAGCCTGATGACCAGCAGCTTGTGTGGGCCCAATTGTGCTGTGGAAGCAGCCAAAGCTAATCTAGATGCTACAAGCTGTTCCTCTGAGAGCAGACAAAATTAATCCAGCTGCTACAAGCTGTTCCTCTGAAAGCAGACAAAGCTAATCCAGTTGCTACAAGCTGTTCCATTGAGAGCAGACAAAGCTTATCAAGCAGCTGCAAGCTGTTCCTCAGAGAGCAGACAATGCTAATCCAGCAGCTGCTACAAGCTGCTTTTCTGAAAACAGGCAAAGCTAATCCAGCTGTTTCTGACAAGCTGTTCCTTTGAGAGCAGACAAAGCTAATACAGCTGCTGCAAGTTGCTTTTGAGTTCAGACAAAGCTAATCCAGCTGCTACAAGCTGCTCCTCTGAGAGCAGACAAAGCTAATCCAGCTCCTGCAAGCTGTTCTTCTGAGAGCAGACAAAGCTAATCCAGCTGCTGCTCCTAGAAAAGCAGAAATGCCCTGGCCTCTGGGGACTATGGATAGTTTGGATGACCAGTTAAGCCGGTACAATAACTTCTACAATGAGTTGCAACATAGTAGTCTTAATGGGGATAATAAATAATGATAATGATTATAAAATACCTATAATGAGAAAAATATAAAAAATATATAATACAGTATAATCAGCACGTTAAATCTAATGTCCTTTTCAACAGGCGACGATGATGCAAATAGCATCCTGATCTAAACATTCGAATCACTCTGAACCAATTAAACAAAGCAATTCAGAAAGCGAGTTAGCAGGAAAAGTGAGATCCTGAGCGATGCCGGTCCGGCAGTCAGGATTAACAATGTGCAAGTCTAAGCAAGGAATATCTAGATTGAAAATAATGAAGAAGATTCCGGAAAACTTGCAGACAAACGGCGATGTAGACTAAATTATACTTATAAAAATTTTAATCATTAATTATTTCATTCAGAATTTGGCTACGCTGAAGCTTTTAATACATCACTAGGATCTTCATGTGCTGCATAGCCATAATTATTATGTCTGTAAATGCTGTTAAAGTTTTAGAAGACTCGGCGCATCATAACAAAATTTGAAATTAAAATGTAAAGTAAAATAAATAAAACGAATGCTTAGTTGAATAAAATTGACTTCTTCTATCATACGAAGCGAGTCATATGGTGCATACAGCTGTTACAGCTCAGGCAGCAGATTCAGCTATAGTTCGGAAGCAGCAGTCAGCTGCTTGGAAACTAATTCCGGAGCTTTCCATTCAGCCTTCACGACGTCAAACGGAATCATTGACGCCACCTACACATCAACACATTGTTCCTGGAATCGTTTTCCTGATGCTGCATTGTTCGATAGAATTCATCTTTCTGTCGAAGTAGCCGGCCTTTTATGTTGCCAAAAAATACATAAAGCAGTCATTTATCAAGGCATTTCTGGCAGATCTTAGAATTAAGAGATGTCTCATGCTCGTGTAAAACGTTTTGTCTTATACTAGCGAACTTGTAATAGTCGCTAGTGTAAGAGAAAACGCTCATATTTATGAACTCATACCGTTATCCTTTTGGATTCTGCTCACGGCGAAATGGGCTCCCTATGCGTTCCTCAGATAACATTCACTGAGCAGGGGCGTCATGCCTTAAGAAAACAATCCTGTCTACCCATACTATACTATCCTATCCCATACCCATCTCTCTACTATCCTTTCCATCGATCTATATCTGTATCTCTCCCTCTAGATATTCGAACGCGGATCAGTATGTGCGAGCGTGCGAGGCTAAAATCATGAGTTCGCCCGTCACTGGCATCGCTTTCGAGTGAGGAAACTGATGTTAACATTAGCTTTACCAGCTTTTTATCGCTCTCTTTCTCCCTCCCTCCCTCCTTTCCTCTATCTCTCTCTCTCTTTCTCTCTCTCTCTCTCTAGTGTTTTGACAACTGACAGATCCAAGGTACACATTCCTAATAAAAAATCTGCCTTAATTCATGCTTCATAAAGAGCGCCCCATCTATTACAAAATTAACGTCTCACAAAGAATTATACGCCTTAACCATATTTGAATGTAGTCTATAGATTTAGAAATATAGCCTTTTCCTTCCTCAATTCTTGCTCAGTCACCTCTTATGACATGTGCAATTTAGGGTTGGTCTATTCTTCGGGGCCCTGATGCAACTAGAAAAATATTTCTGTGAGCCATTTTAACCCCAAAATATCCCTCTTCTTTGTGATTTACTTTGCTCTTTGTTATTTACTTTTTCACGTAAAAATTTTTGCTGTCTTTCTGTTTTCTACATTACTGTCTATGTTAATCGCTTCGTAACGTCTACTGCCTTTAATTACTTTCAATTTTTAATTTACTACAAATGTTATGCTCGTTTCATAGTTTTCGTTAGTCTTATTATTACATTGGATTATTGTTTGAGGAAATACCGCACCGAATATACACCGCAGTCTCCCGATTGTAGAAGAGTCACTAAGTTCGAATCTATGGAACGCTAAATAAACTTAATCTCCACCTTCAAATTTTCCTTGGAACACTGTCATCGTTGTTTAAGAATCCCATATTAACGACATTTCATGATGTCCTAGCGGCCATGCAGAAACGAATATAAATAAGAAGCATAACTTGCCATGTAGATAGAAGTGTATCTTCACCTATTACGGGTTTACCAACCAGTGACTGGTATACTACATTGTGTATTTGTTATGCAAAATCGAAAGTTTAAATAAATAAATAGTAGCATGCTTGAAGTGACATTTATATATTATGCTAGATGTTACGATTTACATGCAGATCAATATAAGCCTATATATATAAGCACTCTGAAAGATCTTCTCTAACTGTATATTTTTAGTTTTGATATATTAGTGAGATTTTAAATTTGTTTCATAGCTTATTTTTTCAATAATCCTATTTATTAGCAGTTACATTTCAGAATACTATCAAATTTAGCTTTTTAAAAGCGAGTAATATATATTGTTTAGTTACCATTTCTAAGTCATCATATCGGTTCCTGGTCAACTTTTGTGACTATAGAGGAAGAGAACAAAAGGCTTAGCTGTGCATATTGCTTATCCTTGTTCACGCCTTATCGTTGCTTGTCAGGCAGACAAAGAAAGAGAGCAACTCTATCCGGCTGACACAGGCCATCTTGAATGACCTCTAACCTCACCAGACGAGGATAGGATCTTGAATATTTTATCTCTTTCAATGCGCTGTTATAATAGTCTATCCATTACGAGCTCTACTCTGCTTCACCAGTCTTCTATACAACGATAAATCGCCTTATCTGAAACCTTAATATCTAATTATATCTTACTACAATAATTTGAATTTTGCTGATGTTTGTAGCAGCTGGGAACAATATAGCTTTATTAAATTGGTGAACTAATCAATCAGTAAGAAGGTTCAATAGTTCATCATATTCTCTCGAGTTCCACCTCCCCACCTGCCCCCCTCTCCCCCTACACCCCTCTTCCCCCTACACCCCGCTCTTGCACGACCTCAATCACTGGCACAGCGGTCCATCAGCCCTGATTTCAAATTGCACGCCATCTGGCACGAACTGCCATGCCGAAATGTAATTTAGTCAGACATTAGAAATAACTCAGCAAAGAGCAGACTCGATCAACGTGAGCTGGGAGCAGCTTTACGCAAGCTTGCGTCAATTATATTCGACGTTTGCGTAGGATTAAACCAGCTAAAAAAGCTAATGTTAAAGTCAGTTTCCTCACTCGAAATCGATGTCAGTGACGGGCGAGCCCAAGATTTGAACCCCGCACATGCTTATCCGCCGTCGAGTATCTTACCGACATCGCCACTGGCTCCAGCCAGGAACAAGGATATGACATTTGATCCAAGAAATAAATAACAGCTATTTCAAAACTTCGTATAATTATTTATTTAACATGTTCAGGATATTAGTACGAAATAGTCGCATCTGACTGGACGAATACTGTAGGTACTTAGACAGCAAAGCAGGAATATATTCTTGGAATTGTTACACTAATTTAATTTTATGTAATTTTTATCTGTTTTTATATAAAAGAACTGATTAAAATAATTTAACTGTGATTCCGACAATCCTTGTATCCAGGGCAACATCAAGAACAGTGTAGTGAGTGGGGATAGTGTTACCCCGCTCACCGGGACTTGTATGGGACGCAGAAGTCCACATGCCATAAACGAGTAAGAGATGGTAAAATAAAAGCTAAGGTTAACATCAGTTACCTCACTCGAAAGCGATGTCAGTGACGGGCGGGCGGGCCCAGAACTTGATCCCCGTACATAGGCTACTGATCCGCGGTCGAGTATCTTATCGACATCGCCACTGGCTCCAGCCAGTGAGTCAGCAATCATCTCTTTTTAAACTACAGCACGCCAGGATTTTCGTTTAAAAATATGATTATAATTTACAGTTGTTCAAATTTGCAAAATTTACAATAATAATAATATTAGTAATAACACCCTAGGTATTGCGAAAATTCTAGCATATAATTAACAAATAAATATTTTACGACAATAATAATAACAATAATCATTTTAATGCAACATAGTCAAACATTTTATAGTACTGAGTTGTTGCAAATAACAGAGTGCAGAGTGTTGAGTTTGCTGGTGTAATATATTTAAATATAGCTATCAATCAACAATTAAAATGGTTTAATTATTTGCATTTGATCTGATCGATCTATTACTTTCTTTGTTCAATGTTATCCTTAAGTTCTGCATTCTGTAATCATGAGCTTCTTAGCCATTCGCTTTGTGATTAAAACATAACATGATATCCTTAAATAGATTGTTTATCCCTCTAAAGCTGTTTTCGGGCGAGAATTGGCAGCAAGGGATGTGACGACTAACCGATCTATAGAACGTGAGCGAGCCTAGTAGCTGCTTAGCTGTCTCCAGCAGCAGCGCGCTACTTGTCAGCTGCCGCTAGGCGCAGCTTATTGGCTGAAGCAGCTGTGTTAGTGGACAGGAATATCTGTGTAACTGCTGCGTTCAGAAGCTCTATTTGTTGAAAGTGCTTTAGGGGACGATTAAAATTAGTGATTCTTTTATTCATTTCTTTTGCATTTACTGAAAAACTACTAAACCATTTCATCGTTACGTAAGGTACATGTTTTTAACATTCTCTTCGTTGCATGTATGGAATACGATTAATTGGAAGTTGTAGATTCGTTAACGCTATGCTGTCTCTCTCTCTCTCTCTCTCTCTCTCTCTCTCTCTCTCTCTCTCTCTCTCTCTCTTACAAATTAGCACTCCATCGATCAACATGATTATCCTAATGTAAAGCCTGTTGTATGCTGACGTTCATCCATTAGAACTTTTCTGATATTGTTTTCAGTTTAGCTAAATATATAGCTACTTTCATCAGAGAACATTATAGTTTAATCAGACTGAGTAATAGAGTAAATAGGCTATAGCTAGACCACTTTGTTTTGATTATATTATCAGAAAGAAATACAGGCTCCATTAATAGCTATACTAGCATTTAGACCGCTTAATATGGAACCTTATTCTGAAAATAAAGAAATAACGAAGAATCGGATGAAAAATTTGTAAAAGAGATTCCGCAGATGTTGGCTGATTTTATATAAATATTATTATATAAAAATCAAGTGGGTGAGCTCAGGGCAGTATCATAAGTCCTTGGCCTGCTATTAGGCAGTGCACTGAGAAAGAGAGAGAGAGAAAGAGAGAGAGAGAGAGAGAGAGAGAGAGAGAGAAAGAGAGAGAGAGAGAGAGAAAGAAAGAGAGAGAGAGAGAGAGAAAGAGAGAAAAGAAATAGAATAGAGAAAGAGATATAGAGAGAGGGAAAGAAAGAGAGTGAACTAGAGTGAGAGAGAGAGAGAGAGAGAGAGAGACTTTGATGAAAAGAAGCATCCAATAACAATACACGAACCTTGTTGTACGTAGTGTCTACTCACCCCCCCACCTCCCCACTTCCATGAAACTACTCATTGCATGAAACTGAGCCGCTGACAGCAGCAGCTGAGAGCTGAGCCGCTGACAGCTAAGGTGCTGTCAGCAGCAGCTGAGCCGCAGAGAGCTAAGCTGCAGACAGCAGCAGCTGAGCCGCTGAGAGCTAAGCTGCAGACAGCAGCAGCTGAGCCGCTCACAGCTAGCCTATTCGTGGCACATCGTGAGCAGAAGGACTTCAGTACCGCTCCTAGCTGCTGATGAGAACTGAACGGAGTAGAGTGCTGATGTCATCGTGGAGGAATCGATGTGTAATTATAATACCACATTATCTCTCTCATCATCTGGGATTGCTTTAATTGACGCTCGGTAAGCTGACGTTGATGTGTTCGTTAAGTTTCGCGTACTTTAATTTCTATAGAGAAGTCATGTTATTGAATAATTTCTAATATGACGCCCTAAAAAGTATTTTATTTAATACTGAATAAAAATAATATCTGCTACAGCAGAAAATTGCTCTCCGTATCTCTCTCTCACTTCTCTCTCTCTCTCTCTCTCGTTCTTTCTTTCCTTTTTTCTTTCGTTCTCTCGACATCTCTTTCTTACTCTCACCTTTTCTGCTCCGTCCATTAATAGCTCGTTCTCTCCTAATTTGCTGAATGACAGGTTCGTAAAACATAATTCGCTTTCTGTTAGTTCTTTGATGCCGTCAGAAATATACACTTTACAGCCAACCGCTTCAATCTATCACAATGTTATATCATTTGACTTCTGTTTGAGACAATATGGCGTGTGGGATAATAAGAATAATGACATTAGGATTACTAAGCATCATACTCGCAATTGGGCAGAGGCATATTTCCAATCATTGAAAGTATTCTTTCACTTTACAGAGAATTGGTATTTTATGCTTCGGCTCTTTTATTTTTAGCTAGTTTAATTAGACAAGTATCTATATTCAGTGCGCTATTTAGATTAAGTCTTATTTATCAAATTTCAGATAAGAGTAAAAACCGGGGTTAAATAATTTTTTAAAATTAAAATAGAAATTATCATAAACGATGGAAGCTAGCATTAATAAGGATTTTAGCATCTATGCTACAAAATAAAAGAAATATTGTTGCAAACAATAAGAACTTACGATAAGGTGCCCTGCATTGCTACTGATATATTTATCCGGTGTTTTTCAAGATGACAGCAGAAGGTAAAAAAATTCTAAAAGTCTTCTGTTTCGCTCACAATTGTGATTGACCCACCCCCAAACAGTAGGCCTACTCATTCTTTCTGATCCACCAATATTTTTTATCCGCAAAAGTCTAATGGATTAAGTCAAATTGAGTGTCAGTTTCCTATCTCGAAAGTAATTCAGTGAATTAGTTAGCACAGGATTCGTACCCTGCACCTACTGTGCCCGCAGTCAGACTACATATGCTAACCACTCATCTTAGCTTACAGCTTCTACATTGACGCCATTATTCAATGTCACCAATTATGTGTAATAGTTATTATGTAATAATTTTAATTGTTTTTTAGTTTCTTGGTTAGTATTCTCCTAAACGGATTTTGTTTTTCGGTTGACGAAAAGTTTATTACTTAATGTCAGCACCGCATAAACGCCAAAAGATGCACTAAAATTATCTCGAGATTAGGCTTTTCTTTCACTCGAGCCCCACCATAAGCCAGGGCGCCCAAATTAATTGTTATAATATTAATAACAAATAATACCTATTAATTGTTAATTTGAAAAGGTGCTTAGATTTTATTTGATATATAAGAAAATCATTTTACTTAGCTATTCTAGTGAGTTTGAATTAACTTGCTGAGTAGGCCTACCTACATCTACATGTAACATATACATTATTTATTTGCCATTTAGAAAACAGAAGTAGATAAAATTTGTGCATCAATTTGTTCTTTGTGCAGTGAAATTAACTCTTCCTCAATAATTATAATCTAATTGGATAAAGAGCTATTTGTGCCCCAAATTTTAAAATAAGTCCCAGAAAGATTCTAGTAAAGTCAACATTTCCTAGTTGACTTGTCAGGAGCTCCTGAAAATTTTGTTAAAATATTCTCCATTTGAAGAATAGGAAGTTGAGATTTAAAAATCCGAAAAAGCTGTGAAGCCATTTTTAACGCCATTTTCATCTCTAGAAGCGATGTCAGTGACAGGAGAGACCAGGCTCAAGGAAAGTGAGAGATCATATGATATATCAGCCTGTGTTTTATCTAGCATTTGTTACGTATACTTTGCGTTTTGTCGCTACTGAATTAATACTAATAGGCCAGGTGCTGAAGAAGGTACTATTCACGACAATAAAAATTATTCTGAAACCATTGCCGTTAGTATTAGCCGTTATGATTTTATATGTTCTCGTAGATGAGAAAGCAGCAACAACTGACTATATCTAGTAGGATTCCTTTTATTTTTTCTTCATTCGAAGTTTCTTATCTTAATCTTTAGCATGGGTTCTTTTTTTGTTCTTGTATTCGTTCGTTCGTTCTGCCATTACTTCTTCCATGTTTAATTTAAATGTTCTGTTCAAATAGTCTTATATTCCTTTAAAATCATAGAAGTTGAGAAAATATTTGCATTCTCCCGTGCATTCATTCTTAAGAATATTCTTGTATTCGCTTATTAATTCGTTCGATCAATCTTTAATTTATTTGCAATTTCTACGCGAACATACATTACATGTAATATAAGATTAAATACAATATATACTACGTATGTAGAAAAGTAGATTCTATCAGTTGTTTTAAATTTGTAAATAATTGGACACATACATTTCTATTAGTTTTAATTAATCAATTAGTTAATATTTTTATTAATAATTATTATTTTTTATTATAATTCATTTATCGACTATACATTATATTGGCATTATCAGGTGTACACGTAATATGATATTGTTAGCTTTGAATACCAGATTCTACTATGCACCCAGACCCATACTTAGTGGATAAATATATACGTAAATCATTTCAATAAAAATTCAATAGTGTACCATCAATTAGTCATATTATATGATATAAATGCTAAGCTGTTCGTATCCTGATCGATAGCCTTAGGGTTCTTCAGGAAGCCACAAACCATTGTTCACTATTGCAGTTTATTGTATATCATTACGTTATTTTGTAAAGTGTTGTGGTTTGGAATAAATAAATAAATAAATAAATTATTTGTGTAAATGTGCAGGCCTACCGTTATAATCTTGTGGAATATTTCTGATAAAGATCATACGGCGGGTTCGTCGATTTTACCCGCTAGGGAGCCTTGCGACCTCTTCTTACCTTCGTAGGGAAGCGAGAGCTAGTTTACTATTTACTCCAGTAACTTTATTTCTACACCGTCTCAGACGTCACGTGACGCTTCAGACGTCACGTGACTCATCAGAATCAGAACTATCAATTGAGCGCAAAACAGAAAACCTCTACTGGCCACGAATTATAAACTAGGTTTCCAAAGTTTTTATACGTTAACGTTATTATAAGCTAACTAGAATGTTCTATATTGGTAAATTTCTCAAAACTTTGGATTGGTGTTCCTCAGAGAGAGTCTGAAGTAGGTTTTAATATCATTTTCATCTGATTTTAGAATTTCGGTGCCTGTATAAGTTCTAGTTGTATATCTAAATCCTACATATTTCAATGATCTCGAGGTCTGCTGGGGTTTTACTTTACAATGCTTTGGCAAATGTAGATTCAATATTTACAATATTTCCAACTTTCCGCCTCAACTCTGAACATTAAGCTTTCCATTGATCTAAATGTAAATTCCATCAAAATGTCTAAACCTAATTAATAGGCCGTCGCAAGATCAAGCCTGACTAACATGCAGCATATGGTTAAGTAAAGAGCAATAAAGGCTTCAGCACCTTCCATCATAGTCTTTGTTTTTAGGCTATCCTTGAGAAGCACCTTTTATCAGTTTTCTCCTCAGTTGAACTGTATATCTCTCAGATTAGAATTGCAAGATTTCTAGATTTTTAAATGTGACTTTCTTGTATGAATTATTATTTTTTGTATTTTAACAGAAAACATGAAAACTTGAAGAATTGGAGTAACTTGGAGACGACTGTAGGAACAATGATCAACTCTATATCTCATCGAGACCTCCATGTGTCTCACTGAAGCACAAATTTCTTCATGTTGTGGGCGTGTGCACTACTGCACAAGCCAACATTTACTCAATGCCACGTGGCGTACAGGGGAATGCGCAACTGATTGAAGATTGTTTGCGGACGAATATTCTTTTCTTCAATTAACAAAACGATCTGTTAAACCCTTCAAAAGTTCATCCGTTCAACCGTTCATCAGTTCAACCGTTCTTTTGGTCATCTCTTCAACTGCTCATAAGTTTACTTTATCTCCTCGCCAACTATTAACTCAACAGTGTAACAGTTCAACAGTTCCCCTGTTCTACAGTTCATTCGTTCGTCTGTACACAGTTAATCAGTTCTACCGTTTGATATCTCATCAGTCCATCCGTAGATCTGTTCATTAACGGAACCAATTTTGATCATCTGAGATAAGATAGTCATTTACTTATGCAGAAATTATTTTTGAGAAGCATAAATAAAGTTGACAATTGCTTGCACTAATAACAACGATCAGAGAGCTACTGTCGTCCGTGACAACAACTTAACTAAGCTCACAGTCTGAGCACTGCCATAACATTGGAAGTCACTGATCACTTCGCACTGCGCGTTCACTGGTGCTTGCCTTGGTGTGTGATTGATTTACTAAGGCACGCGGTGAATGCCAAGAGCGATGTTGAGTTACACCACTGCTACATGTCATCATGTATGGTTCGGTATCACGATTATTTTATACCTACCTCTCTTTGTCAAGCAATTGCATTATATATAACTATGCCATGGAATGATGGAAGGCAGAAATGTAGTGGCAGATTAAGTCATGTGGATGGGATTTATTCTGTGCATAGGGTGACTTACCCTGTCACAGGCTCGCCCGTCGCCAAAACGCTTTCAGGCGCTAAAATTCAATATTAGGAAAATCCTTTTCTATGACGTCACATTGACGTCATAGAAAAGGAATGTTCGTGACATTTAAAGAATAATAATATTAAAATAATCCTGAATCAGAATATAATACCGGAAGGTCTAAGTTATAAATTAATCTACACTGAGATATAGAAGAGCTAATAAAGATCATCAAAATTTAAGCCCATATGCAAATAGAGAAAAAAACGATGGGCTTACAATTTTACATTTAGTAAGCAAAACAAGTAACAACCAAACGCCTGGTTTGAACTGTAAATTGAATGGCATAGTCTGTAGTGCGTGCAGACGAGCCTGAAGCTAGTAGCACTTAGGAGGTCGTAGGTTCAATTCTAAGCATTTCTCATTCATGTGGTTTTTTCATTATATGAAAATAGAAGTAGCCTAAAGCCTTTTAGTAATTGAAATGCATACTTACAATATGCAATATGTTTAGGAAAAGCAAGGCCTATACTATCTTCATTATATTTCCATGATTGTATGCCAGAGGTAGAAAAAACCTACTTTTACCAAAAACTGTTAAATTTTCGCTTTTTTAGTTTTTTCCATGAACAGTTACTTTAAAAGCTCGAAATCTCTGAAATCATAACCAGAAATGAGAATTAAGTGTGAAGCTGCATTATAGGCTTGACTAGGACTTGAGATTTCTTTATGTTTTTAGCCAAACTAAACATCAGAAATCTCAACATCATTTTTGCCACTCCTGCTGTTTGCTAAGGAAACCATTAAGCAACATGGTATTTAGTTTTCACCTATCTCAGTTCACTATGCTAACTTACATGTACATATAAGACACTGCACTAAAAATTGCTCTAGATTTTACTGAAATAAGAGCGCCTCCACTTTTGCGTGACCCATATTGATAAGATCTGAGAAATTGTCCTCTTCATCGATCATTTAGCCAACCTATACGACCATTACCTAGGCCTATATTCGATGATTGTCGAGATAATTCAAATAAAATCAGCTTGCTAAAAGCTGCAACCCTTAGGCCGACCAGACTAGTCTTTAGGGCCCTAAACTCTAGTCTCTAGACGTCTGCAGTTTCAAAGCCTAGATCTCTGCCCCCATTGAACCATCCAGTCTACTTGAGATCATACGTCATTTACTATATCAATAATCAAATATTGTTTTTAATTTTATTTATCAAGAAACTGCTTAAAAGAGTAATTAATTTTCATTTTGTTTAATTTTTAAATTTGAAATAACTAACTGCATTAGCGATCAATGATGCGATCAATGATGCTTGAACAATACGGTGTAAGAATGAAGTGGGATGTCCATACAGAGAATGTAACTTAACTTTTGGATTAAATAGAAGTTTCTAAAATTTGACTATATTTGTATATTCAATTATAAACAATTAACATATCTTAATTGTTCTATATCTATCTGATTACATAGGCCAACTGTACATTCTCCCTGTCTCTCACTCACTCACTCACTCACTCACTCACTCACTCACTCACTCTCTCTCTCTCTCTCATTTTCATTCTCTTCTCTCTCACATTCACGATCAATCGATCTCACTTGGCAGGTCCAAGGTAGGCCTACACTACACATATTCTTCATTGTACGAGTTTACTTTCATACGGTGCAGTAATTAAGCAATTATAAACACAATTCGCTCCAGTAGAAATATATTAATCTTATCGAGTCCAAGCACGTTGGAATAATCGAGTCTTACAAGTACACAATACCTTCCAACACCTTGCGATACCTTCCAATGCCCTCCAACATATTCCATAGTGTTGAATTGATTAATCCATCAATAAAAACTGAATGAAATAAAAGAAATCTATAATTAATAAATCAGTCACTAACTCGCAGTCAGTTGCATATAATGAATCAATCATTCAATCAATATAGGCCAAATCATTAAACAAACTTCTCATTTAATTAAAAAAAATTGCTTAGGCAATTTTGTATTTTTAGCTAAAACTCACTAGTAATGGCCGAAAGAATAAAGCGCGTCCTTAATAGTCTGTGAAGCAGGAGTCTTTAGGTTCAACCCTAAACCGGATTATCTCTGACAGTGTAATTTGACCTATATCCTTTGCGACAAATTATTGATTTTGTACTTATAATAGCTATATTGTTATGTAAAGATGCATAGAAGAACTTTAAGAAGAAATTAGATATCGCCATAGGTATATAAGAAAGTTCTCTCTAATACTTCGTTAGATATCGCTGAGTTTATCAAGTTATCGTATCTATGGTTTTAATGGCTGGTTTCAATTTACTCCATATTGTTCAACAGCTGCTTTAGTGATTGGTTAATACTTTGCTGAACCATAACGAAGGCGCCTCATTGGCTGCTACCGTAATATTCTTTAATAACATGGTTATTAAAAGTTGTTTGTTTTGTAAAATTAAAATACATGCAATTTCTAACTTGAATTGATGAAATAAAATATTTTCACTAGAGATACTCAATGCACCTAATAAAATATTAAATAAATACGATACTTATACTGTTTGTGAATATTTTTAGGAGTAAATATTAGTCTTAATGGATCACAATCTACAAGTTATTTTTATATTTGTTAAAAATTCTGTTTTTATCCTTGTTTTAATAGCCTAACAAATTTTAGAAGCTAGTATTAGTTTAAAACTGTCAGGGTGTTGAATTTTCATTTTTGCTCTGTTTAATGGAGCTTGTATTTTTAATAGGCTGGACGTTGTCATTATTGTGTTCGATATTGCCATCGGAGACTACTGAAACATTTAAGTTGGTACTTGCTGTTGATATAGTAAGGAAAAACGTATGTAAGATACGTTGATAAATTTTAGCTTTTGCGAACATTTGGTTACTTCAGCTAGTTTGAACATTTGAGTCTTTTTGCCGTTAAGTGCAGTTTAATTATTGTGAAAAAAATGAATGACGAATAAAAATTTATGGAAATTCTGGATATATTTATATATGAGTTCCTTAAGATATATATATACACCTAAATAACAATGGTCTTTCTAAACAGTAATGGGATACTCGGAGTTGACCCAAGAGACTCCTGAGTGGCCTGCTGTCTAATTCAACTGCAACAAAAATATTATTTGTGATCATGTGTTATAAAATCAAGCACTAATTTTCAAATTGTATTCTGTATTAAAGATTTAGCAATTAAGAGCTATGCTTCCAAGTTACGCTTTTGCTCAAAGTTAAAAATTTACAAAGATTTTCTACTTCTGAAAGTCTCAGTCTGTAAGGAAGGAAGTATATATTTATTGTCTGTTTTGTTTGCAGAGTAAAATTGCTTCAGTGTGGGCACGGATGATTCGACTTGTTTTCCAGTGTTTTCTACTCTTGGACGGTATGATCTAAATCAGTAAAATTAAATAGTCTTGATTTGAAAGATTCTGATATATTTCTGAAATATAAAATTGACAATTTATTGATCAGTGCAATTATTTCTGTATTTAGATGTAGAGTATTGTCCCTCGGTCTATCCTTCCTAAACTGAATATCTTTAATTGGCACTCCCCAGCAAAGTCACCAATTCTTACATTTTCAAAATCTTGCTCTCACTACTACTCTGAAGACTAAAAACCTCGGTATCATATGTGATGAAAACTTCAACTTCAAATCTCCTATTTCTTCTGTCTGTCTTTCCTCTTTCTTTCAAATCAGGCGGATGCGGTCATCTTTAGATAAAAAATCATTCATAAGTATTGCTTACACATTAGTTCATTCTAAACTTGACTACTGTAACTCATAGCTGTATGGCTTAACTTCTTCTTTCACACGTCTGCAGTGTGTCCAGAATTCGCTTGCACTTGTTCTCTGTCGATCCTCAAGACTTCAGGCCACCTCTAGTTTCTTACTTAGTAATATTCATTGACTTCCTGTCTTTCAAAGAATTAAGTAAAAAATTTCTCTGTTAATTTTCTCGTAGGCTTGATTCTTCTGGTGCCAAACCGCTCAAAATTCCTAATATTCTAATATAATAATATTATAATAATTCCTCATTCGGTGATCGCTCATTTTCTTTTTCAGCTACAGCTGTTTAGAACTCTCTGCCTCCTGATCTTCGCACATGTTCTACTGCTTCCATTTCTCTAGTATGTTGGAAACATATCTTTCTCTGCATAGATTTATTTAATCTTGCATTACTGTTTCTTTATCACTGAACCGGCACTATTTAGGATCTTTTTCTTTCTCTTCAGCACTTGTTTTTCTCAGATCATTTGTGTGAATCGATTTGTAGTGACATAATGGGGGGGGGGTTGTGCCTGACATCATCCTTTTATGAGGAAATGAGCGTTAAACCTTTTTTATTATTATAAGGAAATGCCTCCTACTGGACTCTTAACATCCATCGTATTAGATTATATAAACATGGCTGCATATTGAAAATAAATCGATCTGTCTTTATTTTTTCCCAAACAGGACAAACTTTATAGCATAACAAACTTTAGGCTGCTGTGAAATGTGATTTGTGTCGCTCTATTGGGAAAGTCATATCTCTACTCCCAATTAATTTTTGCATGTGCAGCTGTCGCATTTGAGGCTATGGAATGTAGGCGAGAAAATATCTCATGAACCCTATGGTAAATGATTTCATAAATAGTGACATCGTAAATGATTTCATAAATAATGATTGCTGATTGTAGACATATTGTGATTTTTCTGTAGATCTTGATAGTTTGGATAAGATTCATTGCTTTTAGGCTTTTAAGTTCCTCTAGGTTCTGATGCTTACAGAATTTATTAGTTTATGTTATTGTACTTTTGTTAAAGTCCAATTTAAAATTGATTTAGTTAATTGATTAAATTATTTCAAATTTTGGATTATGGTATAATAATCTTATTGCTTTACGTTTCAGAATGAAAATAGAGATTCTGCCCGAGAAATTGATTTGAATGAGGATTTAGTCCGAGAAGATTCCCACTCTCTGATATGGAAATTCTTTGAGAGATTGTTCTTTCTTGCCTAATTATGATTCTCCTGGCTACTTGATATCGTTGAGTTTTTCAAAAACTAGTAATATGGAGAGAGATGTGGACAGTAGTGCAGCATCAGCTGAAGAAGGATATTCTGCAAATAATGGCAAAGTTTATAAAGCCATACCCAATGGACTCTGTTCTACTAAGTTCAAACTAACAAAAGAATTGTTATCAAAGGTTTCTTTTTCTGTTGAGAAACATAAATCATCTGAAACAAAAATGAAAGCCAGAAAATCGAGTGTTTTGAAATCAGAAATTAGTGCGAATGAATCTATCACAACTGATGTTAAAGAAGAAGATGAAAAGTCCTTAGTGCACGAGCAGGAATTAAATGGAAAAACGGTATTTAAGTGTCGCAAATGTGACTTTTTGACGCACATAAGAAAAATTTTGAATAGACATCTCTTGAAGCATAAACTTCATTGTGATTTATGTCCATTTTGTACATTTAGTAAGGTAAAGTTAATCGATCACAGAAAACAGGAGCATAATATATCAGAGTCTTCAGCTACGAATGACGGGTTTTTAATCATTGAACAAGTTGAGTACGATTCAGATGATAATAATGAAGATGAAAATGTGGCCGAAACAGCAACTGATGTTGCTGGTAAATCTCGGCAAGATGAGAAATTTTCTGACGATATGAGAAGTGATATCGTTGATACTAGCATCGATAGAGTTGATAGATTAGTGCCGGTAAGGGGTGAGGATGGGCTGTATCATTGTGTAGAGTGTTTGTACAGTAGTTCGCACGAAGCGGCCATTCGCCGACATCAGGCTCATCACATTGTTGATGGACCCGTGAAATGTCCTCATTGTTCCTATAGGAGTTCATCAAATCATCGTATTCGTACTCACGTATCGTTGGATCACTTCATTAGTAACCGAAAAAATGCAGATGCAAGTAAAAATATCGAAAGCCTTGGCTTTAATTCTGTTGTTAAGTCGGAGCCGATGGAGAATGATGATATTATGAGTTCGTATTCCACTCGGGAAGAAAAGAAATCTTTGTCAGTGAAAAGAAAAAGAAGTTCAGGTACATTATCTGCTTCGGAACAGAAATCGACTGAAGAGCAAGCGATAGCCTGTCCTCTTTGTGGTGGTCATTTTAAAACTCGCTATTTTTTCAAGAAACATTGCTCTGAAAGTCATCGTGATGATAAATTCTTTTTGTGTTCAGAATGCATAGCTTGTTTTACCACAAAAGTGGAACTTCTACAGCACAGTAGAGTTTCTCACTGCTCTTCAAATACTGACACCTTAACAGAGAAATTATCACCCGATGTAGGTCGTGCTAGATCAGACGCACGTACTATTTTGGAAGACAGTGTGAAGCAATCACCGTTTGTTAGCCTACGTTGTTGTGTGTGTAGAAAAAGTTTGAAAACGCGAGAACAATTTCAACAGCACTGTAAATGTAAACATAAGGATACAAGCATTTTCTTTTGCCCTTATTGTAACAGCAACTATTTAACGAGTGTCGGACTTTTGCGTCACATTTCACTATTGCACGAAGAAAGCTCGAACATTGATGTCGACTCTCCTGATATTAGAATTTGCCATGCGAAACATCAGGATGAGAATTTTGCGGAAGCATTTAATAAATCTGAGTTGCGGTCAAGTAGTAATCCAGTTAGTTTAAGGCCAGATAATGATGAATACGAAGATTTGTGCACTGTGATCAATGTAGAGGAAGGAACTGTAACTCATATACGTAATGATCAGCATGAAAACTCTGCACTGGATGAACCCGTTGCAAAAAGACTAAAATTGGAGAAAAATAAATCGCAGCATCAAGTTGATTCGTCTGTAAAATATCAAGCTTTACCTAGTAACCGTGAGCAGAGTTTAAGCTTCAAATTGAATAAGATTTCATCAGGTTGTAGCGATAACAAAAATTTTGTATCCTTGCCGAAATTAGGTTCACAAAGTAAAGAATGGCGTGTTAAAAATATTGATGCTAATTTGCAGTCAGGAGAGCAGACTTCCAATGAAAAGTTTCTAAAACCTGTCTCTCGCAAATTTAAGTTGCGGTATAACAGCTCAAATGCATCGTGTAATGCCCTGGATACTACGGATGATGAACTGCCTGATATCGGCAGTGTCACTTCAGAGAAGTCTGCTTTGAATTCCAGTGATCGTCAGCTGTTGTTCACTTGCCAGAGTTGTGAATTTAGCACTAATAGTCAGGTTAAACTGAATAGACACAAAGCAAAACATCGTCTGTTATTTGGTTGCAGTGCCTGTGACTATACGCATGAGCGTAGGGAAATAGTCCTGTCTCACATTTCTGAACATCTTCCCAAGCAAAATGCTATGATCATCGAAGTGACAAGTCCCAAGAAAAGTAAAGTCTTGAAACGTCATAATTCTAATCATAGTTTACAATCTGCTGCGGACACAGCCAGTGACTCTAACTCATGTACTAGTAGCAAACGGGCACTAAAAGATGTTTCGAGTATAGGCAACAGCAGAGCCAAAATCAGTGGTATGGATTCGTCAAAGGCGAAGAAAATAAAGAAAGGCAGAGAAGGAATAACTGAAGGCAGCTCTACTGTCTCTCAGCGGTCAGCCGCCAGTTCTGATTCGCTGCACAAAAACTGCGGGAAGAAGCGAAAGATAGGTAGTCTTGATAATTTTCGTAGAATAAAAATAAAAAAGTTAAACATGTTTAAACATCACTATGCATGCCAAGGATGCTTGTTTACTTGTGTGTCTGCCATTGAAGCCAGAAGGCATTCTGAAGTGTGTGGGAATGACAGGAAATCACAAAACATTAAGCAGCAAGATGGCGCTGTCATGAAAGTAGTTTTTGGGTGTCCACACTGCTTATTTACCTCCCACTATTACTCCAACACTTATAAACACCTTCAAAATATTCACAAAGGTAAACCTGGTAGAATTACTAGAAAGGTACCCAAGGTTGAGTTTCCCAGTAAGAAACTTGATGATGAAGTAGTAACTTGTAATGGGGAGGAATCCCTATCCAGTAAAGAAAATAAATTAAAAACTTCACCGCAGAAAAAGAAACAAGTAAATATGATATGCTACTCAAGGCACCAGATGCGACTGATCGAAGATGTTCAAAAGAAGTTTAGAATGGAGATGAAAAAAGGCTGCTATAAGCCCTTTCAATGCTCTATTTGTAGGCTGCGATCAGACCATCCTTTTGCATTAAGGACTCACATTCTCAAGGTACATAATAACTTGGGTACAGTGACTTCACTTGATTTGGATGAAGCTAAGCGAACTCTTGTAGAATATATATCTAATAAAGATTGTATGGCTTTACATATTAAGTGTAGAGCTCTTCGAAAAAGGTTATATAAGGCCATTAGACCTTCTAACAATGACATAACTTCACATGAAACGGCTGGGAATGCTTCAGAAGAACCGGTTGTGCAAGTTGCAAAGGAACGTGGTCTAAGGCGTCTCAAGTGTTCAGAGTGTGACGCAAGATTTGAGTGGTATCGCTCCATCAAGCGTCACATAGCATCAAATCACCCGAATGCCACAGTCGTTACACTGAGCGTTGAGATGGCAGCTAGACCTTATCAGTGCGAGGAGCTGCCTGGTATGGCATCTGCCGAGATTCAGAAAGAAAATTCTGAATCATTTGAGCCAGAATCGCAGAAGTATTCGTGCAACATCTGTACATTCCAATCAAATACTCGAGGTAGAATTGAAGAGCATCAAAAGTTTATACACGGTGTTACTGCCGAAAATTTTGGTAGCGATTGTGTTGTTAGTAATGCAGCGAAAAAGGTTAAATCTAAAGGAACCGCTTTCTCAAATGGTAGCACAAACTTGAAACGTACGCATAATACATGTAGCTTACCTAAAAAGCCGACGAAAGCCTTTAAACAGGATAAGCTGAAGCTGAATGGCAGGAAGGATCTATTGAAGAAGTTTGCAAAGAATTGTAAATTTAAATGTAACATTTGTCCTTTTGAATGTACACACAGGAGTACACTTCGGAAGCATACAAGTTTTCATAAGAAACGAGAAGGATGCAACACCTGCTGCAAATTTTGCCCTTTTTATGTAAAAAGTTCAAGCAACATAATTAGTCATACACTTTTGCATAAGCGTCATGAAACTGCTTGTAATCAGCCTGTAAATGACACTAATTGCACTGCCACTTCGGATGCAGACTTTACTGGCGCAACTCTAAATAATATCTCGCCAGATTTGCCCTGTGCAAAACAGCAGCTGATTGCACAAAAGACTGTGACAAGATCGGCCCGGGATAAGAACTGTGGTCAGAGCGCATCGTCTGGATGGAGTGGTTCTGAAAGTGGTGCGTCACCTCGTAAGATTACCTCTGCTTATTCAGAAGCACGAAGTCTCGGTTCTCAGGCAAATATTAATTTAGATAGAATTAATGGGTCAGTTCCATCAGGCCCTCTGTCAGAAATTAGGCAATGTGCTCGAAAGTCAGCGCCTAACTATCAAATCAAACACCAGTTGAGGAATCCTTCTGCGCATCGTTCGACTGAATTCGGAATTAAGAATGCAGAGCGAAAGAGAGAAGTGAATCCGTCAGATGATACCAGCCAATCACACGTGTGTGAGCTTTGTCCTTACACGGTATCTAGCATGAAGAGTTTCACTGCCCACAATTCTTTGCATGGAGCTAAATTACGATTTGAGTGTGAATTCTGCAACTACAGTGTCATGCATTTTCACGAGCTTCAGGCTCACAGGTGGTCGCACCTGACGCCTCATCCTAACCTTCTCCTTTCTCAGTCCCTTGGAAATCTACAAAACCTACCGCAGCAAGAAGAAAACGAAACCGTTCAGACATCCAGCCAACTCTCGCTTCCATCCTTAAAACGCCCGGATGATCTTATACCGGCCGAAGAGATTCGAGGTTTCAGCTTGCCTGTCAGAACGTTTCGTTGCGACGAGTGTCCATTTAGCTGTAGCAACAAATTGACGCTAGTGAAACACTACAGGTATCACACGATACGTGGTGCTTTCTCCTGTCCATTCTGTACATTTGAAGCTCGGTCGCAACAGGTCGTTACCAATCATGTTACCGTGCACTTTAATCTGCCAGGCGGTGAACTCAACTCGCTTCCCTACTCTGAGTGGTCCGGTGGCGAAGTAAGAACTGTGGCTGACGATATCAAGGCAAGATGCTCGAAGGATTTGTCGCAGTGGTACTGTAGTAAGAGAGAACAGATATCGAGTGTTGTGGCAGACACGGCTGGCGATGCTGCGGGAAATGCTACTGGGAAATTTGATGATGATGTTCAAACGGCCGACAGTTGTTCCGTATTAAGTGATGCTAATCGTGAAGAAATGATAAGGAGTTCAGAATTGATGGAATCTGCTGATGATACTGAGATGAAGATAGCAGATATAAAGAAAGTCGATGATCTTCAAAATCTAGCTCAGGTGCTTCCTGAAACATATCATTCTAGTATCGAGGTAAAAAGTACTTCTGATAGTTTTCGTATAAATGAAACGAAGCACGAAAACCATTTTATTGATAAGGCTCAATGTTCTTGTGACAACAGTGTGATTGATACTTATCATAATATATCAACAGTAATAGATTTGACTTCAATTAAAGAAGAAGGGGTTAGTAAATTAGAGCCAGAAATTGATAGCGACTGCTTTGAAGTTAAATGTGATATCGATTCTAAGAAAGCTAATAATTCAATTTTATTTTCCGACCATTATGATAGTTCAAATGGTGCTGTCAACAAAGTTGCTACCGAAGGTATCGAGATTGCAGAAATACCCGAAGATCACGAAACATCTTTACAAGTGAACAAGAATGCTTACTCGCCTGTTAGCGATTGTATTGATAACAATGTAGAAGTTTCCTCTAATTTGGCCCGTGACTGTAGTTAATCCAGGAAAATATCTAGCAAATCTAATATCTCTTCAGTGAAGCATACACAGATAGTATAATTGTTGCACCTCCGCAAATTCTGCATGGCCAGAAAATTTAGAAATGAAAAAGGTTAATGGATGAGTTGCTTGTCTGATATCAGCAATGAATAGTGATTAACTCTCTTCTTCTCTTCAGTGCACTGCCAAGTGGCAGGTTCAAAGTATATATTCATACTCAAAGTCTGTTTTCTCGCTCCATAAGAGCACTCCTTAGATGAACAGGTTAATCCCTTCACAAAGTCTATGCCTTATCCATACCTTATGTAGCCTATAGCTTGGGAAAAAATATGGCTTCTGAGGTGGTTTCCCGTTGCCTTCCTCAGAGAGATTAACCAGCTATGAGAAATTCACGGCACTTACCACTGAGGTGTGTAACTGAAAGTTGTGAAACGTAATTTACTGCTAATTATAGCTCTGTTGAGCGACTAGACAATACCCAGAGAGTTCTGAAGTGTGTTTATTTTACTGTATGGCTAGATTGCTGTAGTCAAGTTGTAGATTTCTTCTCTTTGTGTATTGAAATGGCTAACAATGCCAGCGGTGCTAGTGCTTTCGATGTCCATACTGCGTTCAAATTAACTTATCTGTATGTATGATTAAAATATCAGTGTGGCACTGATAGTAAGCAGGTCCAGAATGCAAATTCTATGTGTAAGTATGGTTTTATAGAGGAGTTGCGAGTCTTATGATAGGAAGCTCTTCAAAAGATCATTCCGGAATTATTTATTATAAATAGTAATTTTAATTATGTTATTGAAGCATATAATAAACCTGTGGAGTATTTGCCTGATTTTTGTCAATATTTTTAGGAGGAAAATTAGTTGGTGATTAAATAAACAAATAAACGGCTTTATAGAGTAAGATAAAGCAGTTTACTGTACTCCTTTAAATATGTAATTGAATTTTAATAAATATATTTAAGTGACGGTTCATATGCAATCGGCTTCCTATTTATTTTATTAATGTACGTAGTGTCAATTTTTATCACAATATGCTGATGACATTAGTTTTAGTGCCCTAGCTATTAACATGTATAGCGTGATGTACATGATTTATATCATACTCTGTGGTGTGTAGATATTTATTTGATTCACGTTATTACATGTCTATGTTGTGTAGATATTATCTGTATCTTAACAACTGCTGCTTCGTGAAATTACTGTAGCAACTTTTACACGTATAGAAGAATAAAGCTCTGAAGTTATCTTAAGTTTTTCAACGGCTGAAGAGCAGCAGTGTCATAACAGTGATATTATAACAGTGATATCATAGCTATCATGCCATTGCAATGATATCCAATAATTGTAAGTGATGTCATAGCAGTGATATCATAGCTATCATGCCATTGCAATGATATCCAATAATTGTAAGTGATGTCATAGCAGGGATATCATAGCTATCATGCCATTGCAATGATATCCAATAATTGTAAGTGATGTCATAGCAGTGATATCATAGCTATCATGCCATTGCAATGATATCCAATAATTATAAGTGATGTCATAGCAGTGATATCATAGCTATCATACCATTGCAATGAATTGCAATGATATCCAATAATTATAAGTGATGTCATAGCAGTGATATCATAGCTATCATGCCATTGCAATGATATCCAATAATTATAAGTGATGTCATAGCAGTGATATCATAGCTATCATACCATTGCAATGATATCCAATAATTATAAGTGATGTCATAGCAGTGATATCATAGCTATCATACCATTGCAATGATATCCAATAATTATAAGTGATGTCATGGCAGTGATATCATAGCTATCATACCATTGCAATGATATCCAATAATTATAAGTGATGTCATAGCAGTGATATCATAGCTATCATACCATTGCAATGATATCCAATAATTATAAGTGATGTCATAGCAGTGATATCATAGCTATCATACCATTGCAGTGATATCCAATAATTATAAGTGATGTCATAGCAGTGATAGCATAGAAGTGATATCATAGCAATGATATCATTAAAGTATCATTGCAGTAATATCATAGCAGTGATATTATTTAAACTATCATGCAATAATATCGTAGCAGTGATATCATTAAAATATCATTGAAATGATATCATAGCAGTGATATCATTAAAATATCATTCAGTGATATCATAGCAGTGATATCATTGTAGTGATATTATTATGTTGATAGCAGTGATAGATGAGTATTATTTAGGAAAGTCTAGGATATATTTTCGTTATGATGTTACATGATGGATCACGGGACTCGGCCTGTACTATTAATAATTTTAATAGATGAGCGATTAAAATTCAGAGATGATACAGGCGGTAGAATGAAAGGTTTCAGATACAGTTGGTTTCAGACAGTTGGTTTCAGATACAGTTGGTTTCAGTGTGGCCTCTAGAGGTTCAAGTCTTTATTTATTTATGAAAATTGATCAAAAGTTATGATAGTTTTCAGCTCAACTGAAGTTAGAGTTGTTGAATCCCTTTCTCAGTTGAGTAGTAGTGTGTTTCAAATAGTATTTTAGGGTATAATTGTGCCAGATTATAGAAGCTATATAGACTAATACTGTGGTAATTGTGCAATGCAGATCAGAATGGACGTTATAGTATTATGTTATATACATGTAAGTATCGTGTTCTTGTAACAACCATTCATAGCCTGGCGCCTGTAATTGCATTTTTTCTGTACTTTGTCTACACAGGGCTCGATGTAATGATGATGTCATACATTAGGCGATTTAGTTTTTTCAAGCAAGCTACTGTTCGCTTAAAGCGATTGGTATTTTTTCCATTGTATTCGGGACGTTATAAAAGTGGTTTGGTACTGATGGATGATGATTCTTTGTGTAATTCTAACATGGGCTGAAATACTGTACAGGAGAACATGTATGTTTTGAACATGTATCTATTGTATGTGGCTCATCGTGAAGCGTAACCCTTATCTAATTCAGTATACTATAGTTAAACTATATTTACTTAATTTGAGCGAAAGATTGCAATCTTCAACGCGGAATAACGAACTGAGCTTTTTAAATTATCTTGGAATTTTTAGATTATCATTAGTCCCAGTTTTGGAAGATGTCCTTTTCTTGTGACAGTTTTATTAACTTCAGCTATAATGGTAAGCTTTTTTTGTATGTCATTCAGTAATCTGATAATTATATTTATTCAAAATGGCTAAATTTTTTTTAGGTGTGGAAGCATAAAAATGGACCTAAAACTCTTTATATCGTTAAATATGTTAATTTACAGGAAGCAGTTAAGATTTTTTTCATTGACATCAGCTTTTGATTGGGAAACCGGCTTTTGAATCTTTCTTAGTATCTGTAATATTGTTAGCTAATTTGACTTTTGAGTTTTATGTTCTAAATTAAGCAAATATGGACTTCTAGATTAATATATGTTTGCTCTATAGATACATTTAACGTTTCTTTTGTACCTCAAGGACACTATCAATGATGATCCCTCTGAGATTCGAACGAGTTTCCTCCCGTTTAGCTTGCAAACATGCTGTCAACTATTCCATCCGACTGATACCAGTTGTTGGTGCACTTTAATAGCTTAACAGGATCTTTATAGTTAGTGTGGTATCCCTTATGGCTAATTTTTAAGTATTATTATTATAATAAAATTGGTTACAGCTGATTCTTCAATGAAATACCATTATTATTTTGAATTTGTACTATATATTATACTCTAAAGTTCCACGCCACTGCCAGCTGTTTGTTAGGAAAGTAGCTAAGTTCTTAATTATGTCGATTATAGTATTGTCTAAGTGATGTACATTTTATTTATTTTCTTCCTCTAGCTCTTTTAATTAAATGCATTAATTAAACTCTGCTATGTTTAATCTATTTCATATGACTTCTTCTCGTTGTACGGCCGTAGGTTGCAAAAACTGGAACTAGTATTTCTAATGTATTAATTTAAAGATATTCAGAATAACAATCAAACTCAAAAAAAACTCAGAGCAACAGGAAGTTAGAATATAAAAACTACACAGACAGGGTATGCCGATTGATTTGAATGTTGCATAATATATAGACCCATTTTCTGCTCTCATATTTCATAGTTTCCCATGTAGTCCAAAATAGTCTTGGATAAATACTTATCATTGGGGGATGGTTGGTCTTTTTCCTTCATAAAGTTTCTAAAAGGCTTTGAATTAAGACCAGCTTCAGCGTATGGTAAAGAAGTTTAGTAGACATTTTCTTCGGCCCAAAATAGTGAACATGAATACTGATTCCTAAAACTTCTGTGACTGATCGTAATGGCTAAAGACGAGTTTAACGTCAGTATCATATCCCCAAAAGTTGAGGCCTATCAGCGAGGAACGAGCCCTAGATTTGAACCAAGCTTCTACTGACAAACAGCGATAGAACTATTCCATTCCGCCACTGGCTTTTGCTGCACTGAATTATATCGGTATAGCCTATGCTAGTCTAGCACATGCATAGACACACAACAAAGGGAGCCGAAATATCACACGTGTAAGGTATCATACAAAACACTAATGTAAAAAGTTAAGATCCACATACACCTGACTCTTAACGTTTCGACGCAAACTCACCTGCGCAAGAAAATGAAAGTTAATGAAACTGGCAGAGGTAGTGCGTTATACATTATAAAGCTAAATAAATATACCAATTACTATCCAATTACTAATTGCTAGCCAATTACTAATTGCTAGCCAATTACTAATTGCTAGCCAATTACTAATTGCTAGCCAATTACTAATTGCTAGCCAATTACTATCTTGATTATAGAATTATATATTCATCTGCTACACTGTACCCAATGTCAGTTGACTTCCAGCTACTTGTACCAGCCCAATATCGATTCTTTTCTAAGATAGATAAAGTTAGTTTTAGTTTTGTTTCAACGAAAATGTTAAGAATTGTTTAGGAATTTAATTATTAATTAAAACAAATAGTTGTTAAATTTCCTTAGAAATAATAACACACCGATTTATTGAAATGGGAGAGTGTAGCCTATGTTCTTTAGAATTATGTAGGGAATATAAAATATAATTTAATTTTTAATGCTATCATTGCCGCCAAACTCATTGTTATAGAACTAGTTTACATGACAGCAGATTAAAGTTTTTAGTGACTGCTGAATGCACATTTGCAACGGGTGAACCGTAAGATAGAATTGCGATTAAGTCGTGATGCTTGTCTGATATTGTGTTCTCTTTCGTTTGAGGATTTTGACAAATGCCAAGCATACTATAGACGATAGATAATCAAATACGATAAGTCAGTTTATATAGTCTTAACGGTTAATTTTATCGTTGTAAAGAAAACGTGTCTACTGCGCCTAACTTGAACAATACAAGAAATCTCGAATGATTGAAATAACGAATGGGATTTAGATTTAATCTCAATAGCACATTCAAAGCTTATAACAGAAGTGATCCATAAAAAAGACACGTCTGTTAACTTTAAATAGAAAGGTCAAGTCCGTAAGTTTTAATTTCTATAGACCGTACATACAGTATGTCAAAGAGGGGTCGGATGAAAGGAAGATATGATTATTGTTTCGAAATGCATTTATGAGAGATATTATAATTGGAATAATTGATTAAGCATACAATATAGTCTACTGCGCGAAAATCCAAAAATAAAAAATAATAGTAATACATTATGAGCTAATCGCATCTTAGTAACAAGTATATAAAAATGCAAAACAAGTAACGTTACGTGGTCTTAAAACTTTATAGTATATAGAAGAAAATAAATTAAATTCTATATAGTAGTAGCGAGATGTAGCCTAAATGTAGGCCTATTACAATTCATCTGGCTTTTGCAAGCCAACGTATTGCAAATAATTTCAAACAATAAGTTCATCAAAATATTTACAATTGCAATTTAAACTTGATTTATTCTACAGTAAAATTTCTGCATTCACTATTTTAAATGACAAGGAAACGAAAACAACAGTGCATAATAATTGTGTTAAATTGTGCTATATAACTTAATTATTAATTAATTAATGATTCAGAAGAACACCTCAGTCTAAACTGATTTGGTATAACACGGTGATCTAATGGTAGCGTCGTCGACTTTGAAGCCAACGCATTCCAATTCGATTCTCATCGATCATCCAATTAACGAAGTACATCAAATTAAGCTGACAAATCATGTATATCAATTTACGATTTATCAAATTTCTGTACTAATATATTTAGCTATTACTTCAACATGTTAATTCATTTACCATAAAATGATGCAGCTTATGAATTGTTGAATGAAACAAGGAAAGCAGCGTCAAATCGTCGCATTCTGAAACAAAGTGAGAAATTTAAAACATTTGAGATGTTTTCTAATGCGGGTATAAAAGCTCAAATCATTTAATGTTCTATCATCTATGTTCTACATCGAAACTTGAAACACTAATTCACTTTTAAATAATAAATACTTGCTAGCCCTTGGACCCGTTAATGAAAAGCCTTGAACAACAATGGCGCATAAACAAATCAGTTAAAATAAAAATTTCATTAATGAGTGACTCGCTTATCAGTCAGACTTTGACCTAACACACTAGGAGTCTTCTTACGCATTAACTTTCTTAAGCTCTTTCTAATCTTATCTCCTCTCGTCAAATCGTCTTTATCGATGTCCGTTACTAATACAGAGCTGATAACTGAGGAAGAATCAGACGACGACGTCACCAGGCGTTCATGAGGGGTAACGTTGAGGGAGGCGGTCCTTTTTGTGACCCCTGGGGGGCGCTCGGCCCGCAACGACCCCTCGCCCCGCCTAGCTATCGCAGGAGTGGACAACCTCGAAGCGCTTAACGCTGAAGAAGACACCGATCTCAAATGACTCGTTGCTTTTGACTTGGCAGGAAGAGGCAGTGTGGTGATGGAAGTTGCGTGCATGGACGCAGCTCTATTAACAGTCGTCGCTGTGGAATTTCTGATCGGACTGACGTAATAGATGCTCGATTGTCCCTTTATTTTGTCAGAGAGAAAGGAAAATGTTGGCCGATCGTCCGGGGAAGCGCGCCAGCAGCATTTCATCATCGAGTAGAGGTCGTGAGAACACCCGGGAGGCTTTTCCAGTCTCCCACCCTCAGCGATGTAGACAGCGGCTTGTTCGTCTGTCATCTGGCTGAACGGTTCAGCCCCTCGGCTGAACACCTCCCAGAATACGACCCCCAAGGACCAGACATCCGATTTTGTGCTGTAGGATAAATCTGTAAGAACCTCCGGTGCAGCCCAACGCACTACGATGTCTTCACTGGGACTTGCCTGGTAGTTATCATCAACGACAGACCTTGCTCTCTCGAAGTTCGTAAGCTTCACAAGCATATCTCCAGTGAGGACGAAGTTACTTGCACAGACAGCACGATGAATAACAAAATGCAAGCTCTCGAGATGCATGAGCGCTGACACCATCTGTATGCATATATCGAAGAGGACATCGATGTTGTCGGTGGCAATTGTCTCGGATTCTAGACACTTCTTTACCGTCCCTTTATCAAAGAATTCAGTAATGATATAGAATGGTTTCTGCCTGCAGCAGACGCCCATTATACGCACAATGTTATCGTGCTTAACGTTCATCATCGTCAGAGCCTCTTCAATGAAATCGTCTTCATCTGATATACCCGCGTCTTTCTGTAGGACCTTCACTGTAACGTTAAGTCCTCTATACACTCCCTGGCATAGAACGCCGAACCGTCCTCGCTCGATGATCTTACCATTGAGTCTGACACAGCTGCGAGGTATCTCGAACTGAGCCGGGTAGTGATGTCCAGACGTTAGGGGCATCCTCACCTCTCTTAGAGACCTCCTCAAACGAGTCGCTAATCGGCTCTGATTTCGACGGAAATAATCGACAAGATCGGCCACTGTGAGAAAAGAATGATCATGCCCTTCTATCATGACATCTCCCAGAACGTTCTTGACGATTCGATAATGGACCACCTGGCGGTCTTGAGAGCAGAGGCTGAGGTTGTAGAGGACGTGTTCGGGCAGGTTTGTTGAACGGTAAACAATGAAACAGCCCGGTTGATTCTCGCTTGCAAGAAATAGCGTGGCATCACGTGAGCTCATCTCAACCGGATAAAACCAGTTCTCACCTCTAGGATCGTCATGATGTTTTAGTAAATCTATGGGTATTACCAGAACGTCGCCGTCTTTGTCATAGCCGACAGTCATAATTTCCTCAGAGACGGTTATTTTATCATCTACCGCAGTGTCAGACAACTGCACCGCAGTCTCGCTATTATTAACGATGACTAACGATCCTTTATGTAGAATCTTCTCGTTTGATGACAGTTCGTAGTTACTGATACAAGAATACGGAACTCTCTGATCACCTCTGCTCTCGGTCTTGCCGTATTTACTGCTATACTGCGACTGCCCCGATTGAGGGTCGAGATAAACCCCTGCCGACAAATACCCGTCAACCAGTTCGATATCCTCGTAGTACGAATAATCAGAAGAAGATCTGTCGCCATTTTGTTCTGCATGGATTTCCAGATTTCCTAAGCTGACCGCGAGAAAGATGTCCCTATCCTCGGATTCTGCTTCACAAGGAGAGTCCATGCAGGCTTGCGATGCCACGGAATCTACTCCTGAGTCCCTGGCATTCAGAGCATTGGAAGAATCATCCGATGATTTTCCGTTCTGACTCTTTTGCTCACAGTCTGTGGAATTATTTCTCTCGCCATCTGTCGAGTTGTTGGTGCTGTTGTCAGCAGTCTGATCTACCATGTTGGCTACCAAGTCGTCAGCTCTCTTCTCATCGTCATCAGCTCTTACGTTCTCCTCGTCGTCAGCTGCCTCTACTAGATGATTTTCACAGGCTGGATCGGAAAGCTGTTTCGCTGTATCGTCACCATTCGCCGAATTGTCTATAATTTGTTCAGCGCTGCCATCATCTTCCTTTGTAACTTCATCCGTCGCCTTTTCAACTGATATTTCATCATTGGAAATCTGTTTGCACGACTGATCGTCTTCAAGCGTCTCTGTGGTATCCTTCCTCTCGTTAGATTCCAATTGTTCTACCGCATCACTTGCCTGGCCCTGAACACCCAGAGTTTCTGGCGAACAAATCCTCGATGAATTATCCGTAGTATCGTCATCCGAAGCGCAGAGGACTTCACTCGATTCTTCACAGTTTACTGTAAAATTTAAAGAAACGTCATCATCATCGTCTTCATTAGCCACCTCGTTGACGACATCGCACGTTCTGTCATAAACATTCACGTCTGCATTGGGCTTAACCGAACCCGAAGAGAGTAATGAATTTGAATTCACCACGGATTTGACAGAATCTGGAGGTATGGAAGAATCTGAACTAGGAAAAGCAGCATGACTGGTGGTTTCCACGGAGGACTGGACGCCTCTGCTCTCGGAAACTCTCCTGGAAACAGCAGCGCCCGATGAAGACTTGACTGGAAGAGGTACTCTGGTAAGTCTTGGTATTGCCGGAGGCTGACTCGAATTATCCCATTGTTTTAGATGTTGAGGTAGTGGCATTTGTAGCCTGCTGGAAATCTCTCGGTCCTTCTGTCTGGCGGAATGGCCAGGATACGACGACATCGCAAGCGGAAGATTGTTGGGTTTTGGTGGAAGCGGTGGAGGAACGGAATCTGCTTCAGCTGTCGAATTCATTGATTTCTTTCTGAACGGGATATTTTTCCTGTGTTTCTGATTAGAAGTCGATTCGCCATAAGTCGAAGTATTATCTTTAGCTTGAAGTTCATCTTGCGAGTTGCTAAATTTCGAGTCTTTCTCGACGATATATATTTTAGTGCAGTTCTCCGGAACCAGTTTCGCAACAGTTGTTTGCAGACATTCGCGTTTCGTACACTTAAATATAACGTCTCTCTTCAGTCGACACATACTGTTCCTTTCACAGGTCTCAGAAGGACTTGACGTTTCTGATTTAACTGGAAAATTGTTGGAATGTTTGATCCAAGGTTCGCGATTCAAGCGTCCCAGGGTTGCCACCACATAGCAATCCAGATATCGTCGTTCATTCTGATCATCCGCCGAACTAATCTCTCCCGGATCATCTGAGCAGGACGTCCGGTAACAGCGCTGTCTGGAACAGCTACTTCCTTTCAGAATTCTCCGAACTGCGTCTCCGGCCATGGCGGCACGTTCCTTGAACACGTCATCGTCAGACTGATCGTCACCCTCCTCTCGGGCAGCCCTGAGAGTCTCGTCGAAGACCGAGTAGACCTGCCGATAGCGAGGATTCTGCCTCAGACACTCGACGAACGATTTAAACGTTCTCTCGTCGCTCGTCTCGATTCTATCCAACACCAGTCCAACCTTTTCCTCTCTAGCCGACAAAACGCTGATGACGTCACGATATTCTGTGACGTCATCAATGCCGGAGTCAGCCAGACTGTCGATGACGTCAGCGGGGTCGAGGTCTTTGATAAGCAGCATACGACATCGACGTAAAGTCTTGAGCTGACTTCTTGAGAGGGATGGTTTTCTGGGCGGAACGTCTGTGGGAGATTTCTTGCTAAATAGAGGCGTTAATTTACTAGTGTGCTTCGTCATTTCTGCAAATAATATACACATGAAACGATCAAATACTGGCTTTTATTAATACAATTGAAAAAATGATATAATACTGTTATTTACTAATTTTATCGTAAAAATGATCAACTACTAACATATATTAATCATTAATCACAAGGACCAGTTATGTGGTATAACAAACTAATACCATAAAGCAGAATAATACCACAATATATTATATGCTTACAATGCGGTTGATTTCGTAATAGACGTAGCCTAATCCCTGAGGAGTAAATCAAGACATTTGTGTGTAGGCCTACTCGTTTTCCAGCGCACTGGACTTTCAACATACGACCAAAACTAACACAAATTAAAGTCTGTTATAATTCTATAAAACGACAGCGATACTAAAGACAAAACGCGTTTAACGAATCACCCTGCAACGGAAGCAGTCAATTAGTATAAACTAGTAATGCATTAGCTGAACCATACTCGTCTTCTCAGATCATATTGCATTGCTATATATCAACGCGAGCGGAATACGAGAGAAGTCAGTTATACGAATGCTGCGCGCAGTTCTTTCATCCATTATTATCATATAATTCAGAAAGTTCTTAGAGTTCACAGAGAGATGAGCGGCTGTGCTCAGTAACTGCGTCAAGCAGATTCTGTGCATATATCTATATTGCATTTTATACCAGGTGGCATCATAGGTTCAAATTATGAGTCTGAATGGTTGCTAAGGTTTTACGGAACTCTATAATGCAACAAAAGGTTTGTTACATTTCAGGCTTGAGCTGACTTTAACGAACTATTATTTATCGTTTACGGGAGCATAGATCTTTGGCTTCTTTGGTGGCCACTTTTGCATTGCTCATTTGCTTATTGGTAGTTGCTGTGTGTTTTTGAGCTTGGAAATTTGTGCCGAGATAAACAAATAAACAGCTTAAATAGAATAAAAATTAAATACAATGAAAATAAATGAATTAAATAAAAGTTGCGTTCTGCAGGTACAATTCGACGAAAGAATTTCAAAAAGAGCCTAGAGTATTGAGACTGTCATAGGCGTCCCCCACGACCAAACTACTGACCAGATTCTATAGGCTGCCTAGAGTAAATCGAAGACAACATTTCTCCCTTAGTCTCTCTCTCTCTCTCTCTTTCTCTCTCTCTCTG
This sequence comes from Enchytraeus crypticus, assembly GCA_905160935.1. Classification (NCBI taxonomy): domain Eukaryota; kingdom Metazoa; phylum Annelida; class Clitellata; order Enchytraeida; family Enchytraeidae; genus Enchytraeus; species Enchytraeus crypticus. Next base: position 2,432,921 of record CAJHZI010000903.1, on the reverse strand, counting down.
TCTCTCTGTGCTATTTATCGAATGGAAATCTGCGAAAGATCGAAAATTACCATTCAGACATATTTGCTTAGAGTCTATGCGTAATAATACACAAGAGCGTCAAGTTATATCAGACCTTTTACTAAACGTCAGGATACAATGGCTCAGCTGTTTACATCAAGAACATATACATCTTAATATCTAAATCGCGCAGTAGGACTATTCAAGTATAATTTATGGTCTACGCATTCAACATAATACACCTCCAATTCATTTTTCCTCAATATTAAAAGAACTTTGATACATTAGTAATTCAATTCAAAGCAACAGTCAAACATTATTAATCGCATTTAAATTTTCAGCAAATAGTTACGCAAAATCTCGCTCGATTTTGGATAATATATTCTATTAAAAGTGATTGGCAGTCACTGTTTAGAGCAAATAATAGCTTGAAAACGCTACGTGTCATTTCAGTAGAAAGTCATTAATCAGACACCGACAAGACTCGAGCAAGCCTTGCCGTCATATCTTTGTGGCCTATGGGAGGTTTCAGGCGACAAAAAGGTCTCTTTCACAGTCGTAGGTTTACGTTTGTACCTGGCAACCGATATGCACACCGTCTCGTGGTTTAGTTAGTAATTAAACACTCTGCAAATAATATAGTTAAGTAGGCAATGGGCGGGATTCAGGGGAGAAAATGCTCAAGATTTTATTAAGAATTACTTGGCGAAGTTTTGGATCTAAATTTTTCATAAGACTTCGTATCCGCAAATGTAAGCTTAATATTATCTTCTTTTATTCAAGTTTATCGTAGTATCGCGAAACAGCACTGATGCGATCATCAGAACGGGAAGTTAATAAATTAAGGTTAATTTAACTACGGTTTAATTATCGATCATTTTCGTAAGAACTATGTCAAGATGCGTTACAATTGTGTTGACTCTCTTGCAAGTAACTCGCAATATTACAGCTAAGCTACCCATAACGTCTGGATCCTATACCGTTCTTACGCTGCCTTTATTTAACGAAGGAAACCTTACAACTCGAGGCTTTGTTGTACTTGTCCAACGATAGTACAACAGAAGCTATTGTACTTGTCCTATGCTAGTCGTGAGCACGAGATTTCTGTTTGTCTCGAACAGATGAGACGGTAATCTCTCGTGAGACGAAGACGACCTTCTTTCAATAGAGATCTCGTCGTGTCTCTACATGTAAGTCTATATAATTAGCAGTAGGCGAGTAGCCTATCATTTACCTCCACAACATGACCGCAATTCAATCAATCCATCAATCAATATGACGAGTATTCAAAGCAGAAATTATTGTTTGGCCATGCCAGCCTTCATTGAGCTTGTTCAGTAAATTATAACTATATACTTTCCATTCAAATGGACTGACAGATTTAATCAAATCTGAGTTATTAGTGGAGATTCGGAAATAGGCGTTAAACTTAGCTTTACAGCTTTATAGATAATAATACCAATTATTTCGCAAAGAAAGTTTACGAAATCAAATTGAGTTTAAGATAGTAAGAGAGTTAACAAAAATAATAACGTTAAATAACCTAAATGTAACAAGGCTAACATATTTAACACAAATAAGGAAATTGAACAAATACGATATAGATAACGTTAGCAAATAAAAGAACTCTAGAACTAATTAAAGTTAAAACAATTAATAAAGTCTACAAATAGCTCAACAGCAAGTGTAATAAAAGATGTCATAGAAGGATAAAATTGAACTTATCTGCTGATGCTTTACTTAAATTAAATTACGTTAAAACACACATTTAAATGACGTTCAGCAATCCGTGTGAAGTGTATGAAACCTCTGTAGAATGCGATTAGAGATTAGAATTAATATCGACCCAATCTTCAGCAAGTCGCCAACGATACTCGACAAACTCGATGAAAGATAAGGAAGTCAGTCGTCACGCGATTATAGGAACCCATGGCCTCAGGGTAATTAATACTAATGACAGGTCTAAATACATGTCAGTAAATAAATGTTTGGAGTGTAGAGTGAGAAACTTTAGTTAGGTATTATTTTAAACCACTCTTATACTCATCATCATCATCATCGTCGTCATCATCATCATCATTTTCCCTTAAATCCTAGTTTAACTAGGGTACTCATACTCAAAATATTTAAATTATTTTAAAATGTAAAACTTTCTCTATTATGTGATAACCGGTTAATTTCAGCGTGTCCGATTCGATTCGACAGCGTAAGATTCGAACCTTACCATATGTTTATCCTTCAAGCGACTTAGCAATTGATAATCAATTAATACCATTAATAAATACGCCAGTAACAGTCTACGAAAGGTCTACAAGGTCAGCCTATAACACTGCGTGAAGTGATGTATACAAACCCACTGCGCTACTGCATCAGCTGTTATCAGCTGAACAAAAACCATATCACTGAAAGTCGCCAAGATTATATTTATCCAAACTTTTGTAATATATAATTCAACAGCTCAACCCATGCAGACACAAATTCCACAGTCATGTACTTTGTTACAAGTCTCTCTGGTAGAAAAGTCAGCCAAGGCGCCTACTCCATCGGATTGTCTCCAGTTGTAGAGATAGTGGAAAACAATATATCAGCCGTGTATAGTTTACAGATAACATAGTGTTAGTTTAACATTATGAGAAAGAGGAAAAGAGTCTGTAGACAATAAAATACAGTTTTTCCGCTAATTCCATATAGACTGTGCGTGAGTTGGGATTTATAGATTAAGGTTAACACGGAATGAGTATGGCTTCCTGAATTCATAAAAACTCTTCCAATGCTATGGGAAATATTAAGATTCTTTAAAATATCGCATTCGACGATTAGTACAATATACTATTGTATATTGTATATTGGGGCGAGATTAGCGCAGTCGGTTAAGCTGCGCGTCAGTTGAACGAAGTTAAGCTCCATCGCGCCGGTTAGTACTTTGTGGGCGACCACCTTGGAAGACCGAGTGTTGACAGCTTTGAAAGAAAAAAAAATCCCGAGGGTGTTGGAAGGTTATTCTTAAATCCGCGCCGGCTGCAATTGATGCGCCAACAAAAGGCAACGATTACTAAAAACCATGGAGGGGAATGGAGTACTGAAAACTACAAAAACAGAAACCAAGAAAGGAAACCATGTAGCACATGCGGTATGTCGTGTGTGTAACTAAAGGAACAAAAAAACTATTTACAAAGTTATTTTAGTATTTTGTTTCATCTCGTTAATCTTCAGCAAAGTTTTTACAAAAACAGCAACCATAAGAGAGGAAACTTAGTAGAACATACGGTATGTTAAGAGTATAGATACATGTAGCTATAAGGTTTAAATAAATAAAAATTTTAAGCAACAGGCCACATTAGTGCACGAATTTATGAGCACAGATCTTATACCTCAACAGTACCTCAACAAGAACAAAAACTCAAACCATAACATTGGTTTAAACCTCAACAAGACTTTAAACCACAACATGGGTTTAAACCTCAACAAGAGTTTAAACCATAGCATGAGTTTAATCCTCAAAAGGAATTTAAACCATAACATGGGTTTAAACCTCAACTAGGTCTTAAACATCAACAAAGGTTCCAGCCTCAACTAGGTAAACTTCAATAAAGGTTTCAGCCTCAACAAAGTTTTAACAACCTCAACAAGGGTTTAAACTTCAACAAGGGTTTAAACCTCAACAAGGGTTTAAACCTCAACAAGGTTTTACACCTCAACAAGGGCTTAAACCTCAGCAAGGGTTTAAGCCGCATATTTATTCTAAATATTGACCATCAATATTTATGAAGCTCTGTCAGTCAATCTCGAGAAATTAAACTTCTACTGAGATTCATATCCTGTAGTGAAGTAAATTGCTAAATTGTTTACGAATAAGCAAATTTTTCTAGAAACGATTCCTGTTTTTCCATTTATCTGTTTAAAATGTTCACCTAACATAGGAACTTTATGACTTCAGAAGCTCTGAACATTCATCGATACCATTGTCTAAACGTGCCTGGAAAACAATTGCTTCTTAACGCTAATTGTCTTAACGTTAAGTGAATAACAGCCCATCTAATATGAGTTTAACTTGAAGGGGACCCGAGAGTAGAACTAGTGGACTATCAGGCCACTTCACTTCGACATGTGTCAGACGCCAGTAATGGTAAAGCATAAACTACAAGTACAGTAAACAAATTTCGATTTCTGCTGGCAGGCGTCTTGCATGTCTAAACTTTACGTAAGCTTTCGCTGCGCGGTCTGTATTGTTACTGATAAGAAGAAAGTTAGTCACATAATATACATTTGCTATCCTTTAATGCTAACAGATCAACACATACTCAACACATACACATACTATGCATACTAATTCATAGACCATTCATCGTGATATCTCAGCAATATGGCGCCTTTTAAATCAATCAAAAAATAGACAAATACTCAACAGAAAATTTTCTGAAGAGACTGCTTTTGTTAATATTGGAACTTCGGAAGCTTTAAAAATATTCATACAGTTTGCAAACTGAAAATGTTTTGAAATCAAATAAAGCATGCAAAGGCAAGAAAAGATCATTTCATCTGCTAAGGATAACAAAGAAGTCCAATTTAGTCTAGGAGTAAATTTCCGTAAGAAATTAAATTATCAAAAAGAGTCAATAAATGTAAAATTATGCAGAAAAGAAATACTAGCTGACTCTTTTTCTATTTTATAGCATAGGTAAACGATGAAACCCGATTTGTTATTCAATACAGGTATAGTTTAATGCTTAATGTTTAACAGAGTATATCATACAAACGCATCTCTATACTTTACAACAATCATATACCATAAAACAATACAATAGACAACAGAATACCCATAATAACATGCATCAAAAGAAACCAAAACACTATCATCATTAATATAGTAAAATCCGAAAGATTCTTAAAGTAGTACATAGCACATAATTTAATTAGGATTCCTTTCATACAAGGCCGAAGACTAATTATACCTGAGGTGGTTGGCCATGCTCTTCCTAGGTCACGTATGTACCCGAGAGACTCACGTTACGAACACATGACAGTTGAGGAGACTAAACTTTAGATGCCTCGAATCTTAAATATTTTTTTATTTCCTTAATTCACAAATTCAATGCAACCAAAAATTAAAAAACGCATAATACAAACGTGTAACTCATGCCAGAAACATTCATTAAAAAAGAATATATTTACAAAATATATATTATTATAATTATAATTTAATTATAATTATAAATAATATTATATAAAATTATAATTATAATTAAATTATATTATAAATAATATTATATTAGATTATAATTATAATTAAATTATATTATAATTCAATAAAATATGAAGGAAGTATTGGCACCACAAAGAGTTTAAAAACTATATGTTTACCCATAATGAAGAATAATGGTATATCAATAAATAGATAATTGAATGAAATGATTGATCAAATTGATGAAATGGTATAATCAAGAATAATGGTACAATGTAAATCAAAAGGAAAGCTAGATGATTTAAAGATCCACTCCTATGCGGACATGAAGAGGAAGGAGGATGAGTTAGTGTAGATGAGTGGAGGCGTTGTATATCATGGACCTGCCAATAGGCAGTGCACTGGCAGTGCACCTATATATATATATATATATATATATATATATATATATATATATATATATATATATATATATATAGGCTTATACAAGCTATGCAGAGTCTCATTTCCATGCCGTAGCTTAGCTCAGTGCTTTTATCAGTAGTCGTTATGTAAAATTATTATCTACTAGTATTTGTCAAGTAATGTGCTAATGTTTATAATCATTATTTTAAAATAAATATCAAACTCTTCAATAGCGGATGACTATCACATATGGCCGAGTAAATGAACTGTTTTGCGCAGTAGTCCACTTAAATTGAAAAGAGTCATAAATATAAACGCCTCGACCACCGATGTTGTTGTTGTCTAATGATCTTCAACAGGCAAACGTTATCACTACAAAGAGGCGAGCCGGTGAACACATTCAATCAAATAAGGATCAAATTACACAATATTCTGTAATATAGGAAACAGATTCGCGCTAAAATGAAAGTAAATGGGGCAGCTTAATTGAGTGATAATTCATTTTGTCAAACAAGAACTAGAGTTTAGTATCCTTTTTAGTTAAGTATTTTTCAATCTGGTGTTAAAATTGTCACCTTTGTCTATCGTACAGTTATTACAAAATATAAAATAACGAGAGAGCCTAGGTTATAAGGAAGGTAGCAAGAGGTAGGTTTCGAACCGCCAACACAAATGATCCTGGATCAAGCGCCAACCCGTTGCTTCCTAGCTAGCCAATGTTTAATATTCCAGTGTATCGGTTAATGTCTATGCCAATCACAATAGTTTATTAGAAATAATAGGAGGGCTTTGCAGTTTAGTAAAATACTGTGACAACTAATTTAATTACGCAGTTAGCCGATAGCAGTGTGTGTAGTTTTTGCACGTTTCCGGAATATGCCTTTCTTTGTCTTTTCTTGCTTTGTTGCATTAATTAATTCTTAGTAGCTACAAAGTGCTATAAGGTACATTAAAGCATAAAGACATTGCTCACGCTATATCAAGACAAAGATCCGCCAACGCAAACCACTGCTACTACGTGAAAGTGTGTTACGGTAACCAGTGCTAAAATTATGCTAACGGTTATGATAAAGCACTAGGCTACAAGCTCACGGGCGAGACAGTTACAAACCAGCAACACCTGTTCTTACTTAACTTGCGACTTACATACTCCAAATGCTCCATATAATTCGATCAGTCCGTAAAAAAAATTAAAAAATAGGCCTAAACTCACGTTAACAAGTTCAATGCATCTTGAAATCCACAAAAACCCAGCAAATGATGGATTGAAAATAAACCGTTCATAACGGAAATGTCTAGGTTAACAGAAAATTCAGAATTTTAAACAGAGCATTGTAATAATTGAATACAGATTCAGTTAAAGTTTTTACATCGATGAGTAAGTCATCATCATCATCTTCCCTTAAATCCCAGTTTAACCAGGATCGGGATAAGAATATACTTTAAATCCATTCGTTTAAGTTTTTGTAGCAATTTCTGTAGCCAAGGCGTTCACCAACCGAATGCCCTTTCTGACGCTGCTTTGGATCTAGTTTTTATGTCGTCTTCTACGACACGTGCATATTTACACGGTTGTTCTATTCTTCCAGTAACCCGGACACAACACGGAGAAACATCAACGAGTAAGTAATACAGAAAAAACTCCTATAGCCGTGGCGTGACCTAACTGATCTTCGAGATAGCTTTGCAGAAACAGCGAAGAAAACTGAAAGAGATGAAATTTTAATCTGTCATATAAGACAAATGAACTTCATTTTAAAAGAAGAGGCGTAAATAGAAAATTTAAAAAGTAACTTGTAAAATTAATAGCAAATATAAAGAATAGTGAAACCAAATGCTACACATAATGAACGAAAAAAAGTATTGAATATTAATTTAAATGAGATAAAAATTATTTCGAGAATGGCCAAATGAAATATAATTTATCTAAATCATATTTCATTCGGCCATTAAAAAAATTTAATTTATTTAAATTCTAGTTCATTAGGCCATTAAATCAGTGACCTTCGAAGAGAAGCGAAAATTTTAAATGACAATGCAAGAAATCAGCGGTGGATGATAAATGTGAAGAATTAGCGGAACATTACAAAAGGGAAGATGCCAGGACGTTAGTATCAATAACAAGGATTACTAATTTTTGTGAAGTCGAAAGGAATAGGACTTTAAATTCGAAGAAAAAAGCTATGAAGCTACATTTAAGAACTATTTCTGAGCCACAAAAGACAAATTCAGAGACGATCCAGCCAAGATTCGAACCGATATCTTCCTGCTTATCAAGAAGGAAGAAGCACTCTAACCATTCTATCATTCAACCAGGAAAAATTGGTATAAAATGATCTCAAAAAGAACTATACGATATAACAATGAAACAGTCCATTCTAGAAGAAAGATAGCAGCAATACGTACATTTATATCTGATTAGAAAATTTTAGTAGTACAGCAAGGAATTACGAAACTACATTATGCAGTAGAATGTTCAAACTATAGATGGACATTGGACATCCTTAGGACTACTGTCACTTGTGGCAAATAGTTTACAAGACTCTTCATCATTATCATCATCATCATCATCATCATCTACTTCTTCTTCCCTCGAAACCCAGTTTAACTAGGATTAAACTTAAGAATCGTAAATTAATCAACGACAGCAGCAAGCCATCGCTCTGAATCCAAAGCAGATACAGCACTTAGGACACATTTAAAATGCTTTCAGTATTCAATATCCTCCTCCCATAACATTAAAATTTCGCGACACATTATGTACTATTTTTTCACACGCTCAAAGTAATAAAATAAAATGTACAGTAGGTTAACAATTTCTAATTGCTTTAACTTACCGTAACGCGTATGTATATTCAATTCTAGACTAGATTAACACTCGTTATTAAACTACTAACAATGAACAATAACAGTCGTGATGCAGCACTCATTGCCTCATCTGCGGGCGTTTTAGTTCGATTACAATCGCAAAAACACTTCAATCATACTAACGCAATCACTATTGTAATCTTGCCAATAAAAATCGCTTGACATGATGACAAAGCGTGGAAAATCTATTGTAATCCTTCATACAATGGGCTTGGCGCAACAATAAGTTACTTTGCCTCCATGCAAATTATGTACCAACATTTTTTTATTTGGATTCTTTAAAAGAAATTTGTTTGTTGCAACCTATAGAATATTGTTACTAGTATAGAGATGAGCTTTTCTCATCTAATCCTATAGAAAGCGTTACCCTCCTTGTCGTTATGTTGTAAATAATGACAACTGATAAATTAGAATGTAATCTTCACTTGACACAAATTGAACGCATTTCAAAACTTTTATAGCATCGGCTCAGTCTTAAATTCATTCCAAGGCGCTAATGAGAATTTACAATAAGCCGCTAACGAAAAGGACCGGGGAAAGAAATGACTTGATTCTTGTATAGGATATCATATTTCTCTGTCTCAAACCAAATAATGATAGAGAACCCCTACAGTCAAAAGCTAAGTTAACACGAGGGTATGCGGGTTTTCAAGCATAGAAACATAAATGATAACAAAATGACAGTGACATATCGCACTGAAAGTTCTGAAAGGAACGTTTAGATTAACTTCATACTTACATGTAAATAATACTAGGTTGATAGCACACTTGCCTGAAGCAGTCTGATATACAGAAAGCCCTGAGTTCCAATATCGGAAAAGCCGTTTTTTGACAGTATACATGCGATACACATATAAGAATTAAATCGTTCAAATGTATCTTTAGCGTTCTGTTTAATTGTGAGATAAGTGTTCTAATTTATGCTTAGAATGCAGCCTAAAGTGCAAGCTACGGAGATTAAAGCAATCCTTTTTCGCTTCAGTAGAGTAACCACTAGTTGAGAATCAATTAATACTCCAGGTCGTCCTACTCTCTTCACAGTAAGTACTTAAAGTGTTCATAATATTTAGAGTTTCGAGAATCGCGCAGGTGTGGCAGAACATAAAATGCCCAAAACATGGAGTAAAAATAAGCAGGAATACGGGTTTTCTGTCGTAGTTTAACTCAGCTAAACTACGAATTGTTGTTGTATATATATATATATATATATATATATATATATATATATATATATATATATATATATATATATTTAATATATAAATATATATTTTATATATATATATATATTATATATATATAGTATATATACTATACCGACTTCGCCGACTTCGCCACTGGCTCGAGCCAGTGACTAAGTCGGTAAGATACTCGACCGCGGATCAGTAGGTGCGGGTTCAAATCCTGGGCTCGTCTGTCATTGACATCGCTTTCGAGTGAGGAAACTGACGTTAACCTTAGCTTTACCAGCTTTTAATATAGAATAATATATATAATAATATCATCATCATCAGTTCCTTGAGTTCTGTACTGAACATAGGGCGGCAACATTCCTCCATTCGTTTCTATCATCAGCAATCTTCACAGCGTCTTCCCATGAAATATTCAATGCTCTCAAATCCTTGTTGATCGTATTTAGCCAAGTACTTCTAGGTCTTCCTCATTTCCTTTCCCTTGAGTTGGCTTCCAGTTAACTGCAGTCTTTGCGTATCTATCCTCAGACATTCTCAGTAAATGACATAAAAACCTCAACCTACTCTCAGAAACTATTTCATCTAATTTTCTTTGTCCACTCATTTCGAGTACTGTTTCATTTTTGACGTGGTCCCAGTAGTGATATTTAGAATTCTTCTGAGGCATCTTTGTTGAAAACAGTTTAATTTGTGCTTTATTTTACAAGTACTTTCCCAGGTTTCACAAGCATACATTAACAGTGGTTGAATAGTTGTTGAATATATTTTTATCTTTAATTTCTCCTGAATTTTATTACTCTTCCAAATATATTGGAGCTTTTGGAATACATTATATGATTTACCGATTTTACACTCCACATCCCTTGCACTTGACCCATTTTGCGATATTGTACTGCCTAGATACGTGAACTTTTTTATCCTTTCAACCTCGCTTTGATTAACTCTTATCGTGAATATGTCTGTCTCTGCAGTTGTAAGGATTTTTGTCTTTTCAGAGCTAATTATTAATCCTACTTTTGCAGCATTTTTTTCTAATGCTGATGTCATTTCTTGCAGTTGATGACTGTCGTTTGCTAGTAAAGCTATATCGTCTGCAAAATCAAGGTCAGTTAATTTCCTATGATCCAACTTTATTCCTCATTCTCTTTCTTCAAAAGCCTTTCTCGTCACAAAATCAATCACTAGAAGAAAAATAAATGGCGATAAAATACATCCCTGTCTGACTCCTGTCACAATATTGAAAGAGTCAGTGACCCCCGTTTGTGTTCTTATGTTGCACGACGAGTTTTCATATAATAATTTAAACAAATCTGTGAATTTCCCAGGAACTCCATAGCTTTTTATTAGTTTCCATAAAGTATTTCTATGGATGGTGTCAAACGCTTTCTTAAAATCAATAAAATTTATGTAGATATCTTGCTGAAATTCAATGCTCTGTTGTAGAATATGTCGTAAACTAAAAATTTGTTCATTACACGATCTGCTATTCCTGAAGCCTGCTTGATGGTCCCTTAATTTTTTATCTATTTCTATTTTTATTCTCTCAAGTATTACAGAACAAAAGACTTTGCCAGGTATTGGTAACAATGTTATACCTCTCCAATTATTGCAGTTACTCAAATCTCCCTTTTTGGGCAGCCTAACAAATGTGCCCTCTTCCAACTCTTAGGTATGTTAATTGTTCTCCAAATGGTGTTAAACAAAGTAGTCAATTCTTCTATTACGGTAGATGATCCATATTTTAATAATATAATAATATAATATAGAATATATATTATATATATATATATATATATATATATATATATATATATAATATGCAATTTCTTGCTGTACAAGCTAAACAATTTTAAGCAAGTCAAGTCAGAAAAAGGTTTGCTCTCTCGCTTTCTAGCAAATAGATTGACTCAAGAAAGCAAACTCAATCATCACGAACATTGTGTCATTTGCATAACCACAAGAACAAAAATAATAATTTAATTAAATGTTCGCAAAACACAGACTAACCCGTTTGTATAACATCCTAGAAGTGAACCCAGGAATGTTTAAACTTGAGTTCACTTAGCCAGAAATGCCTGGAGCTCGAAAGTGCTTGAATGAGATGCTACAGGATGCGCAGATCAAAGGAATGGAGTATCTGCCGAATTATGCATCGCAGAAACGACCATTGTGGGCATTTTTCACAATATCGAAAGTTACTACTTATCGTTTGATCGCCTGCCGTCAGTAAGATTTTACTGAAATTCAAAAGCAATAAAACTTGTAATATTTTTCGGCTGGGCTAGAAGAATCATATTTTTCTTTCAAATGGCACTTTTCAAATCAAACAATCGATACCTAGTAGAATTGAGCTTTTTTCCATAGACTATATAATATTAATCCATTTAGTAGTTTAACACATAAGTTCTATTTAAGCTCAATTTGCAGAAAGGAACGTCTGTAGTTATTCTTTATTATTTTATTTTATACCTGCTGCAAAACAGAACATTTTATTACAATCACGAAGAAATGTCATTCTTATAAAACAAGCGATATTTAGCTGCTAGCTGCTGCATGACCACGTCTACGGTGCACATTTGTGTGTATGTAGTTGATTTTAGAGGTCCGGTGTTGTTCTAAATTACAAGTGTCATCACTTCACAGGCTTGCCCACACCTAATCAAGATAAAGCTACAGTGGTGAAGGCACTACGCAGCTGCAGTAAACTCTTTACGTTACTCTCATGTTATTTGTGAAATTGTTTGAGAAATCTTCTCCAGCTAATTTATTTTTTGAAACTGCTTAAAATCGATATTAAATATAAATGGAAAATTATTGTCAAGCGTCGTATGTCTTTACTATGCGACTTAAGCAGCGAAACATAAACAAACAAATGAAACAAAATAAATAACAAATAATCTATGCTTCGAAGACAAACAAGCACCACGTACGTGAAAAAAATAGAAAATAAGTACTGCTTTCGACACTTATAATATTCAGTATACCGTATGGACAATATTTTTAATAAGGACATATCCTTTTTTTTTTTCCTTAAGCCAATGATCTAAATATCAATTTTAATGTTAAATCTTTTACTAAGTGTACTAATATTTACTCAGCCTGCACCAGTACAGTAAGTAGGCCTTGTACTAACTGTACCTGTATGTCCAGTACAGTAACTAGCCTAGTACTACAGTACTAGTAAGTAGGCAAGGTACTAGAGTACTAGTAAGTATGCCTTGCACTAGAGTACTAGGCTTTGTTCTAGCTGTAGTATTAGGTATACCTTCTAATATCTATAGTCATAGTTAGGTCTAGCATTTACTTCGAGGCGCTAAGCTCATTTACATCAATGCTTATACTTTTACACTGAATCACATGAATGTCTAATCAAATTAAACCAAATGACTCTTATTGCGAAATAAAAAGTAAAATATTAATTAAAACTTACAATTCTCTATTTATACTTCTAAAGTTTGTAATCCCGTCACTAATCTAACCGCCTACGGATCAGCAGCTCGCATTAAATCGACAATGCTGATGCTGTGCCAATTGGCAGGTAACAATGGTCCACTACCGAGGGTAGATCTGTCAGTGAAAGGTCTACCTTCGAGCAAGCATTAACTCCCAATGATAGGTGTGTGATCAGGTGTTGCGAACAAAGAAACAACCCCATAGGAAACTTGCCTACACGCACACAGATTTTAAATGATTGAGTGATTCCAACACTCCATGTCTGAATCTTCTACTGGCGTCAAAAGCGACTCAAAAAATTTAAAAATTGTTAATCTGACATGTTAGTAACATAACGTAACATAAAGATATTGGGTGAGAAAGGACAACTGCCTGTTTAGGACACACACAAAATAACAAACAGAACTACGCCTACACGTTTTCAAACTAGACAGATCAAATATCACGATATCCAAGCCAGTTTCAAACAGCCGTTAACGCAAATAAGAAAATAGCTTAAGTTAAGTTAAGTTAATGTCAGGTACAGTTAAGTAAGTTAAGTTGATGTTTTAATAAGATAACCTAGAAAAACGTTTGACTTATAGAATGCCGTAATAACGCTATCAAAAATTTTATATATAAAATGTATCATGGACTGAACACTACTGCGTAAGCTTTAAGCCGCTGAGGGAACAAAGATCGAACAAAATTGTCTACAAATCTACAAGTTGATGATTAAAAGGTAGATCTATGCTCCTCCGTCAAATATAGCATCCTTGCGTGCGCACATACAAGGTGCACAAAAGAAAACGCAAGCAGCCCATATGGAGCATTACGGACACGGGGCGAAAGAATAAATGGGCTTACACACGCTGCACTTCTTCACTGAACAATAATAACAGATTCTTCAAAGAGACACAGAAACCATTCTACAAGCCAAATAACAAATCACTCGCTATAATCCTCAAAACTACAGTAAATCTGTAATCAGATTATAGCGGTTTAGTCAGTCAGATATTTCAATTATAGAGTTTAAATTCAAATACCGCCGATATTTCTAGCTCTGAATAGGCGGCAAAGTCGAAATTTTTGAACTCGATTACTTGAATGAAATGATATTTGTCTGACGTAACATAATGCGGTGAGACAGCTAAACGTATGCTACATAATGCAGATTGTATATCAGAGGCCATAGTGAAGGAAACTCCGTTGCCATTAAATACTAATAAAAAAGTAGCAATAGTACCATTACCATCAAATACTAATAAAAATAATAAAAATAGTAGCAATAGTCGTAATGACGTCTATAATGACAAGAAAACAACAACAAAAATAATAATGATGATGATGGTGGTGATGGTGATTGTAATGATAATGATAACGATATTGATAATAATAATAATAAAATATGATTTCGGTAGGGCCTAAGACATTCGACCGCGGATCAGTATGTGCGGGGTTCAAATCATCCTGGGCTCGCCCATCACTGACATCGCTTTCGAGTGAGAAAACTGACATCAACTTTAGCTTTTTATTAGCTTTTTTAATATATTATAAATATTTAAATACCAACTACCGTGGAAATTATAGTTTCTATTAAACCTTTTAATATCGAACTTTTCCACTAAAATTAGCGTTAGAAATTTTATACTTTATAATATTTTACGAACAATGAGAACACTACCTATAAACATAAAGTCTAGAACCTGCATACATCTGACAGAGTTCCCAGGCTTTGCTTTGTTTATATAATCTCAAATTTCGCGTCAAAATTCTACATAAGGGCAAGTATACAATTGTGGTATACACTTCAGTTCCAGTCAAAGTACAGCGTGAGCTTAACCCCGTACGATTTCTCATGCGATTAAAGCATGGTCTTTAAGGTTAAATAGGTACTAAATATACATGACAATTAGAAGAAATTGAAAGTGTGAATAGTCATTTTTTTAACTGGAACTGATAGGTGGAGTGTAATCTGACTGAAATCATAAAATCTGAGGATCAAAAGTTTAAAACCGGCTTGGACCGTTGCTGTGAGTGCCACTAGTGTTTAACGTTAGTGTCGTCTCGTGAAGATGTTATCAGACATTAACGAAGTCGCTATGATGCTTCTTAATTAGAGGAAGATCGAGACATATGCAGACATAGGCTTATATAGAGAAACATGTAGACAAATATATATATATATATATATATATATATATATATATATATATATATATATATATATATATATTATATATATATTTCAATATATATATATTTCTATATATATACATATATATATATATTATATATATGTTTTATAAATATATGTACATTGCTAATAGGTATTTTTATGAGTAAATAAACTATCTCTCTCCCTTTCTCTGTTTCTCTCTCTACTCTCTCTCTCTCTCTCTCTCTCTCTCTCTCTCTCTCTCTCTCTCTCTCTCTCTTTCCCTCTCTCTCAGTCAATCAAGCGTTAAAAGTCAACTAATCAGTCAGCTATCCGGTTTTCTAATGGGCTCCGAATACATGCAAGTCGTAAAAATGTATTTTTTGCATTCAGTTTCACAAGCGAAGGACAAGTACTTAAACGTTACATAAGTGCTTTTCTTTATTCGTTTTTAGTATTACACATCGTCTGTTGAATAGCGATGAGTAATTTAACAGTAACGATAGAACAGACTCTGTACCGTACTACTTCAAACAGACCCATATACATGGCAACGACATTAAGAAACTAGAAAACATTTGGTAACAACTTTAAAGTACACGCACATGTAACAACATAATAACATATTAAAAATAAAAATCTGATTAAGTTACACAAATAGTCGAGTTAAAACTCCATGAATTTATTTAAGAATTATATATATATATATATATATATATATATATATATATGTCAAAATACAGAGAAAGCGCATCAATAGACTCACGTATTAGTAACACGATCAATATAAAATTTACGAGCAATAAAAAAGAAGCCAAACCAGAAAGAAACCTTAAAAGAAATCTTAAAAATCTTTAAAAATCTTTAGAAATTTTAAAAAGAAATCATAAAAAGTTACGATCAATACAGAAGAAATCTTGTTCAAGCGTTGAGTTTAGACGTTTAGATCAACAACATAACCTTGCTTATATCACGTTGACATTTCATCGCAATTTCGACTACTCGTTTTATAGAAAAATACATGACGCTACGATGTCTAAAATTCAGTATAGCAAGGCCTCATAGAATATAAAGATATAAATAAACAGCTTGCTATAGATGTAGATATGTATATCTCCCTCTAACGTACGGCCAGAGATTAATACAACCCTTAGTCCTTTAAAGATTAGGCTTCTCTTTAAACTGTAACTCGCATAAACTTTAACAAGATAAAAACACCATTCTTGTTTTGAACGTTTTCAACACAAATTTCTTCAAGAAAGTTGTGATATTTTCTCATGCGGTTATACACGCATACAGTATTCTGCCACATTTTTAAGACCCGGTTCACTTCAGTTCAAAGCACTGCTACTCATCTTATTGCAGCTCTCATTAGGCATCTCAATCGCTCAAGATCAGCAATTCAATCTTTACATGATAAACCGAGTTTATTTTGAATAACACTTATTACTATTCTCATTGTAATTCTAACCGACGAATAAGTCCATTTAGACTTTAAAAACCAGTGATCAATTAAACATTTAGGCCTAATTCTATTTATTTAATTACTTCTAACCATCGCACCAGTGTTATGGAGTAAAATAAGTGCAGTAGTAGTAGTAGGCCTACCTATTTCCGAATGACAAAATTAACAGCATGGTAAATACAGCGATTTACCAATACGTCATACCAAATATGAACTTTTAAAATATTCCCCAAGTTATAAAAACCTATAAGCTTAGTTCGTAATTTTTAAGACATTCACTATTCTAAACAGTCATTTTGAGGTAGTATGGTAATTTATCTCTTTCTAGTATATTTCAAAGCTTTATTCGAATACATTTTCACGAAATGATTAAGATAATAATACATTTTCACGAAATGAGTAAATTACAATAACCTATCCTCGTTTGAAGCCAGACTCACTAATATGTTTTGGAATCAATAAAACTTCAAATGAATCATTAACTGATTCGATTTTATTTTCAGAACATAAAATGGCGGCTGATTCAAATTAACCGCCCAGGAAAAAGTAGCAGAATTTCTTATTTATGGTAACTAATGTTGCTATTCACTGCGACTGTGACGATAGAATAAGAGTTATAGAAATTCTAATAATCCATTTCATAATATAAATTATCTACGTACGCAAGTCAAAGCTAATCTTTACAATAAACAGCTTTCACTCATAAATATATGTACGACATTAACTCATATCGACTTGTTGTCAGTTGTTGAAA
This sequence comes from Enchytraeus crypticus, assembly GCA_905160935.1. Lineage (NCBI taxonomy): Eukaryota > Metazoa > Annelida > Clitellata > Enchytraeida > Enchytraeidae > Enchytraeus > Enchytraeus crypticus. Next base: position 2,415,464 of record CAJHZI010000903.1, on the reverse strand, counting down.
AAGGAAACACAAAGCATATACATGTACAGTTCGGCCGAATCGTTCAATTGTACCGTAAATCACAAAAAGTAAAAGTATTACTCAATAGCTAAGTAGAAGTTAGTCTGACAAACATATATTTTCTCATGTTTACTGGCTGAATTGCGAATGGATAGCATACTTGACAGAGAAATACGAGGCTATTAGTTCGAATCCTAGCCAGATCGTCTAAGATAGTATCCCTTTTGATAAAAAAATTTTTTATATTATAAATCATATATAAGATATAAGACTATAATTATAGATCATATAAGCCATAAGACTATAAATTATAAGCCATATAATTCCAGCTTAAATTTATTCGCGTTTGATACTAGGTAATTCATAACCTCCTCTTAAACCATACCACTTGATCTCGTCGAAGTGCGGTTCAAGGTGCGGTTAAAGATTGGACAGGCTAGTGAAATAGTTGAAGTTTTATTCTTCAAAGCGCTTCTGAGACGTTTTAAGTAAATTATGTAAACTTCTATTACTCGCCAATCGATCGTTAATAAATGTACCTTATCTTCTATGTGAAGATAAATATTTCTCGTAGACTTTAGCTAGAGTTAACGGCGGAAAATTTCTAAATAAATAATATATAATTGTAATGTCGCGCAAATGCTAGTGTTACCATCAACTGTCGATCCACAGATATTATCTCTCGATCCAAAGTTGATGGTAACACTAGAATTTGCGCGACATTACAATTACGGAAAAGAGGCCATAAAATATTCAACGTTTCAGTTGAAAAATAACTTCCGTAAACTCATAGAAAACTGTCAAGCGTCAGCGTAAGGTCATTGCGACAAAGTTTGCAACATAAAAACTAAAAAGAGTGGTCAGCATGCAAATCTGTCATGGTTCTCGCTATCAATGCTAGCATCACTTACAACGCAAACTGCTTGGACATTAATAAGCAATTAAAATTAAGCCCTTCACAATAGAGTAGGCCTACAGTGATTTTTAAAGCTGTATTCAATTAAAATAGAATACGCACAAGTATACACAAGTATATTAATAAGCCTATATTTTTACGAGAAAAACTGAATTTTAATTGGAATCTAGGGGTCTCTTATTAGATACTACCTTACAAGTGAACTTTATATAAATAATACCCAATTTGAAAGTTCTAGTGCACAGTTAGGCCTACGTTAGACATGCCAAGCATGGGCAATATGGCCGGTATAATATCGGTATCACCGTCATTATCACGTCCTATCAGTGAATGAATAGTTTCAATTCAGCGCTCGCCCACCGTTTTTTTGCTTTCGAGATATGAAAATGACGTTAAACGAGAATAAGTAATTTTTTAGTTTTCATTATACGCACACTGATTTAGTAAACTATCAAACAAAAACTACAAAAACCATGAACAATTCTAACAACTACTTTTAAGTATATTCACATTTCTTGACAGTTTTCAGAGTTAAAACTACAACTAGTTAGTTACTTAAAATTCAATAACAAAATAAGTTTTAAATTTAGCAGTCCTTAAATTTAGCAGTCATTTAAAAAAATTTACGTCATTAACCAGTAGTAGACCTAAGTACCGAGAGGAATTAACTAATATGTCTAGTTAGCTGTCCTGTAATTATTATTTCAGGCGTTCCTTTATCTATTAGATCAGTTCGGTGATTGAAAACATATTTTGCTGCACGTTAACACTGGTTTGTTAATGATGACATCTGATACATATATTTACATGTAAATGTAATGGGTCTACGTTATACCTTCGTTATAATGCATGCATATCGTTATAATGGGTGTCAGAGTTAAACTATAAGTGTTAAGTTATTCTTTAATTAATATCCGTATAGTAGATTGTAAAGTAAATAACATTTCTAAAAAAATCTTGTATTAGAAATTTTACGAGGAGCTAGTACATTTCAATGTTATTCTATGCAGAGTTTACGTTTTCTTGTCCACTGTTTACATTTGGTGTCCCCGATGTTCTATTTATAGCTATTACCGAAAAGATCTAATATGAAAAGACATGGCAGCAGTTACGAATGTTATTTTTCGCTTACTAACAAAGTTACATAAGCCTACTGCTGCCATGTTAAGAACGATGGAATTATACCTTTTATAAATCGTTTTAAGGTTGTTTACTTTGGAAAATCATCCTATATATTTTTCATTCGCTGGAAGCGCTACCGTGCAATCATAGACTTGGTTGTTTTGTGGAAGACAACTGCAATGTAATATATCATAAAAATGTAATATATCCTCTCTAGATATTCTATCTAGACATACATTAAATGTAAATTATGACATTTGTTTATCATCATTTCATAAGTAATAGAAATACAGATATAATTCTTGTTGTATTTTAAAAAATATTCTGTTTATATTTTATATACGAAGAAAAATATAGCATATATATATATATATATATATATATATATATATATATATATATATATATATATATATATATATATACGTTTATAACATGAAATCTGACATACCGCAGAAAACGGGCACATATACAACTAGCAAAACAGAAAGCTATAAACACATGTACACATTGTAGAAAGACTTGAAGAGTCTTTATATAGCATTCTAATGATGAATGCATAAGAAATATACTGAGCATTGCCAGCCGTCAATATAAGCACACACCCCTCCCAACTCTCCATTACTCGTCCACTAGGTTTTGTTTATTAAGTGAGCGGAGCTACCACTACATATTATAAAAGGTCTCTACACCCCGAACGCTATAACTTAATAACCGTTGTAGCTATCAGCTATCATTACTAAATTTTCTCATTTTCTATTCCATATATATCTTTAATGTAAGAGAGAGAGAGAGAGAGAGAGAGAGAGAGAGAGAGAGAGAGAGAGATTTAACTGATTCTCCCAACCACTGAATCGGTAGTTGGGTAACGTTTAAAATGGTTCTTTCACTTCAGAAAACGAGAGTAATGAAATATCCGTAATCAGTAAATTTCTCTTGCGATAAAATTGCGTCTATAGCAAGATCTGAATTATTTAATTATTACTTAAAGACAAGTATGAAAGATATTAAAATACCTGCCGTTATTTGAGATAGAAAATCCACATCTAGAAACTATCAACTAACAATGTTTGCTAGTGTAGAACTGCACTCGTATTACGGTATTACGGTACTATAATACTATTCATAGTAGACACACGATATCAGGCCGTACTTGGCTGCAATTCATCGGACAATAGTGTAGCGTTGCAAGATAAGCAGCAGACATAGTATGTGGGACTACGGTCTGTTATATTCAATAGACGAGAAAAGTTTCACATTGATTATGCAAAATTAAGCAATGATGTGGGATAGAACATTTTCCCAGATCTTTTATTTGGCTTAATATCGAAATTGAATTAATAATTTGAAATTTGGTTTTTCAAAACTAATAAAAGTCATTCATAACATAATTAATATCATGCATGACTTTCGTTTTGTTTTGGTAAGAAAAAAGTCTCGTCTAGTGAGCACAATTATTATCGCTCCTGATATTTAAACTTTATTATTTAAGCAAATATTTGGTATATTGATTTAAGCTGCTAGTCGAGAAACTTCTTGATCTTCAACTCTTATTGCAATAGACATCTACAAATGAGTTGCCTTATTTCTTAATTAGACTGTTAAAACACGTATTGTAGTGAAATGATCAATTATCGTTGATATCTATCACTTTTTAATACCACATGTCTATACCGTTAGACAATTTAGACCATTTTCTGTATAACTAGTCTAGTGAATGTCCGAGATTTTACTCTCAGATAAGCGCGGCTAGGATTCGAACCCACGAATGTTATGTGTTAATTAAAGCTGAGTTGTATTCAATAACTTTCTCTTCAATGTCGAAAATTACAAGTAGTCCCGCTAATTTTAGTACCGGCTGGATGGCAAAATGGATTGAGAGAGAGAGAAATATATTTTATTTTCTCAAAATGTCACAGTGTTTCGCAGAGTAATAACATCAACATGTGACAAAAAGTGAAATAAACATTAAAAGAATCTAAATAATAAGTGCAATAATACTATATCTTATTATATTTGTAATTCAGCAGTTTTTCTGAGGGTGTAGAATTGTATAATTATCTTGTAATTGATACTTTGCCAAAGAACTTTTTGAACGCTTTAGTTTTGCGATTGCCGCTACTGCGTGAGTATTGAACCGATGACCTTTGGTTTCAAATTCCCTCTACCACCTCTCTTCATAAACGCGCTAGAAAAGTTTCTCATTAGTACAAGTACCATGTAAGCAGAAAGTCTCTGGTTCGATTCTGAGAACGGTCAGTAAGGTATGCTTATAATTAGAAAAAGTAACCGTAACCATTAAGATTTGACTGGACGGCTCTGTGGTGGAAATAGAATTCTGTGAGATGCTACGAAAGAATCAAATGAGGGGCGATTCAGAGCGACCTCTCAAGTCTCGATACACGAGTCTCAATAATGCTCTCTCTCTCTCTCTCTCTCTCTCTCTCTCTCTCTCTCTCTTTCTTTAGTTCTGCATGAGACTTCTCAACGAAAGCAGGTTGTGGAACTTAAAAAATCTCTCGTTCTATTTAACGTAAATAACTGTTTGAAATGTCAGCTGCTGTGTTACTTTTATAGAGACCTATGCGTCAGCGCGAGTGTGAGATTTCAAGTTACTCAGTCAACAAGTTTAAAACGCCTCTTTATGCAATATGCCACTGTGGAGTTAAAGGAAAAGTACAGCATGGATTAACGTAGTGTCAATGGCCACAACTGGTGGAGCATGTAGACTTTTTCAAAGAAATCATGAATTTGGAGCGATAAAAGTAGCATAAAATGCTTAAATCATTGGAACAAGGCATATATCATTACAATCAAGTGTAAATCATTTTGAACATAATATGCTGAGTTTCATATCTGCATTTTGTAGCAATTACGTACACGTGCAGTTATTTGTAGGTTCTACTGCTAGTTATTACCGACCACATCCGGGTTGATATTATCTTGTACAATGATTTACTTAGCTAAGATTATCACATTACCATTGTACAGATCCATACTCTTCCTGCTTTAAACTTTCTCTGATCCTAAGAGTTCTTTGAATACTCACAAAATGCCTACTGGTATGCAACTCAATCAAGCCTACCGTCTTGTGGGCGAGCTTTGTGCTCTTACTTTTGACATCAAACACAATCAAAAACAAACTACAAAACTAAGAATACCAGAGTATCATATTCTGTTATATTTGATGCCTATTATTTTTCCTCTTGATGGTTTGATACATGCTTTTTTAAATCTCAAATGGGGATTTCAACTTTAATCTGAGCTATGCCAGAGCTGCAAAATAAGTGTAGAAACTGGCGCACAGGATAAATTCATTTTGGACATATCCACGTGGACACAACGTCCTACGAAACGATTATCAGCTCTCTGTAATAAAGTAGCTGCCGTTCTAAACTTCACCAGCTAATCGTCCAGTTCGTTTTATTGAGAAGTAATGACCACTGCATCCGGTCAACAACGACCGGACAATTATGCTGAGACCAATTCTCTGGCGGGCCACCGATGATTGACCGCTGAGAGAATTTCGACATTTGCTTGACATTCAACTGAACTACATAATTGAACAATTACAGAGCTCTCTGGCTATCGTCAACAATACCACTGTGTTTAGTTGGACCTCGGACTTTTCGATATATCAGAATCACTGGCATGAGGCCATACTGTTCTTATAGGCTCTCATCTGAGCTGATATGAGGTAAAAGTAAAACACGCATTATAGTGAAATGATCAACTATGTTGATATCTATCACTTTTAATATCACATGTTTAATCCGCTAGGGAACTTGAACCATTTTCCGTATAACCAGTCCAGTGAATGTCCGAGATTTTATTCTCAAATCAGCGCGGCTGGGAATCGAACCCACGAGGGTTCAATTCACCTCAGGATCTGTCATATAAACCTTCATGACGTTATCCCTACGCTATTGAGACATTCAATTTAAAAAGAGGTGACAACTGACAGTAATTTAAAACTTCATGACGTTACCCCTACGCTAGGTGACAACTGACAGTAATGTAGAGACTTATAGGAAGTTAGGACGACAATAACTACGGCAAAATAACAATATATTCTTTTTAAATTGCACATTTTACGATGGACGAAGACGCAAATATGTGGCAATATGGTCATCATCCTCCACAGCTTTCTAATGGCTGGAGCCAGTGGCGACGTCGGTAAGATACTCGACCGCAGATCAGTATGTGCGGGGTTCAAATCCTGGGCTCGACAGTCACTGACCTCACTTTCGAATGAGTAAACTGCCGTTAACCTTAGCTTTAGCTTTTTTTCTTTTATATTCAGGTACGACATTGTGAAATAATATATTTTACCGTAAGCTGTGTCTTCCTCTAACCAGCTATGGTCCAATGCTTTCATCACACACACCTGATTTGATAAATGTATTGAATTCTACAAAACATTCACTTTTAATTTTGTGTTGGATGTATTATCTGGTCCAATAAAATATTTCAACTTCTGCTCTTAATTCTTCATTCTTATCTTATTTTAACAATTTTGGCATTCAGACTACATTGTCTTATATCCATTATAAAGTATCACATTTTTACGTATAAATTACAACCTATACGGTCAACACGATGGGAAAATGCGGGGAATTGAATAGTTTATGTTTATGCTAAATAAAATACTTTGTGACTGTCTTGTTACTACAGTTTATTGTCTTGACTCATTTTATAGTTAAAGATGATATAGTTATTTGTCTATACGACAAATTGACGAAGTGTCACCTACAGATTGTTGTCTGCAGTAGAGTTATCTTAATGTATCATCATAGCTTACGTCACACAAATCCTATTTCTCTTTCTCATCGACAGTATGTTCTACGCATGAAATATCTCAACAATAAATCATTTGCATCTCTGTATAATCCGTGTAGTATAGTCCCGGGCTCTGGGGATAATAGCAAACGAATATCTATCGAAGGAGATGACTGTACATTGCACAGTCGATGATGAGGACAATGGCATATCACCCGAGGAACAATATTTCTCAAACTAATGATTATGCCATGGCTCCGTTATGATTTGTTTAGGGTTTTGCCGTTGCCAACTGATTGCGTAGACTTGCCGATCGATCGAATGGTCCTAAACTTTACTAGTGTGTTATACCAAGTGTGTCATACCAAGTGTGTGGTATCATACCAAGTGTGTCTTACCAATTGAGTGATACCATACCAAGTGTGTCATACCAAGTGAGTGATACCATACCAAGTGTGTCATACCAAGTGTGTGGTATCATATCAAATGGGCTTGAAAACTGACTGTTTTTTTTATTGTATTCATGCTCTGTATTAGCCATTTGGTACAATAAATTGTACAAAAGTCAGATAAGTTATAGCCTACCTTTATGATTGAGGCAGTGTTTTTCTCTTAAGTTTTGTTCCGACTCATTCCGAACATTATATAATTTCCATTATATGCTGTGTATGTAAGCTCTTAATTATCAAGGCAGAATAGAACGATTTAGTGTTGCATCAATTCGCTTTATTTCAAAGACTCAAATCACCGCTGTTAGGCAACCAGGTAGGTCTACTCTAAAAGAAGCAAAACGCCTCAATTCAGCTAAGTTTAGCATCCCATTAGCGTCGTTCAATTACTCATTCTCTGACAGAATAATAAGTAATAATGACTTCTTCTCTCCGCATCAAACCACGGTTAAACTGAAGGCCGGCTGTACCAAAATAATTTACAATCAAATCCAAGGACCACAACAACAACAATAAAGTGTAGCAACAATTTACAATGAAATCAAAGGTGACAAAATAATGACAACACAACAACAATAAAGTGTAACAATAATTTCCAGTCCACGAGGACCACAACAACAACACTAAAGTGAGAGTAGCAGTAAGTTACAATCAAATCCAAGGACGACGATAACAACAACGAAATGTTGCTATTGTTGTAAGTTTAGCTATTGGTGAGTGCTGCAGTTTGTCACAACAACAACAATTATGCTGCTACTGACTGTAGTCAACTGCAACATCAAACACTATTGAACCAAATTCAATCAAATGAGCAAGAAAGAACAAAAAATTGTGTAAAATCTAAAATCCAGAAAACTAGTTTAAACAATTTGGTATTAATGAAAGAGATATTTACGAGCTGGAAATAGAGAAAAGGAGGGTTACCTTCTTTAACCCTCGATATGACCGAATACTATATCATAGTATTTGATAGATTTTTGAGGTTTGAATTTTAATATTTTTAGTGATATTCATTAATTCATTAATTAAAAAATTAATTAATTAATTAATTAATCAATTCATTCCTTAATTAATTAATTAATTAATTAATTAATTAAGGAATGAATGAATGAATGAATGAATTAATTAATTAATTCATTCATTCATTCATTTCAAAGATTGTTATAGTTGTTACTTAGCTGCTGACATCTGTGGAACGCTTTTAAATCTTCACTATGCATATGTGATGTTCAGTGGATGGAATACGAAGTCAATGACATTATAGTTATACAGTACATAGGCACTATGCAGTGTGCACATATGTTTAAACGAAATACAGCACAAATCTTTTACCTATTATTGAAATATTTATTTGCGTTTTGCACATGAAGGATTATGTAGCTTCACTGTGAAGCTTCCAACGATGCTACTTCAGAGATTTTGTATATAATTTACTAATAACTACGATGAGGAAGGAGGCAATTGGCCTTAAGCAATCATCTGTGCTTTCAGTGTGACATGACCATTTTGCTAATCACGATTGTTCGACATGGCATCGAAATGCAAATTTATATCTCTTTAAAGTTAATTTTTACGTAATCCAGTATCAAAAGAAATCAAATACTGGGCGTGTTTCTCTTCATAGTTATCGCGCAGTTCGTAAAAGGATGAAATCCGATGTACAGTATATACTACAGTTTGGTTACACATACTACGGTACTGTCACAGAGGAGAAAACGCTCCCAACGCTTAAATTCCATTCTATATATCCTCCAGATGTTAATTTCACATGAAAATTACAACTTGCCACAGTTAAATTTTGAGCAAGAAGGGCCTACCTACTATATTTCTGTTAGTTGAACAATTTTATTGTGCTTTCAGACTGTATAGTAAAGTCACCAAAGAACTATAATAGCAGCTGCAGTAAGAGTTGTAGCAGTAGCTGCTAGCTACAGCAGTTACGGCAACAACTGCATTAACTACAATAGCAAAAATTATGACTCTACCGTAGTTAATGAAATCCTGAACTATTACGCAAAGCCAAAATCAAGCTGACGAGCATAACAAGAATGTTCAACCAACGGTGTAAATAGAATTTCTGCAGATCAGTGAAAAGATGCATTTACAAATTGTAATAATTTTTTTATTTATAAAATTGCTTCCATATTTTTTAAATTTTTTTTGCCTAAATAAAATATTTAAAGTAATTTAAGAATGCATTGAAAAGGTAACTTAGAAGGCATATATAAGCCGTGTAAATGTGTCGAAGGCGCATTAATTGAGGTTTGAGAATTTTGTTAAATAGGCCTAACTTTAAACCGGACATTTTCTTATGGTTAGTAAATGGGAAGATACGACCAACTATTTGTGATATTTAATTTAAAGACTCTTTAATTCAATAGTAGATTCACGGTTTTAAATCACTTATGAGATAGCGTTAGATAAGCGAAGTATTTGATGCTATCGACTGAATTTAACGGGTCGTACACTCGTATTACTTCCGTTGTGACTGATAAAATTACGTTTAAATCAGCTTATGAGACTAGAATAGTTCCAACCCTTTAGAACTCTATTAATGATTTGTTAAAATTTATTGATTGAGGATGGCATTTCAATTCATGATCAATATAAAGATAATACCTTAAAATTTCTCAATTCCTCTTCTCTGAGGGATTCATTTAGATTTCTTCCGTCTACAGTACCTCAGATTTAATTGATTAAATAATAAAATAGCCAACTCAGAGCCAACGAATGAATTTCAAGATAGCTTCCACAGCTTTCAAAGGATTAAATTATGATAAACTTTCCTATCTATCTAACCTTTTATCGATCTAAAAACAGGCTTTGCATACTCAGTCGTCATCGTATGGTATATTAGCGGCTGCTGAAGCAGAGTCTGCTTCAGAAGTCCCTGACACTATCTTATAGCTAGGAACCGGACGTTAACTTCTTATTGCCTTATTGATTGATTCATTGGTTCTTTCATTTATTGATTGACTGAATACTATTATTATTTATTGAGTTTTAGAACGCTTCCAATGTTTCTAGATGATTTGTGTGACTAGGGTGAATGGTAAAACCGTAAAACCTGGAGAATTTGGTAATTCGGATGAATCATATGAAACCTGATCTCAGCCAGCATATCCCTGGGATCTCATCCGATTCAGTTACTTAGGATCATAAATGGAGTATAAATAAGCTGGAGTGTGGATAGTCAGACACAGTAGGAGTAAGGCTTTATAGTTTTGCTTCATGAAATATTGCCTTCGGAATTCAGTTACGGCGTTAACTACACAAACATGCTTGAAGCTACTGTTTTTGTAAGTTTGCTTCATGAAATGTGTATCTCATATTATAAACTTTCGGACATTTTTTATTACAAAGTGTGACTTTTTGACCATCTTAGCTGCTTTTCCTTCACTGATTCTTAGTACTTCTGAGACACAATTGAGACATTCGTAACATAATCCTTCCAATAACATCGTCATAACGAATGTCTTAATTGTATTTTAAAAATTATTATCATTAGGTTTTCTAAATTATTTAAAGGATATTAGATTTCATGTTTTCATTTACTCTGTAGGTTAACATCTCCCAGGGGACTCCACATAATGTTAAGGATGAAGCAAATTGCTTCATTGGAGTATAGGGGTAGAAATAGAAAAGGCTCGGAGCTGTAAAAATAGGAGGGGAAATGAAAAAGTTACTAATTGTGAGTTAGGCGGCTTAGGAAGCGTCATTGCCCCTGACGTCTAGCTAGGTTAAATATCTATAGAATTGCCATTCGATTATTTAGATTTTCCTACTGAAGTCTGTAGCATGAGGTGCTAGCCTTATACAAATATCCGCATCTTCCAGTTATATAACATCCATGTGGTCCACCTAATGCTCTTGTTAATTGATCTCAGCGCCAGGGAGTAAAGGTCAACATTATAATTCGGTTATAAATCTCTCTTCACTCATCTTTCTTTGTTGTCTGCACACATATGAATCAAATCCTCTTGGCCTAGGAGATCAAGTCAGAGCTCATAAATGTTTCAAATCTGCTATATGGTAAATTATAGACTACGTTAATTAATTATATGCGCTACAATATAGCGAATATTTGGACAATTTACCATAACATCTATCGGCTGTCGAATATATTTTATTGCAAATGTACCATAAACCACTGTAAAATATCTGTTTAGAGGCACTAGGAAGACTATGAAAATTAAATTTATTTCTTAAGTCAACGCCACAATAGCGTCTTTCTTCTTTTGATTCATTGTCCTAGATTATAATTAGTCTAGTTATACGGTTATATAGATTATATGTAGTCAGCTGTCAGTCTTCCATAATCTTCACATTTACTATTATGCATATAATTTAGATTAGGAAATATCTTTTGATGAAAAGACATTAATTTCTTGCTTCTACTTTTCCATTATTCAAGGAGCATGAAAATGCACAATATGCATATACACAATACGATATGATGGCATATCATCATTCATTATTATGCACAATATTCAGCATATGCACAATATGCATATACACAATATGCATATACACAATATGCATATACATTACATGCATATACACAATATAATATATGATAATACATCATCATTTTATAAATATAGACACTATGCTATTTACAAATATCTCAGTTCAATCTTATTTCTGTTAGATTGAACTTCATTCTGTCTGTTTGGTCTTTATAATGTCGTGCAGTGCAGTCTTTATTAATGCTGCTCTGTTAAAGTAATGAAACTTTAGACGACCCTTCTGCAGCCGTGGCAGTAAAAAAACTAGAAAACTTCTTTCAGCCATATTTGAAGTAACTTTTGAGTGTGTGCTTAATATGCAGAAGGCCGATTGCATGGATCCGCTCAAGTTCAGACTTCATAGTAAACTCTTGCTTTGTTAAATATTTGTAGTATTATGTTTTTTACTATTTTTTTAGTAAAGTATATTTGAAAATATCGTGATATGTATGTAATTGAGTATGTAGTAAAAAGTAATTGATTATATTTTAGTTTTGAAGGATTAGGTTTAATATTACTAACACTTTTAAATTCTTACATTGTACGACTTAAACTATGTTTAAAATTGTAAGTTTTAAATGTATAAAAATAAAATTTTAATGTTTCAATTCTATCAGCTAGTGTAGGCGCTATTTGGCAGCTGCAATGCAGCACAATGAGGTCAGAATTAACTTCTGCATTCTCGGTCAAAAACGACGTTAAATTAGGCTCAGTCGAAGTAACCGTAGGTCTGACAGCGCAAGTGGTCACATAAATTCTTAGAGAAATTTATAATAATCTAAAATACAACAGCCATGCCAATTTACATGTATTTGCTAAAGCAGTTTAGCTTGCTTCAATACGCTAAAATGAAGACTGTCCAGTTCTCCACGCGAAGGTGATGACAAGGACTTGAAGATAGCATGCCGTATCAATCATCGGACATAGCAGGTTATTAGGAGCTGTATATGGTAGAAATGAAATCTTTCATTTAGCCGATGCTATCAAAGCGGCAGTGCCTGCTGAGCGCTGAAGCTTTAAGGCTGGTAACATGTCTCATGTTTCAAGCACTGCATCTCAAGCAGTTTTATAAGACAAGAGGTTCAGCTACTTCAGTAGCAGAGAGTGGACTTAGCCCGGGATTATTGACTGACTGACGAGATTCAGTTCATCTGGTTTATTTATGGTTTAGCTGTGAGTAGAAAATACTCAACCGCTGAGGTTTTATATGCTCATCGCTCTACTCTCTTGTCCATGTAATTAACTGTGTTAACTGGTTTTTAATCACATTTTTAGTACATTTAGTTGAGGCAGAGGTCGCAGCAAAGTGTCTATTGTAATCCGTTGATGCTATTAATTGCAGAGCGTGATAGGCTACAATTATATAAATTTAATTTTTAAGTTTAACGAGCGTTTGTGAATTTTTGTCTAATACGCACATGGAATTCTGAATGCACTATCTTCTGCCTGACAAGCAAATTGTTTCATAACCACAGCTTTGATTGCGTGTTCAATTTAATAAAATATTTTAAATAAAATATTTATAATTTTAATAATATCATATATTAAAATATTATAAATATAATATAATATAATTTAAAATATTATAAAAACTTTATCATTTTAGATTGGACTCTACAAGTCCTTTAGAGGCATCACCCAGTCATCTTGGATTTGATCAGCAGTCTATACTCTAGGATCTAAGCATCTTCAGCCATGGACCAGGGACCTGCACTCCTGGTTCGGTTGTTCGGGATGACGATGATGGTGCTTTCGGCCACTAAAGCTCTGGATCGCATTGAGCTCTATCCATTCGGGGACGTCCATGGCGATCAAAGACTTCCGGTGGGTGATGACGTCAGCTCTCCCAGTGTCCAGCTCAGGACTCCTATCAGATTCTATGGAGACACCTACACGTCTCTCTACGTGAGTCTACTCAATTATACATTTTTATTTTTTATTTTATTTTATTTTCTTCCTGGTTAAACTGGGATTTAAGGGAAGAAGATGATGATGATGATTTTATTGTTATTTTTTTAACATTTTTATTTAGTGGAGTGGATTGGGACTAGTGTGCTGCCTCTTTTTCCCGTGCCTACTACATACGATTGCAACTGTTGCATGCACACATCGGTGCGCAGAAATGCATACTACTACTTCTACGTAATTCTATTTAACTTAATTTAATTAAATTAATTATACTGGTTCAGGAAGTCGTTAAAACTTGTAACACCAGTCTAGTCGTAATATTGTACCTCATCAGACATAAATTGCAAAGATTCAAAAATTTAATCTATAAGAAAAATTAAAAACTTCAATGAGGCTTGAAGAGATTTCTCTTTCTAAATGGCATAATGGAAGCAAAATGTTCCATATACAGCGCGCGACATAGTATTAGTAAATGTAATATTAATATTAATATTAATATTAGAAAGACACAGTAAAAAGGTTATGGTTGTATTCTCAATATGTCTCTGTTCACTGTTGCTCTGATCATCTCTTTTTCAGTAAACTGCATCCATTTGCTAAGACTCTTAATAAACGTCATCCACTGTCGACCATTGCATCTTTTTCCTTCTATTATTCCTGTCACTACGGTATTTTCAACTATTTTGTTCCGCATAATGTGTCCGAAAAACTTCATCCATTGACGTCGTACTGATACTGTACTGTATCTGTTCTAAGTTGTTCCCATCGTATGGTTTTGGTGCTTTGTCATTCTATTAAGCACGCTACTCGTACATGTATGCTTCCTGCAGTAGGCTTATATATTTTATATGTTATGTAAAAGACCTGAAATGACAAGGGCTTAAATATATTTTAGCTCGATATGTAATGGCTTTTCTGCCTCTTAATTGTAATCAACTAGTGCTTGGAAATTGTGAGATTTTAGCTTCATTTTCGCAAGATAGAAATATATATTTTCAATCTTGAATCTGAAGAAATTTAATATAGTTTGTGTACGTCAAAGTGAGTGAGACGCTATAAAATCGTGAGCTAAGTATTTCAAGTTGAGTAAGAACCTGAAACACGTAGTCTCTATGCGATTGAATTTGTCTACTATCAATTCGCACACACACTGTCAGCTTGCAAATTGTTAAGATAGTTATTATTCAATCACTTACACACTTGCTATAGAAATCATTCTCTACAATTACAATGTAGCTGTATATTAGACACTTTCTACATAATTATTAATGAGCGTTACATCGTATTCGGGCAGCAATATTAAAGCCATGTCTATGGTTAACGATAATACTGAATCGCGCACTGCAAGTTGTTGTTTCAATTTAGTGGCATTAATCAAACATAAAAAGCTGCACATAAAATAAACACATTTGAACTACTAATTGAATTATAGAAATATATATTTTCAATCTTGAATCTGAAGAAATTTAATATAGTTTTCTTAGGCATTAAAAGGAGGCTGAAATAGATTATGAAAACGAAATGAAAGATAATCTCTTGTCAGCTATTTTAGTAGAATTGACACGCTGAGAAAGCGGAGGCTCTGTCATTCTAATTTAGAAACCTTTACTCATTGATAACATTTAACAGATGCAGTGTCTGAATCTTCAAGCTTCAAATGAAGCAGGTACCGCCGTAAACACACCATGTACCACACAGAGCTGTCTTATCAATTACAATCTATACAAATATACATCTTTACTATTAGTAGCAGCATTGCCTCATCATAGTACTATCAACACTGTCTGTCTTGTGTTAGTTACATTGCCTTATCACAGTATTATCAACACTGATTTGTTTTATCATCAATGCTTAGCTATCACACTACTAGCATCACTGCTTATCACCGGCTGTAGCCAGTGGCGAAGCCGGTAAGATATTCGGCAGCGAATCAGTATGTGCGGGGTTCAAATCCTGGGTACTGACACTGACATAGCCTGTCACTGACACTGACATCGCTTTCGAGTGAGGAAACTGACGTGAACCTTAGCTTTATCTTATCACAGATCTTTCAACATTGATTTATTTTATCACACCACTATTACCACTGCCTATCTTATCGCAGTGCTATGAACAATTCAACACTGAGGTGTTTTATCACATTGCAAACACCAATGCTTATTTTAATTTATTTATTTATCACACGCATATAACAATTTTCATTTAAAGTGAATAGTTAATTCACATATCTGATCACAGTGCAATAAAAGCTGTCCAATTGTACTACTACTGTACTGTCCGCATTGTCTTATACCCGTCCGTACTAACTTATCACAGTTTTCTTATACTATTTTGAGACTTTTGGCACATCAGCATTATCATTTCAAACGTCAATGTAAATCATGCACTCGATGTTTTGTCAGTCTAACGTCCGTACCATTCGTTATTTGATATGTTTGATGTTTATCACCTGATGATCTGTTTATCATGTCTTCAGTTAAGAAACTTGTCTTTACATCTTTTTCTCTAAACCATAGCAGGACGATAATGGAACATTCTAATTTGTTTCGTTCTTTATCTTTTGACTCCCTAGTTAATTCAGTAATACAGTTGAATAGAAATATGTCTGTCCCAGAAATTTTCTGCAATGAATCAGCTACCGACGCCATCAGTGGACGACTAAACTGACGTTAAACATCCCTATTATTCATGGAATTATAATTAATAAAAAATATAGCATAAAAGACTGACGTAAGGATAAGAAAGGCTGGCTTTATGAGAAAGGCTGGTTGGATAAGAAAGGCTGGCTGGATAGGAAAGGCTACCTGGATAAGAAAGCCTGGCTGTTTTTGGGTGGTTGGATATTGAGTAAAGGTGTAAGACTGTCTGACTAAATTTAGGCCATTTCGTCACTTAAAGTTTTAAGAAGAGAACATGTTTTAATTTTACGTAAACTGAGAAATTAAATTTGAAAGTAAATTTTACATAAATTTTTACGTAACTTTTTACTAAATTTTTATCTTAAACTATTCAATTGCTAATGAGAATAACTTTTCAATCTTTCTTAACTGGCTGGCCATAAGTAAGAATGAACATAAAAGTATTAAAGCCACCTTGTAGTAAATAATTTACTTTATTATCGTAATTTTTAAAAATTTTATATCTATAGTTTTGAAATTAGTCCATTTTAAATATTCGGAAAGAGAATATCATTCAAATTATTGTTGGCTATTAAATTTAGTTCCTTATCTTCGAAAGTGTTTTCTTGTTTCAAGCTTGCAGCTGATTACGGTGCGTTAATGCGACACTACATATGGGAGATGCGATAATTCAATATTGTCTTTCGTCCCATTCACTGTCAACGATTATCAAATACAGATGTTTGAATGTTTCTAACCGCCAAATTTTATCTCGATTGAATGCCATTAGGTCTCTGCGTTCAATTAAATGATGCTTTGACTTCTCACAGACCGAAGCTCTGATTTAAATAAAGATTAATTAAAATAATGCCACATTAGTATTAACCGTCGCAAAAGTCCAGCTCAATATTGTATAGTTTTCTCAGCGAACAGGGTTGTCTAATTTCATATATTCAGACAGTGGATTCTGATATCATTTGTGAATAAATGAATAAACTTATTTGTTAGTAACCTGTCTCATCTCACAGAGGGATATTGATGAAGATGGTTTGGCCTACTTACAGAACTGAGAATTTCAATATCAGATTTTGCAAAATTACGAGAATTACAGTATCACTAGATAATTCGCTTCTTCCTTCGTTAGGATTTGATTACACGATTACGAATACTTAATCATTACTTAACACGTAGAATTTTACTCCTCGTATTGGATCAGATAAAATGAAAACAGATACATCATATAGTCAATTAGGCAATAGGCGTACCCACAGATATTTTTCCAAGCTAAATGACATATTTTAGGCCTAGCCAATCTAATATTCTGCTGGATAACTGTCTAGAATTGTAAGTTTTTTACCTGTCGTTCTATTGTTGTTGTTAGATCAATCTCAATGGACTGATATCATTCGACACGGAGCTCCCAGCATACCGAAGTAATCTCATCATACCGTTCAACTACAAACTCATCGCCCCTTTCTTCGCCGACGTTGACATTACCCTATCAGGAAACGTCTACTACAGGTTTTATTTGGAATTTTAAAATTTAAATTTCCATATTTTTATGTTAATCCATATTTGCATTTGTATCGCTGAAGAATAGTCCAATAGTAGACTGCACTTGGCGTAAGAGGCAACTAAGTCAGAATGTTATTGTAACAAGTGAGAACTACTTGAGGAGTTAAATTTTCCTAAGTTAGAGATTTTGTTACCTATATTATTGGGATCATCTTGTTAATCCTTACAGTAGAAAGCTTAAAGCAGAATGCTAGTAGAATATGTATCTTGAAACTGGGAATTAAAACTTAGTTGTGAGGGAGAAAGTAGAATAAGTAAAAATAGAATTTTTTCGTAAGTTTATTACAATTCTGTTTCAAAATAGTTATTATTAAATGGAAAATCGGTAGACGGTAAAACTTTGTTATTAATATAGTGTGTTATTGCTGGTATTATTGAAATTCTTAGTGTTACTGTTATTATTAATGTTACTGTTATTATTAGTGTTATTACTGCTGTTATTAGTGTTATTGATTTTATTAGTGTTAATGTTATTATTAAAAATATTCTTACTATTAGTGTTATTGTTATTCTTAGTGTTACTGTTATTATTAGTGTTATTGCTATTGTTACTATTATTGCTACTGCTATTATTAGTGTTATTATTTGTGTTACTGTTATTATTAGTGCTATTGTTATTATTAGTGTTATTGTTATTGTTATTATTACTATGCAGAGAATCGCAGGACCCCTCTCTACTGAACAAAGTTGGAATGGATATTCGCAAGGCCTTCCCGCAGCACTACAACTTCAGGCCCTCTAGTCTGCTCATCATAACCTGGGACAGTGTAGCAGCCTACCAGAGTCAATTCCACCCGGTAGTATGATAGACTAGCATTTTCGTTACAAAGCTGTAAAGCCGATGTTAACGTCAGTTTCATCTCTCGAAATCGATATCAGTGACGGTCGAGTCCAAAATTTGAACTCCGCACTCTGATTCGCAGTCGGTTGTCTTACCGACATCGCCACCGACTCCAGATGGGTATTAAGCATTGGTTAATTTTTTAATTTATTTTAGTTATTTTATTATTGTCAATTTTGTTAATATATTCACGTATTCCGATGCTGATGTATCATCCAATACCGTTTATAAAATAACATTTGTCAACTAAGAAATCGCGAACCCTATACTGCATCATAGGACTATCGAGTTACAAGCTATAGCAAGCTTCAAAGTACTCCGTTGGGAAAGACAACATTTGCTGTGGATATAGGTCTATGATTATGAAACTGCATAGCTACGCATATTTATGTCAACATTCCACGTTATATACTGTTTACTTACATTTCATTCATAATATGGACATGTATGAACACGTGTGAAAATGTACGATCATGTATATGTAAACGTCCATACGTGTTCATTTATGTTAATACATGTTCATACATGTTCATATATATTCATTGTTCATACATATTTATACATGTTTATGCACCCCTTCATGCGAATTCATGCATGTTCACACATATATTGTACATTGGTGCTAATACGGTCGCTAATTTCTCAATGTGTTCTAATATTTACAGACAAACACTTTTCAAGTCATATTGACTTCGAATATAACAGATACTTTCTGCATTTTTCTTTACCCAACTGATGGGATCAACTGGGTCAAAGGACAAGGAAAGGATGCTCCATCCCATGATGATGTCCCGGCTCAAGCAGGATTCGACTCCGGGGAGTACGGACTCTACTACACACTGCCCGGGTCTGGTAACCGCGAAGTCAACCAGCTCTCAACGTAAGCTTAGCTAAACTGAGCAATTTAACTGAACATTTGTTCAGTTAAACAAACAAATTTGTTTAACTGAACAAATTAAAGTCTGTAATAGCAATGCCAAAAAATTAATAGAAATGTAATTGCAAGACTGTAAGCTACGTGTTAGTTAACTATTGATTTGATTTTAATTCCAGATCCTATGCTATCTATTCGAGCCAGTATACCTTATCAATCAATCCCTCTGTGTCATTTCATTTGAAATTGGGCTCCCTTTTACCGGGGACAGCTTCATCCCAAAAATCGGCTATTGCATCCCTTGGTTTTAAATCTTACAATTTAATACTGAAAAATCAAATGTCTCTGTTTTGTATCTGATTTCTGCTTGGTATATGCATTACACAAAACAGTCTGATGATCGATAGATTGTTTGTTTTTAGATGAAAGATAATAAACACCTCTATTAAAGAAAAAACTGTTAAAATATGATAGTTTAAATCGAAGAACTAGTTTGTTTTTCTTTAAATCAAATAAATTACTTTTTTGAGGTAAAACAGAGTAGATTAAATTTTCTATACTAAGTAACAAATTTCGTAGTGAAAAATCATTGAATGTAGGTGACTCTCAGTCCTTATTCTTCTTTGTGTAGAGGCGATGGTGGCTTACTTTACTTTGGTCAATATATATATATATATATAATATATATATATA
The DNA here is from genome assembly GCA_905160935.1 of Enchytraeus crypticus. Classification (NCBI taxonomy): domain Eukaryota; kingdom Metazoa; phylum Annelida; class Clitellata; order Enchytraeida; family Enchytraeidae; genus Enchytraeus; species Enchytraeus crypticus. Next base: position 2,395,181 of record CAJHZI010000903.1, on the reverse strand, counting down.
TATATATATATATATATATATATATATATATTCAAAAGGTCTCAAAAGTCTCAAGAGGTCTGGATTCAAAAGGTTACAAATGAGGAAGTCCTGGAGAGAGTTGGCACAGATAGACAGTTGATAAATGTATTCAGAAATAGGAAGAAGAGATGGATGGGACACATTCTAAGGGGGGAAGGTCTATTGAAAGAGGTCATAGAAGGTAGAATGGAAGGAAAAAGAGGCAGGGCAGGCCGAGATTAGGTATGTTAGATGATTTAAAGACCCACTCATATGTAGAAATGAAGAGGAAGGCGGAAGACAGAGAAGAGTGGAGGCGTTATGTACCATGGGCCTGCCGGTAGGCAGTGCACTAAGAGATATATATATATATATATACAAAGTAATATATATATATATATATATATATATATATATATATATATATCTCTTAGTATATATATATATATATATATATATATATATATATATATATATATATATATAGTGTATTGTTCATAGAGCTTCACTGTTTCTTTGGAAAATTATCCAATAATTTTATTTCGTTTTTTAATGTATATATATATATATATATATATATATATATATATATATATTGTATGAATATACATATATGTGTGTGTGTACATTCATTCCTGGTAACTCTTTCGCTTTTAATATTGCACTATTTTGTTTGAATGCGCATGTTCAGATGGAGCAACACTGGACAACCGGGTGTGTGGGTGTTCCAGATTGGTTCTTCTACAAGTAGGAACATCTTGACACCCGATTCAGTGGAAGACGGGGGACGTAAGTCAATATGTTGTGTATTGGAAAAGGTGTAGCTTTTATTACGACTGTAACTATTTATTTAACTAAGTATTTCATATGCTAACATAACTTACACAAATGCTATCGACACAAATTTTCTTCGATAGTTAAACGTTATGTAACTATTAATGTAAAAACTGGTTATACCTTTTTCATTTTAAAACAAAACTTCTCTATAATTCTTTTACTTAAAATTTAGATTCAGTTCACTATAGACGCCATGGGTTACTTGAAAGAATATGATATATTGATTTACCTTTGCAATCTATTTATTAATTCTTATTCTTATGCAAAACGAGTGAAGATAGAAAGGAAAAAGATTAAAGAAGGACCGAGACTTGGGATGTTGGATGATTTGTTCATATGCTGATACGAAGAGAAAAGCAGATGATAGATATATATATATGCAGGAGCTACATGTATATGCCCTGGACCTGCCAATATGCAGTCCACTAAATAATAATAATAAAGGTTTAACGCCCGTTTCCTCATGCAAGGATGATGTCAGGGACTAAGAAAGAGATTCTTGTGCATATTGTTTTTAAGTGATAGGAGACAGTCAGATCAGCAGCTGTTCGGCAGGTGGCGACAGACTGTGTCACGTGACCGCTAGGTGCACGGACTATGACCGAGGGTTCTGCTGCGCATGCGTACCTCCCAACATCGGCAATGGCTACCAGTGCATCTCAAAAGGTACCACGTCGCAATCTGTCATTTTCTTTTCAGTTATTCAGGATTGGAATAGGCTTAAATTTAAAATCATTTTACCCTACTATAAGCAACAATTTGTACAAACACCTGAGCACTTGCATATCTATGTATCGGACTGGTTATATCTGTACAAGATTACGTCTTTTTCTTGTAAAATGCTGTCTCTCATTATTAAATGTATTTTATTGAAATACTAGTAGTTGCTCTCTCTTTCTCTTCTCTCACTCTAATATATATATATATATATATATATATATATATATATATATATATATATATATATATATATATATATATATATTTGAGCCTATATATATAAATAAATTAATGTACTTTTTGATCGATGTTCAGCATAAAGACGTTTCTATCGAATGAAGACATTCAATCATTCAATGAAAGCTTTTTGATTAATGGACAATCAGTGTAGTAAATATAAGATATTTTAAAAATAAAATACTTTTAACACTAGCTGTTTTCAATCGAGAAGAGACCTCAATGTCAGATTAAAAAAATAATCGATTGGTATATGACTTTTGTGGTCAATTTATTGAACAGTTAACGATCGCATGTTCAATTAATTGAATATTGATTGATTGATAGAATTACTGATTGATTGACTTCATTTTCTGCAGATGAGCCGCAGCGAGTGAGTGGAAAGGTAACTGGAACTGTTAATGGACAGTATATTAATGGAGTGGATCTACACGCCTACGTCATCACTGCCGACGGACGCACTTACACCGCCATCAGTCGTATTCCTCCCTCTATCGGTCACTCCATGCAGAGCCTTTACACTGTGGGAAGCACTCTCGGGTTCCTCTTTGCCATTCCACAACAGGCTGCTGACAAGAACGGCTTCATGATCACTGGTATGGCATGCGTTAGTAGGATTCTACAAATAGTCGTGACTTGAACAATTTTTAATGTAATTTTGATGAATATTCTAACAATCTAACTGCCTCCTCTAAACATGGATATACATTTTAGGACAAACTGGCTGGAGCCAATAGCGAAGTCAGTAAGATACTCGACCACGGTTCAGTATGTGCGGGGTTCAAATCCTGGGCTCGCCTGTCACTGACATCGCTTTCGAGTAGGAAACTGACGTTAATTAGCCTTAGCTTTACGTTAGCTTTTTTACCAAAATAGCTAAACATGACAAAGGACGATGTTTTCCCTGCGTGGATAATTTTGCTGGAAAGTCTGAATGTAGAAGACAGAAATAATTAGAGTAGCTTAGCAACAATGCAAGACCTCTATTGAGCAACTGATGAGGTTGTCATTTCCTATGTGAAAAACTCAATAGTATTTTATTAGTAGTAGGCCTATCACTAATGTATTTAGCTTTACGCTGCACAATGCAGGTCCCGTACCGGGTTTTAAAAGTCTTGGTAAGTGTAAAATCTCAGAAATATCCTTAGCGTATTTTAGAGTAAATATACTTTCTATCACCTGTTTGAGGAACTTTTGTAAACATTGGAATGAATATTGTAATCATCTGGATCATCCAAGTTGTTTAATCAAAATTTAAAATGTTTTCTATTTGTGTTGCAGGAGGACAATTTAACAGAACCGCCATGATTCAGTTTCAGTCGACTGGTGAGAAGTTGGACATAAAGCAGACATTCTCTGGTCAAGACGCTCAGGGTCATATGAGAATGACGTCGACAATTGATGGAAATCTACCTCAGATCTCAAGTGGAGCTAAGATTGAGGTTGAAGATTACAAAGAGGAATATCGCAGAGTAAAACCTGGTAAATTTTTACTTGAATTAACTCTGTCTTCATTAACGTTCAGTGTATACTATTTTTACTTATGTATGCATATAAGAATTTATTTCGAATGAGGATTGCTGTAGGTGTCTGTTTCATTTCCTTATGAATTAAAATAGAAAATACCTGACTGAGGCAGTGTAAGAATCTCAGGAAACACTAATCTCTCTCTCTCCCTCTCTAGTGTTCTGCCTAGTATCAGATTCAAGGCACACATTCCTATTCACATTCTTCTATCACTCTGCTTGGAGAGCACTCCTTTGATTAAAGAGTTAATTCAGTCACAAGAGACTCTTCATAACACGCACATTCATGCAGTCTACTGCTTCTAACAATATAGATTCTGAGGAAGTTTCCTTCCACCTTACTCAGTTAAGCTAACTCGTCTCTTACAAAAGGTTTAAAAACGTTTCTGTTAAATAAATAGCAAATAAATAAAACAAATAGTTTATTGAATTATTTAAATAATAAATAAAACATATATAGTTTATTGAATTATTTAAATAATAATACAAATAATAATATGGCCCACGCATATGTAGATATGAAGAGGAAAGCGTAAGGTAGAGAAGAGTGGAGGCGTTATTTACCATGAACCTGCCAGTAGGCATTGCACTAAGAGAGAAAGAGAGAGAGAGAGAGAATAAAAATAATACTTATTAATTAACTAACTATAATGTTGTTTGTGATATTTACAGGAGTATTGAAGTCCTACTCCACTCAGACGTTCAAGATTGACGGGACTCCATTCCAGGTGACCGTGGACCAGACTATCTCGTACTCTGAGTGCGATGCCTTGCCCCTCAATGACATCAGCACAATTAAACTCAGCGTCACGAGGAATTTCGTGGTCTACAGCGACTCGGAACAGATTGTCCGTTACTCACAGACCAACAAAGTCTCCACAACTACCGGTAATGACTGATGCCGATATGTTGAAAGAAGAATACTCTTAAATATTGTGATTGTTAAGGCCGTTATTTAACCTCATTTAAAGTTAGTTAGTTTAACCTAGTTAAACTGTGATTCAAGGGAGATGATGATGATGATGATGATGATGACGATGATGATGCTAATGTTAGTGAACGCCGTTATCTAGGTGCTGTAGTAAGCGAAGTGCTTTTGATTGAAAGTAAAATCATACCGAATATTTTGTAGATGATTTATTGAATTAATTATTGGCTCATAAGTTAATGTCAAGAATGTAGGGTAAAGGTTCACTAGTTAAGAGCAGGCAAAGCTTAGGTTAACGTTAGTTTCCTCACACGAAAGAGATGTCAGTGACGGGCGAGCCCAGGATTTGAACCCCGCACATACTGATCCGCGGTCGAGTAGCTCACCGACTTACCCGTAAACTTACCCGTTGCACACTTATTGAATGCTAGATTATTGACATTTAACGCACATAACATGTATTTTTTAGACAATTTCCCGTATCTTTATTAGATAAATAAATATATTAAAAGAACTCGATCCCTTCTAAATAATTAATGTTTGCTTGACGAGGACTGCCAGAAATAAAGAACCAAAATTTTAGAAAATCTTTCAGACATTTCGACTTTCTATTGCCGATTAGCCTGAGAAATGAAACCGCAGCCTAACAGCTGAATAACTACAAATAAGTTTATGCAATTTGTAAAACTTAAATGGATTGTGAACTGAAATTATTGACACTTATTAGTGATTTCGTAGAATTAGTTTTACGTTCAGCTGAAAATACTAGAAAAAATCTTATTATTAACCTACGTTTTGTTCGTGTGCAAAAGTATATTTTTCTCTTATCTTACCTAAAGTGTAGCTTACCGGCTCCAGAATGCTGTGTTATTTTAAATACTGAGAGAGTTTTATTTATATCTGTACTCCAGAGTTTGATGATCGCATGGGTATTCGCACCCCGCCCCCCACCAATGACGTGTGCCGCACGGCTCTCTGTGACCTCAATGCAGATTGTGTCCCCGAGGGGAGGTCCTACCGCTGTACCTGCAGATCAGGCTTTGAGGGGGACGGCTACAGCTGTAGAGGTAAAAGATTTTATAAATAAACAAGAGCAATGTTTAGAAACAATAGAGTGATTTTCTCAAGGTCCGACTTTGAGGGGGACGGCTACAGCTGTAGAGGTAGTGTCAGGGATTTTATAAATATATATCTTTATTTCGCCGCGTGGACAAACAACACACATTCATTGCACAGTGAAACAAAATAAAATTAAAAAAAAATTCAAATGCACAGTGAAAATAAATACACAGTAAATAAACAGGAGCAATATTTAGAAACAATAGAGAGGTTTTCTCAAATTAGATTAATAAATCGTTTATTTTAAGCTGTAAAGCTCGTCAAATAACGGATTTCGTTCCGGGACAGGAATCACTCGTTTACCCTAAAAATAAAATTAACCCCACATATTACGTATTGCATATATTTTATGTATTAGTCTTAGTTATATCCGGTGATTTTGCATCCATTCTATCATCCGATGGTTTTGCGAAAATCATCATAGCACGGTAACAAAAGATCATGCGATTGTTTTACCTACGTCACCGGTCGATTACGTGCATTAAAATTCATAAATTCGCAATTGAGGGCAGAAGTTCCTACTACAATAATAACTGTGTGCTATAGATTGGAACTATAAAATTATGTTTACTTGGGTAGTTCAAATCTTTATTGTTAGGATAAATCCTATTATTTGCATTTTAAATTATTTGCTATCTCAGAGGCATCATGCGATGTTCTGCGAAATTGTCATCGTGATGCGACTTGCGAATACGATTATTCTGCCTCAGCCTACAGCTGTAGATGCAACTCAGGATTTAGAGGTTAACTTTACTCTTCAATCTTTCTGAAAAGTCTAAATGTACATTTTCGTGCTGTTTTAGATTGATTAAATTTTTTGCATTATTCACGGCTTAGAATCTTTCATATAAATTGGTCATTGGTAGTAATTTATTAAAAAGTACTGACGGACGGATTGATACGTTTTGGAATTACTGCAATATTTATTGTGTAATTGTTTTTACATTTTGTCGGCTAGAATAAAGTGGGCAAAATAACCAAAGATGAAGATAATTATGATTTAATGCCATTTGACTCGACTTATATTATTATAATGCCAGCCCTATTCAGTTTTCGTTAAACGTTATGCTGCAATTTAGTCCTCTCGCTATTGCTGTTAATGACTGTCCTTGATATTTGTGCTGTATAAAGTGTAATTCATTTCACGAAAAATGATATACTGTAGATCAAGTTTCATTATATTAGCTTAGGTTTGTCATTATTCTCTCTATTTCTCTCTCACTCTCTCTCTCTGCGCGCGCACACACACTCTCCCCCATTCTCTCTCTCTCTCTCTCTCTCTCTCTTTCTAGAAATCATCTTTGAAAGTGCGTCATTAATTCTTTATAGTCCGCTGCTGTCTTCTTTCTATTGAAGTATTGTTTTAAAGCAAAAAGAATCTACAACAGACTTTAGCTAATATTCAAATGTAAATTGTTTACCAGGGGACGGATACCAGTGCGTCAGTGAGTCAGCTATCCAGACGGAGGACTGCAGGTCCAACAGGGAACTCTGCGATAGTAACGCCCAGTGTGAGGCGGACTTCACCACCCGGAGGTATGCCTGTAAGTGCAATCCTGGCTTCATCGGCACCGGCCAGCTGTGCACGAGAGGTTTGTTTAGAAATCTCTCTCTCTCTCTCTTAGTGCACTGCCTACTGGCAGGTCCATGGTATATAACGCCTCCACTCTTCTCTGTATTCCGCTTTCCTCTTCATTTCCGTATATGAGTGGGTCTTTGAATCATCTAACATAGAAATTTATATTAAGTGGAATTTACTATACCGTATATTGCTGTTGAGTAAAAGTTTATATGAATTTGCACTGCAGGAGTAAAATAAGGAGATGTGTCTTGATTTGCTGTAAGCTTTTAGCTACTGTATATGGTTTATTTGGCTAGGTTTGTTTTATTTATTTATTGCTTTATTTCAGGCGTAAAAACCCATACATGAATCTTGCACATAGAACAATGCAACAAAAACCAGAAAAGCAAATAGTCTGCGCATAAATTGAGCTATAGGCCTAAAACAATTACTTATAGAATTAGGCATACAAGGCTATAATAGGCTCAGAACATCAAAACACTTAACTAGCATATTAGCATTATCCAGCAAGCACATTCTAAACTTTAATCTGTAATTTGAAAGGATAGTATCAAAACTAGGCAATCCGGTTTCTAGCAGCGCGATAGTTAGGCTGCTGTAACGTTTGTATCCAAAAAATATTTTAATACATTTATTATAGCAAGATCGAAACTTCTCTATTGAACCTATTGTAAACGACGACCATAGTGCCACATCATAGAAGCACATACAATAGGATTTGAACAGGACCTTCTTAACATTAAGAGAGCAATAAGCAAATCTACGCTTTAATATATTCGTACGCATAAACATACCACGTATTTCACGCTGTATATCGTTATTATCACGACCATCATTGGTTATAATATGACCTAAATATTTAAACTGCGTTACATAATTAATAAAAGAATTGTCCAACTTAAATCTTGGAAATTCCTCTAATACACTCCAATTTCGATCCTTAGGAGCAAATATCATGGCGACAGTTTTACTAATATTAAAAGACATGTTAATAACTTTAGCGTTAAACTGAAGCACATCTATTAAATACTGTAAAGCTCTCCACGAAGGAGCAATGAGAACGATATCATAGCATATGCAAGAATGCTAATTAATCTATTATTAATTGCACAACCAATCTCGGTATCTACTACAGCTCTAACCATATCGCGTATATATCTAGAGAACAAATACGGTGAAAGTACACTTCCCTGACGCGTACCATTTCCAATGTGAAAACAAGTAGAAACAGAATTACGCCATCGAACAAAGCATTGCTGTTTAGAATACCAGAATGCAAGAATAAATATAATACTGATGTTAATGTTATCGTCTAGTAATTTTCCAAACAATTTCCAGTAATTAACTTTATCGAAAGCTTTACTGAAATCAACAAAATAGGTAAAACATGACTTCCATGATGTCTAAAATACTCGATAGTCTGCTTTAGTACATGAGTACATAATCCGGTTGAATGGCCAGACTTAAACCCAAACTGAAAATTATCATAATCAGAAAGGCTATGTATAGATTGCGCAATGAGAGATTCAAACAATTTAGATAATGCATTAGAAATTGCAATTGCTCTGTAATTATTAAGGTCAGATAAATCGCCAGATTTATTCTTAACTAGAGGCATAATTACAGATTGCATAAATGAATTAGGCAAATGACTATGTGTTAGAGACAAATTATACAACATGTTTAAATGAACGTAGAGACTAAGACACGGGAATGAAATTGCCTCCATGGAAATGCCATCTGGTCCAGGAGATTTTCCATGCTTTTGCAATTTACAAATATCTATAATGTTACTAACAGAAATGACAAAATTATTCTTAGGAGAAAAGGTAAGGCGATCCAAAAATGCATTTTTATCAGCATTATATTAATTGATTCCTACGGCACATTTAGGGCACATGTCAGTGCTTTGGTGACCCTTGTGTCCTTTTTCACTTTATCTCATGTATTTCTTGCGTATCATGTAACCTAAAGAGAAATAATTATGCTTCAATTCAAATCAATTCGATGTAGCACTTCAAGAGTCTTGATTTAACTGGAAACGTTGACTAGGTCTAGAACTTTTCTTTTATATGTTACATTTCTCAAGCGGAATGCTCCGAGCGATCTATATAATTTTGCTATGGCAAATTGAAAGATGTGAGTGGCGTATCAGAATCATTTTAATGGTGAGCCATAATTCTTGCAAAATCCCCAGGCCATTCAAAGCTGTACTACTGTAACTCAAATTTTTATATGGGTTGTTTTCTTAACCGTTGAAGCACAGTCAAAATTCTCTTGCACGTGTTGTTTATAAAACCTCTAAGCTTCAGTTTAATTTTTTAAATCTAATTCGCAAACTTCACTCGATCCATGAGAATCGGCGCATTAACAATAAAATTGCTCAGTTAATTCAGTTAATTGTAAAATGTCTTTGCAAACATTCTTACATATCTGAAAGATGTCGATGCCTTAATATTGCGATAGAACTGGATTCGAGAGGTCAGAGCTGCTACGACAATCCCGGACTTTGCTCGAGGGACGCTAGCTGTCAACGCCTAGGGGATCGCTACGCCTGTACCTGCAATCCTGGCTTCCAGGGAGATGGATACAGGTCCTGCATCCGTAAGTATGAAAACAGCTACATGATCCATGAAGCTTCAAATGGTCGTTCCTGAGGTCCTGGGATCAATTCCCGGTAGGGCTGATCAGAGAGTAAAATCTCGGACATTCACCTTTCAGGGTACTCCGGTACACCTAACGTTTTGAAGAGAGGTCCTTCGGGTTTCTGACCTTGATGTTAAACCCACAAAAATATCATGACCTCGTTCGCATTATTTCTGCAGAGATTTTAACATATTTTCAGCAGAATTGGCGTTCAATTCTTATGATTGATGTTAGAATTATGAAGGCAAATGTTTAAATACGATTCTAAGAGAACAATTTTTGTTTGCTTGTAAACTCGAAAGACAAGATTTGATTAAAAAATTGAATGCGAATTAAATGTATGATTGATTGCATTGGAAATAATTAATTCATCTACGAATTTATTGACATTATGCTTATTTGGTTAGTCACTGGAGTAAATTTCATGAACTATTTGAATTATATGATTGAGATTAAGGTCATTATACGTTGCAAATAATGATTATAAAACAAGCAGAGTTTTAGTGACTTATTTTTAAAGGAACAATATCATTAGAATTAAATAATACTTAAACTTATTTGAATATGGAGTAGTTTTAGGTATATTATTACGCATAATATCAAGCACGACGGTTGCACTCTACAGGTGCAGGAACTGGTGGATCTAGTGCAAGTACTGGTGGAGGTGACAGGTCTAACTATCTTCTGTATGCACAAGGCATGTACATCATGGAAGCGCCGTTCGATTCCAGACAGGGCGATTCTGGAAAGCAAACTTTGTATATCCCAGGTAGTAATAATTATATTAAAGATTTCACGTTCGTTTAAATCTCGTCTTCGTTTAAGTCTCGTCTAAAATGAACTCAGAGACTTTGATAGTTAAGGATTATGACAATTAATTATTGATTTAATTGATTTATATGTATGTATATATATATATAATTCTGATGATATAAAAATTTTAACAAAAATGGAAAATGTTAAACGGAAGTATTGGAACATAGTTACTGAGAGTGGGAGTCAAAAGATAATCCACTGAATTTAATATTGGCATTATTAAATTCAGTTATTAGTTATAAGCATGAAGCAGAACATTACGCAGATTGATTGCTCAGATTTAAGTGACATAATAATTACAGCATCGATTTTGAACTAGCAAATCTATCACTTTTTCGAAAAATTTAGCAAAGACTCGACTACTGCCTACCTAACGTATCATTAATATTTTCTGTTAAATTAAGCAATCTATTTAATATTAGGAATTTAATTGTAAACACATTTCATTCAGTTAAGTACTTTTTTTCTATTATTTGACTATTTGTACATCATTCGAATTTCTAAAAATTAATGTAAAAAAGGAATTATATAGCAAAAGCAACTGATGTCAAAATTACAATTATCTATTAGAATTATATTTTCTAATCTCTTTGCCTTTTTAGGTCAGCTGGCTATTGGGATAGATGTTGATTGCTCCAAGAAGTATTTCTACTGGACTGATGTGACAGGAAAGACTATCAGCAGAGCAAAGCTCGATGGAACAGATTCTAGAAATATTGTCTCGAGTGAGTTATAATTTCTAAGTTTAAAATAAGACTAGAAAGTATCAAGTTTTGTCATAAATTAAATTAAGATTTAACGGCTTTTTCTTTAAACGAAGGTTAGAGGAGGTAACCAGATTATAAAGAATGGCTGGGATGTATTTCAGCAAGACATCACTGCTGATTAAGTCAACACTATTTACGGCGAAGTATGCAAGAAAGAAATTATGAGATCCGAAATTGTAAACGTTGAAGTTGCGAATGAAATATTAAATCGCTATATATGTAGTAGTAGTATGCACTTCCGCGCACCGATGTGTACAAGCAACACTTGTAGTCACAGGTACAATATAGGTGCACATTCATAATTTTTATGTTGGGTTGAAAAAGATTAAATCTCATTGGGTAAAGGTCAGTTTAAATTTTTACTCAGTAAATTTCGACACGGTATCCGAACGACGATTAGCTTACAAGGAAATATTTCTCAAGATTTAAGTAGACTAAGTATTAAAATGTAATATTAACCAATTCGTTCAGCAACTGTAGGCTAGATATAAATTCAAAACAATGCTATTAAAGGATGTGCATTGAGAGATGTGCTTACTATTATGAGATGCTATAGATGAGATGCACGATGCTATGATGAGATGATCGAGGCTATGAAGAAATAAAGCTGGTAATGCAAAAGTAAAGCTATTGTTAACGTCAGTTTCCTCACTCGAAAGCGATGTCAGTGACGGGCGAGCCCTGGATTTGAACCCCGCACATACTGATCCTCGGTCGAATATCTTACCGATATCGCCACTGGCTCCAGCCTGATGTTATTCTGCCAATTAGCTGCCTTCATTTACTCACTCGATTGTCATTCTTTATATCGTATTCTATTTATAATTTAGATCTTGGTTCCCCGGAAGGGGTGTCCGTGGATTGGCTGGGTGAGAACATTTACTGGACGGACTCGGCTTTGGATCGCATCGAGGTTTCGAAACTTGATGGGTCCAATCGCAAAACTCTCTTCTCTACTGAACTCGTCAACCCCAGGGCCATTGCAGTCGACCCTCTAAGAGGGTATGAATGATCCCACTAGAGTTGCTCTACTTAAATAGCTCTTATTGGTTAAGTTATTGGCTAAAGCTGGTAAAGCTAAGGTTAACGTCAGCTTTTCCTCACTCGGAAGCGATGTCAGTGACGGGAGAGCCCAGGATTTGAAGCCCGCACATACTGATCCGCTGTCGAATATTTTATCGCCTTCGCCACTGCCTCCAGCCAGACTAAACACGCACCAAAGTAAACTGGTTATCCTCTAGCAATTGCTATACAACATTCGTTTGACAGTTTATAATCTCTTATTCTGATACTGCTCCTAAAAAGGTATAATGGCCTGAGAGTTTTCTGTCTTATAAATTCTTCGAAATCTTTCAATTTAAATTAATTAAACGTCATGATCTGCCACATGCTTCACCTGTCACACTAATCTCTATGACCTTACAGTTGTTACTACTACTAGGCCTAAGCAAATTATACTAATCTCTGTTTTGCTTATTGCAATGACGATGAGTCTTTGTGCAGGCATCCGGGGTTCAAAGCCCAGCCGTAGCAAGCTGAGTACTCAAAACAGTCGTTCCTCAACGTGCTAACGCTGACTCTCACAAGCAATTCTGTAGAATGCACCCAGGGTACTACCCTGTCAGAAATTACATTTTGCTTTAAATTACTTTATGCCTCTATTATTTTCTATTTACCAAGGAACAATATGCTTGATCTAATTACAGCCTCGAACAACAATTTTATCAATATTTCAATTCCAATGCATTATACATCCTATAAAGACTGTAATGAAAAATAAATGTGCGGTCCTTGCTGCAGTCTGATGTTTTGGGCGGATTGGAACCGCGACGCTCCTAAGATCGAGAAAGCCAACATGGATGGTTCGGACAGACAGGTTCTGATCAATGACGGATTGGGTCTACCTAATGGACTCACCATCGACTTTGAATCTAACAACATCTGCTGGGCCGATGCTGGTAAAATTACTGTCTTTGACGCTAATACACTATTTATAGTTATATTCATTTATGGTTTTATTTACATTTAATTATTTTAAATTTACTATTACAATTATAAATTATAGCAAATATAAAATTGTAAATTGAAGGCAATTTATGATGGCAGCTTGTGAAAGGATTTATTTGCTGATTATAGTTTGCTTACTATATGTTTTAAAATTAATTCTATTTCTTTGGAATTGCATTTCGGTGATTTATGTTTATTAGTATTGTTTTTGTAAAAAAGTAGTTGTATATTTTACAATAAACTACTGTTTATTTTGCAATAAGCTAGCAATATTTGTGTTTGCAATAATTTACAGGTACACGTAAAGTGGAGTGCACAAATTACGATGGACGTAATAGAAGAGTTGTCAGTCAGTCAGCCGGGTATCCATTTGGAATCGCATTCAATAGGGATGTCTTCTACTGGACCGACTGGGAAAGGTTTGCTAATTAGCTAATTAATTGAAATATAACTAATTAATTAAGTTTTAATCTTTTAGAAATATTGTTTAATATAAATAGTTGATCTGCCATTTTAATAAACATTATACAAAAGGGTTAAATATTCATGAGAAATTTATTAATATTACAAATTGTTGAGAAATATATTAACTCTTTTAGTTTTCTTTCAATCAAGCAATATAGACCCAATTTTCTTACGCAAATATTGCTATAACGAATTCGAAAAATATCCAAGGTTTGCAAAATTTTTGTTTTGGTTTCTTTAAAATTAAAGATGACAATAATACATAATACTAATGACGTTTAATAAAATAATTTAATATAATAATGCTTTTACTCATGCGGAGGTACAAAACGATATCGGAACTGTATTTTTGTTAAAATACATACATGTATATCATACATGTATTCATACATGTATTCATACATGTATATCATACATGTATTCATACATGTATGATATACATGTATATCATAAGTAATAAATTTATTCCAGCCGTGATTATATCCTGCGATTCGACGAAGCTGCAAGAATACTTGGAGTCGAACCTTTATACCTCCTTAACAGTAATTTGATTTATTAAAAGTCCTCAGCGTTTAAGCTCTTTGTTGAACATCAATAAATGATACATAAGTTTATGATACCCGTGTATAATCTCTAGTCATTAAACTTTAAATTTTAGTTTATTCTTGCTATATTTGTATTTTATATTTTATCATATTGCGGTATAAATACATATATTATATTCCATTTCTATATTTCTGTATTTTTATATTGTAGTGTATTGCGTTATATTATTATATTATATTATATTTCTATACTTCTGTATTTTTATATTGCTATATTTCTGTTTAGAACAAGTCTACCAAACACTAACAAGAATTCTAATAGACCCAATGAAGATATCAGCCTGCCTACAGGAGGAAATGGAAAGCTGTATGGATTGACAGCAGTTAAGAACTCATGCCCTTCAGGTTATTAGTCACATCTTCAATATCAAAGCTATTCGAATTCGCTTATTTATCATTTTATGTCAGGCAAGACCTATAATGTAGAAATAAATTCTACTTTTTCGTCATGCAGCAGTCTACAATGCTTGGATGATGGGATTAAATGGGATTGCCTCAATAGTGCTCGATGTTGTCATTGATGACTGTAGTACTCTAATTGTTGTTGTTATTATTATTATTATTAAAGAACTGCCTAGTCTCGACAGAGCTCACGCTGCCCGTAAAGTAGTCTTTTAAGTAAACTAAGTACATCTATCTAAGTACTTATTGTATTCTACGGTTGAATCAATTATAAAAATAAAACAAATGCAGTAATTCAGGGTTGCCTTCAATGAGATTTGCCTTAGATGTGTCACCAAAGATTAGGATTAACACAAGAAACTTCTGTAAAATTAATTGATATTATATGTATATTCGGGCATAAATTTATTGATCTATGGAGTGCTCGTTATGGTTTCCAAACAGACTCTTATGTTCAAATGTGTATCATAGACCCACCACTTTGCAGAACACTAAAGACAGAGTTATCTTTAAAAGGGTCTATAAGATTCGTATGCAGATACTAGTGACATACTACAATTATATAATATTGATTGTCTCAATAGTGCAATGGTTGGAGGTGTAGATAACGTCATGATGTTTTAAATGACAGGATAATTGAAAGCTGGTGGGTTTGAATCCCAGCCACGCTGATCTGAGAGTAAAATCTCGGACATTCACTGGACTGGTCACACTGGTTATTATTATTATTACTATTAGGCTACTATTATAATATGTTTTGGACCCTGTATAGGATAACATACTACAATTAAATGTTTTGGACCCTGTGTGTATAGGATCGAACCAGTGCGCATACAACAATGGCGGGTGCCGCTATTTGTGCCTCCCTACGTCACGTGGTGGTCGCACTTGTGCCTGTCCTGACACCGTGTCACCTGAGGAGTGCAGTCGTAGCGCACTTCTATAGAACTACGGCACTTCTGCTTATCACGTAATAGCACTTCTGCTTATTTAATAGCATATCTGTTTATTTAAAAGCAGTTGTGCTTATTTAATAGCACTTATGCTTATTCAATAGCACTTATGCTTATCAGGTAATATCACTTCTGCTTATTTCATAGCACTTCTACTTATTTAAATAGCACTTCTGCTTATTTAATAGCACTTAATTTATGCTCATACTCCAGATTATAAGATGTTTTATCTAAGGTGCAATAACTTAACGTCCGTTTCGTCATTCAAGGAATTAATACTTCTTGGTCCTGTGGCGTTATGCTAAACCGAGAGAATAAAATGCTAAAATGATCTTCACATCCAGTAGAGCTTGGGTTTGAGCTCAGTGTGAAAGCATCCTATGCCTATAATCTTAATCGTATTCATAATTAATTTTATTTTAATGTCTTCTGGTATATTCGTGTTCTTTTTGAAGAATCGTCTTTAATATTAATTTCGAGTATGACAGTATTATTTACTTTTTCATTGTAAATAAAATACTATTAATTATTTTCGTTATAAATTATAATACTATGAACTTATAGCCTATTATTAAATTACAATTCCATGTTTTCAGTAACAATCGAGATCCCAACGAGTTTTCAACTCTCCTATTGAGCAGTTATTTCTCAACAACTCAGCAGAGCTGCCTCACGGAAAGATAATTTTATTTTGACAGTATTATCGTTAGCCTGTCTTGAAATTTGATTTATTATCGTAGCTTATAGGTTATAGATGCGCACCTTTTGTTTCGTAGCTTTGTCTTGTAATCGTCTATTTCTGAACTATTGTTTTCATCGTACCGTTGCACCGATATGAAACATATCAGTAGAGCTGATGGCAAACAATAGCTGTACATCAAAAGTTAATTGAACAGTCCATTGTAGGATTATATTTCATTTATATCTTTGTACTCGGTTTGACTGTGCTGCAATGCTGTCTGCGTAGCTAAATGCTTATAATTAATAGCTAATGAACTGTCTGCTCAAACGTTAGATTTTTAATGTGCCTTCAAAATTGCCTGCATCCAAAATCGATAAATTTTACAACATTGTCCGTAAACTAATGCAGTTTGCTGTTGCTAAAGTTTGTAAAATATAATTTCATATTATTTGTCCTTGGACTAAATGGGACTAATGAAATGAATTACACTCGTGGTGTTCAATGCAGTGACTCCTAATGAAAATAATTTCAATTAAAGTGCCTAATTAAGAGCAATTTGAAATCTTCTGAAATGCTATTCAACAAGCTTCGTTTTAATAAAACGAGTTTTGATATCCCGTGTACTCTGCAGTGAATAGAAACTAACAAACAAGTCTAACAACAATAGAAACTAACAAGTCTTCTTGAAATGACGCTGATCAATTTCTCTGCATCATTGACATACATTAATTTCACTTTTTAGATAAAGCAGGTTGTTGAGTTTTGACCCCTCTGTAGCTATCTGACA
The DNA here is from genome assembly GCA_905160935.1 of Enchytraeus crypticus. Classification (NCBI taxonomy): domain Eukaryota; kingdom Metazoa; phylum Annelida; class Clitellata; order Enchytraeida; family Enchytraeidae; genus Enchytraeus; species Enchytraeus crypticus. The sequence goes on along the minus strand of CAJHZI010000903.1, from coordinate 2,378,102 downwards.
TCCCTGACATCATCCTTCTATGAGGAAACTGTCGTTAAACATTTCTTATTACTACTATTATTATTATCATTTTATTAAGGACCAGATTCAAGTTATATTTTTACAGTGTAATACTATTTCAATATTGAGCACTCTATCGAACATCCCCCAAGTTTATTATGAAGATATTCCTTTACCAAATCTTAATGTGTTTTTAGTTAAGCTCGAGACCAACTATTGTAATATCACCAGCATAGCCTTCTGCATTCCGCTTTGTGGCGTGAAAACAAATTTGGCTTAAACTTGGCTTTATTTTGTATCTGCATTAACTCTAACCGCTACTCACTTTATTAGAAAATACCTCATTAAAATGTAAATTTCTTGTAGTCTTCTTATTAACAACTTCTTGTTTTTGCTTATTTGTTCAGAATTTCAGAGTTCAATATTCATCTTTTGTTCAATTTGATTTCAGAATTGTCTACGGTGAGTTATTTGCCCATTATTTCCATTAACCTTAAAATAATTTGAGATAAATATTGCCTTTTTGCAAATAGAGCACGTGACCAGAAATATAGATCAATTTAGTCATCTGCGATAGCAAACAGAAAACTAATGGGCACTGATTCTGAACATCAGGTTCATGATATTCTGCAGAGAGAGGAAAATACAAAATTATTAGCCGAGTTCACTCTTTAAGCAATTTGGATCTCTCAAACATCATTTTGTTTATAATTTATTTTCTTCCTACTCTCTCTCTTTACTTTCCTACTTTTTCTTTCGTAATCTCTTTCCTATAATTTTCTTCCTACTCTCTGAAATTGTGTCCAAAACGTAACATGATCTATTTTTAAATGCTATGTTTTCATAAATATACATGTAGCCATAGAAGATAGAGGCGAACGGCTGTCAACAGATTTCTTCGTATTCATGAAAACTAACATACTGAGCATCACAACTGATAAAATTAATGCCTACTATCGGTTTATTCATTCTTCCAGATTTTCTGCGATAACGGTAAGTCTGTTTACCCGTTGGCAAAGAGTAAAGGAACCCCTCATTTGATTTGCTACTGCCGCAAATGGCCACGAAGTGTTTTGTGTTTACGTTTAGCCGATCCATCAATATGCAAATTGCTTCAGATTCTTTGTCGGCAAGATTGCTCCAAAACGAATGCTAATAATATGTAATATAAGCCCTTTGCCTCTTTTCTCTATTATCCAAAATCTGTACTAACCCTAGCTCTCGTTTATTTCTATACAGTATATTCATATTTCGTTACTAAATATTTAGTTTTTATTTTAAACCGCGAAAAGAACCGAAAGTTAACAGCTCTTAGGAATCAATCTAAACGTTTTAAATTAAAATTTAGGCTCAAGGCAACAGTTTTACCGATGACGGAATAGTGTCTGCTCAATGGATATTGCAATCCAACCAGCGCAGTAACTTAGTCACATCTCATATGTTTACTAAAGTGATAGGTCCGCTCTGGAACATCCGATTAACAATTCTTCATTCTATGATGTACGAATTATGGTTTACCGCATTATTCGAATCTGAAGATACCGCACGGAAAATTGAAAGTTTAAAAACATACCCTATATAAAATTGAGGCATCCTAATTATAAGAATCAATTAATCAATCAATAACAATTTAACGTCCGGTTCCTCGCCATAAAGAAATGTCAGGGAAGTCTCTTGCAGATTCTACACAAACAGGCGCCGAAGCAACACACGATGACGACTGAGTACACAGAGGCCACAAGAGAAAGCGAGATCAAAACAGTGCAAGTCTATGATCCAAAATGATATTATATGATCTCTCTAATGCTGTTAGGCCTACCCATTACCACAAGTTTAGAATTTAATAAATCACTACTTTAATAAGTTTTGGCTTGAAATAAAATGATATCTGAACTTATTTCAATTGAATTCTTCAGTTATTCATACATAACTACATAGGTGCCTATAGTGTAACTAGTCTTGCTCTTTAGGAATTAATATATTATGAAATGAGCGAGAGAGAGATATGTGTTTTATTTCAGCATCAACACCAAATCACTGACAAATACAAATAGAATTAAACATTTTAAAGAAATAAAGTAAATAATTCCCAGAAACACAGAGTATCAACCAGTCCGTAAACACGAGAACAACGGCCGTCAGGGAAGATGATGCACATCTTATCTAGCTGACCACCGTCTACAACTATATTAATGTCATGTAGGCCCATAATGCAAAATCAACTGAGATACACACGTATCTCAGAAATAATGAACCAAACTTAAAGAATGGAAAATAAATTACAACTTAATCTGATTGGAAAGCAGTTAGCTAAGTAACAATTTTAAATTGAATGAAGTTGCAGTAGTCACAACAGGAGAATAAGCAATAAATACAAAAGTATCTCTACACCTAATGAAGATCTATATTGATTAGGAAAATTAAACCTGACGCTAGCTGTGCGTATTTTGTGTAACGGCTAGCGTAGATACAACAATTAAATTCATATCAGATAGTATTGAATGTGGTATAGATTTATTAAAGGATTATCAATACTCTTCTTGACTTATTAATTAAATACTACATTTATATAAATTTATTAATAAGTTTAACTATTTATAGATTGAGTATAGTCAACCAATTCTACAGCACTATGCTCAGCACGGTGAGATGTGAAATTATAGAATCTAATTCACCTGAACCAGACAATGCTTGATTAATATTTAATTATTATACTGTGCCTGTACACTGTAGACAGTTGACCCAAGCTTACAACAGCACCGTACGCTCTTTACCTGCCATTCATCAGGTTTATAGTGGTATCATGAATTATATGTTGGTTGTAGAAGATATTATTTATATGTCATATTATTTGTAGGATATGTTATTTATATGGCATATTATTTGTAGGATATATTATTTGATAAAGATAAAACTTCATATTCATAAGGATTAAAAATCGTAATCGCTGAGGATTAAACATAAATCAATCAATAAGAATTTAACGTCCTTTCATCGCCGTAAGGCAATGTCAGGGACGTATCTTGCAGACTCCACACAAACAGGCGTCAAAACACCACACGATACGACTGAGCATACAGAGACCACAAGAGAAAGCGAGATCAAAACAGTGGAAGTCCAAGATCCTAGGAGGGCGGGTCAAAATTTAGACCTATGGGGGAATAATCACTGGGATAAAACATAATGATCACTGAAGATTAATCATCATCAATCGTTGAAGATTAAACATCATAATCACTTGGAATTGAAAGTTCTAGTTAGGATTAATAATCACAATTTTTAAGGATTAAACTTCAAAATAATTAAAGAATAGATATAACTATAATTGAAAATTAAACATCAAAAATCATAGAGGATTCATCATCATTATTCATTGAGGTTTTTACGTCCTCTTCCTTGTCATCAGATGATATCTGGCAAGTTTAGAACGATACCTGCGTACAATTTGTCTCCATCACAGAAAACTGGTAACAAAACTGTGTAAGTCCACTCTAAGACAAGTTTTGAGCTTCCACACCCAGTACTATAATGTCATTGTTTTTAGGTAATGAGCAGTAGCTATGTAATGTTAGGTATTGTTTTTAGGTAATGCAAGGTAGTCTATGTAATGTTAGGTATTGTTTTTAGATAATGCACGGTAATGACTGTTTTGCGGATCCCATGCTTCCTGCAATGCTGTACGTGCAGATTGCTACACTACTGAAGCTACTGCAGAAACACTCAAATAAAAGCCCGAGTCTTCTCCATTCACGTAGCATTCACTTTTACTATTATGTTTATGGACAGGCGACCGCGTTGCGCCTGAACCGTGTATATTATAAAATAGCGTAGTTATGATTTGAGACTGTACACATTTATAATACAATATGCTATGTTTTACAGTAGAGTGTGAGTAAGGTTCTGAATGAACGATACTCTGTGCTTATAGTTAGGGGTTGGAGTTTGATTTAGTGTTAAGTTGGTGTTCATCATTGGGTTAGAGTCGAATGATAGGATCGGTCAATTTTTCAGAGTTACAGCTCATTCTCATCGATGCTACCTAAAGGCTGCAATCGTCCTGACCACTGAATTCAGTGACTGGAGACAATGACGATGTCGGTGATATATCCGATCGGGGATCTATATGTCAGGGGTTCAAATCCTGGACTCGCCGTCACTGATATCACTTTTCAGAGATGAAACTGACGTTGACATCGTATCCCCTATGGATTTTGCTGCAGAACAGATCCAACGAATACTATGCTCGTTGTAAGAGACGATTAAGCCAGAACTGAGAATGCAATAGAAAGCCACATCAGATGTATTATTTCCCAAGCTAGGTTATTTCCCAAACTATAAACACTTACGCCTTGATAAATGAATATGTTGCCGGTAGGTTGAACTTTTGTGATATAAAGCGTATTTAATAATGAGCAGGTATTCCTGTATACTGTAGTTATTAAGTAATGGTATTTAAATAGAATTTACAATTTGCACAAATACTAGTACGAGAGAGACTGAGATTTAAGCTTAAAGTACATTTATAGGCTATGTAGACGAAAATAAGTTTCATTGACTTTATTTTTATGTACTATTTACATAAAATATTTTTGGTGGTGGATTAAATTTGTATGATACAAGGTATGTTCTACAGGTTAACAGGTTTATATCTAAATTATAGTATCAAATGAATGAGAAATTACTTCAGGTTTACAAGTAATTAATTTAAACAGTATCTTTATTCGTTCTAACCTTTGACGGTAATCATACATATTAGATATCTAACTCTAGACATAAAACCAACTTCAAATCAATCTAATCAAATTCTCAGAATGCACAACGCTAAACCGTCCGACTTTCACTCTGTAGGATATCCTTCAACTACCGCCTTATACAATAAAAACAGAAAAAATCTCAAAAAAGAATGCCATAATCAGAAATGCCTGAGCGTTCCTGGTCTAGGTGGAAATAAGTTCAGAAGGCTATCACTATGGGTCGGTGGCCATGGAGATAGCACTACTTCTTCGGTCACCAACTCTGGACTTCGTGGCATGCTTCAAATGACTAAAATAGCTCGATTTCCAGTTGATGAAGTCATGGATGAGAACAGTATTATCCGCATCAACGTCAGCGGTCAGCACTTCGCTCTACGACTTCAACTCCTCAACAAGCACCCAGACACTCTGCTGGGAAATCCGAGGAAGAGACGGCGCTACTACGACTCCCGCCAAAAAGAATATTTTTTCGATCGGCACCGGCCGAGTTTCGAATCGATATTTCACTATTATCTGTACGGAGGCAGGCTACGTCGGCCTAACCAGATCCCAGACGAGATCTTCATTAAAGAGATACTCTTTCATGAGCTGGAGTCTAAGGCGGTGGAGGAATACAAGAAATCTGAAGGATATTCTGATGAAGAAGCAGTTATTCCTGATGATCACAAGTTTCGAGAACTCTGGAGGTTATTTGAGTATCCAGAAACGTCCCGACTCGCTTTCTGTATTGCCCTCATTTCAGTTACTATGACCCTCCTTGCCATATTCATTCTCTGCCTCGAAACCATTCCAAGATACGACAATGACTGCTCAAATCAGAACAAATCCAACTGGACAAGAGAGTTTTTCATTGTTGAAACGATTTGCAACATCTGGTTTACCATCGAAGTTATCGTTCGGGCATTATCTTGCCCTTCGCAGAAGTTATTCTGGCGAGACTTTAAGAATACTGTTGACTTAGTGGCAGTCATACCATACTACGTTACCGTCTTTTCCATGCTCACGTCTCACAATTGTGAATCGAAGTTCAATTCCAGTGCAGTCCTCGCTTTTCTCCGGGTCATTAGATTGGTGCGGATCTTCAAGCTTACTAAGCACTCCATTGGGCTGCAGGTAGGCATCTTTGGCTACGCTATATTGCCTAATACGCATTCTGATGCTATATGCACAAATTAATACTTAATTGTTGTTATTATGATGATTATTATTGTTAACAACGATCATTTATATAAAGTGTCATGACTGAAATCGGTCTTCGAGACTACTTTACAGAAGAGTTCAATAATACTTATAATAAGCTAAATAAAAATTACATTTAAATTTAAATATACCGTATGGATTGAAACAGAGTCCATACAACACCTATAATATTATATACAGAATATTGCAAGCATGGCTTAATTTTTAAGAACGTGATATAACGCTTCTAGTTCAGATTTTAGGAGCTAAAAGTGTATACGTATGCTTACATAAATATAGTGTAGCCTAATAAATTAGTTTAATAACTTACAAAGAGTTTTCAGTAACTTGGATTTTAGTGATATTTCTGAAGAAGCGTCCATGATGTTGTCCTCTAATGAGAAGAGTTTAAATATTTACTATACAAACCGTTATATCGTACTTTCCGATTTGTCCTCTATCGCTGTGTAAAGCTAACGCTGAAGTCAAGTTTAGCGTCAGTTTCCTGCTCAATAGCATGCCAAAGACGGTAAAGGTAATACGTATACGTCGATGATTTTATTTTAGTCATTTAGCTCTGCTTATACGTGTAGATTATAAGTTCAACTTTCTATGTAGTATGAACTGTGAACTAATACTACCTTTATTAAGACCGGTAAGTAGCATAATTATATTTTTTTCGCTATATGTGTAGGAATTGCTGTTGAGGCATTGTATGACCATTATGCATTTTGTGTCTTTGCTGAAAAAAATAAACATATTTTCTATTCTATTTCCAGGTACTAATACTGACATTCCGAGCGAGCATAGAAGGATTGGGAATGTTCCTAGTGGCCTTGACCGTCAGCATGCTCGTCTATTCCAGCGCCATCTACTACGCTGAGCACAACATCTCCAACAGCCAAATCCAGAGCATCCCGGACGCGTTCTGGTGGGCCATCATCACAATGACAACCGTGGGATACGGGGACAAGGTTCCTGTGGGTCCTATAGGAAAGCTTATCGGTGCAGCCTGCGCTATCTCCGGGATACTCACCCTGGCGATACCAGTGCCTATCATTGCTGGACACTTCAATCGATTCTATGCCCATAAAACAGGCAGGGCACGCCTGCAGCTAGCTACAGCTTAGGGCTACTCGTGTGTTTATTTATTTATGTTATATAATTGTATAATTAAATCAGTTTAAATAATGGATGTTATTTGCTGAAAGTCTTTAAGGTTAAGTAAATTGAGAGAGAGCTAGAGATATCTGAGTAGGCCTACTTTTTGTAAAAATTGTATTCACACATCGATAAGATTAGCTCTTAGCCAATTCTTTAAATAGCTGGATGAGGCGTCAATGAGAGTGAAGATAGTCCAGTGGTGCAAATGTTTATATGTTATGCTGTGCATAACTGCACATTAAAATCTTGACACCTCGAAGTTAAGTGGTCAAATTTTGTTCATGAAAATTTATTCAAGCAACTTGAAAAAGTAGTAAAGAAACTTGACTTAGCTGATTTGATAGGCCAATTTAGATTTGCAGTGTATATAAATATAGAATCTCTCTTCAGTGCACTGTCAAATGGCAGGTTCAAGGTACATATTCATACTCAAATATAGAATATGCTTTTAAAATAATATTTGTTATAAAATTTTTTAGAACATGCATACATCAAGCCGTGACATATTAATATTAAATTGGGAGGTCATGCATTGCCGAGCGTCATAGAATATTTGAGATGACACTTCAGTTATAGATTTGAATGACTTGTATATTAGAATTCTTGTTACGCGTAAGCATTGTTGTATGTTGCTTGGACAGCAGCATCGTTACGCTGTATCCTGCAAAGCGCTGCAATTTTAACTTTATAGGTACTTGAAGTTTGAACAAATATCCTTACTAAATTTTGTTAGGGTCACTAAATACGGCATAAATAATTCTAAAGTGGATATACTGTTCTATTTAAAACTTATTTTCTCTATTTCCACACTGGTCAATTTTAAAATCTTTCAGAACTTTGTCTAAAATAATTGTGCATTCTGTTAACTTTTTTTTAAGCTTTTAGATGACTAAAGTCGCTTTCATATCAGTCGATTACAATATTAAATTATAATAAAATAACTGTGGTGCTACTCTCGATCTAAATTATACAATATTTATCTTTATTCTTGTATTTTAGTTAATTAATTTTTTAAAGTTAGCCAAGTGTAATGAGCTAGCATAAGCTAGATTAGGTTTATATTATCATAATTAGTAATATAAAAGTTAAGTAACTTTATCGTCCGTTTCCTGTTCGACATCATGCCAGCGATGGATTAGCACTAAATTTGAATCCTGCAACTACTGCTCCGTTGTCAAACATCATGCCATCAAGCCTCTCTCAACCCAATAACGAATTTATATATCATACAAATTCGTTTTAATTAGGGCTGAGGCCAATTTTAGCGTCAGTTTCCTGCTCGAATAGAATTTTAGGGACTTAATTCTAGTTAGGCTTGATTGCATCAAGCCTACCTAGAAATCATCTTTAAAGATGTTAAAGTACATTTAGACCTATTATATTATGTAAACGCATAAAACTTCGCCCTCCTTTTTATGAATTGCTTTAACGAAATATGAAGTCCCGCGTATATATTCGTATTGCCTTACAGGTCTTTCTGATCATGCAATCCAATGAATTAGATTTTCTAAACTTACTTGACGCAACCAAATCAATTTCTGATATCTAGTCTGACTCGTTAGCATACATTCATTCAAGGGTTGAGATTATGCTTTCATTGCATGCAGCACGCAATGTAAGATTTAATAACAAAAATAGTCCTGTAAGAAATCGTTGCACAACACTATGAGACTTGATGGATTAATTTACATTTTATCTCACAGCGTGTACTGTATAAGCCAGTATTGTAATGAGCGATGCTTGCAAAAGACAAACCCACACAACCAAGGATAAAACCTGCCATGGACCGGCACTTCGCTGTATACCACGGGGTCTGGGTTACTTCTCAACAACCCAAAGACGTGACAATTAGTGGTCTCACTCAGATGCTGGTATCATCTGATGTACCTTTATATTAGGTATAAAAATGATTCGTACTAACGGCCCAAAAGAAGCCGAGAACATATTCAGTAATCGTTTTAGTTAAGCATTAGATGTAGATCAAAATGGACGAAGAGTTTGAAAGTAAATTTACAATATTGTACAATCAAGTTGTATCAGTTATTGCTGCTATTCTATTTGCACCAAAGCTGCAAATCAACACAGTGACGTCACTTCCGGTAAACAGTCTCAGTTGTGACTATTTGTTAATGCCGCTTTTCAAAATCGCATTTTAAAATTATGTAGATAATATTATTTAAGGGTATTTTGATACTCGAGATTTCATTCTTTGATCAACTCTCCATGGAATCGAACCAACAAGAGTTAATTCAGTTCAGGATCAATCACTTAAGATTTCATGACGCTACGCGACACTCTACACTCCGAGATATTCAGAAAAATAAATTTTGTGATATTGAAATAGCGGTAAAAAGAAAAAGCCCACACAAACGTGTGTTCTAGGCTGTATTAATATTATTATTATTAGATTAAAGCTAATAATAACTATAAGAGAGTTTTGTTCATAGCTTTTAACGGATATTAATTTTTCAAATATAAATTTGTATTGTGACTGTGTTCAAACAAAACACTACCTATAATTATCGACATCTGCTACGGCTGATATTTGTTAGTTAAGTTTTTGAAAACATTGCAGACAAAACTATTTACTAGTCAGTTTCTTCTTTCGTCTCACTTTGAATTTTTTCGATTTTAAGATTTCAATATATATGGAATCTTAGTCATTGTTGCTTCTGGCTCTCATTGCTTAGTTTCAACGTATGTTTTGCTAATATTTCGATTTTTATTGTAGGAAATTCACTGATAGTCAGAATATTATGCCTAAAGTTAGACGATAATCAAACTATATGTTAGGTTAACCCTGATATCAGCTGAAAGTGAGATGGAAATATTCTTGTTTACTTTTCAGATGGGGTCAAATCCTCTAGTAACAGAAAGAAAAACATTGTTATACAAATAATTTAACTAGCGGATTAGGAAAATCCAATATACTTGCTAATATATTGTACATGTATGCTGAATGTTATCATGGACTATAAAACAAGACGAGCCTACTATTGTTCTCTTTGATTTCTTGCGGCTTCAGTTGATTAATTAAAACTGAACAAGATGAAGAATTATTTTTATACTCTTCTATTTCCTGTTTCTGAGTTGATTAATTTCCTGCTAGAAAACAGGAATATAATTTATCGCACAGGGCTCTTACGTTGACAGGATACTTATGTTGCTGAGTGTTTTTGTCTCCAGGAGTGTTTGCTGGAGATTGCAATGGTAGAGTGGAGCAGAAACAATATATACCACCCCCAAAACTGATGAAATCTGGTCTAGTCATCCGAACTATCCGAAATTAATTACTCTGAACTATTTTCGCAATCAGACTCAAACATATGATGATCAATATTGTACATATCGGCAAGATAAGATTAGCCAACTTCCATTAAAATTTAAATTTATTTATCTGTAGCAGCTGCTGTATATATATATATATATATATATATATATATATATATATATATATATATATATATATATGCCAGAAAAGATTCATAAGATAACACAGTACAGAATGTAAAACAGTTGGTAGGCAGTAATTTAGTCAAGTTATATCATCCATCTTTCAGTTTCAATGACTGAAAGTTTAGAATTTGAACTATAAATAAGTTTAGCAGACAAAAAAATATTGCTTTGATTCTAACATGTCATCGTTTTCTCTCCAAAGTCTTACATTAATTATCTCCACACATAATGCAAGTAGACATCAAGTATGTAATAACGAGATGAATATGGTCTCCCAGTTATGCATAAGTAAACACTCAAGTCCTCTTAGTGTTCATGCCATACAATGGGAGATACGGAACTGCTAGTAGCTCTACAGGCTTTGATCGTTTGCTAATTCAGCAGAGAATTTAGGACAGGACCCATTCCCCATCGATCTTCTAATTATGTAATTAATAGACAAAATCTCCGTGTTGTACTCGGTTGTGGTTGGGCCACTGCAGAATAGGGAAACCGCAAACCATCTGCTGCGTGTACGTAAGAGGCGACTAAGGCAGGAGCTGAGGATAGCTAGAGGGGACCCACCTCATTATGAAATATTTTCCCCCAGGATTAAATGGTAATTAATCCATCTAACTGAGAAAACCACCTCAGAAGCCATATTTTTCCCAAGCTATAGGCTACATAAGGTATGGATAAGGCATATACTTTGTGAAGGGATTAACTTGTCGATCTAAGGAGTGCTCTTATAAAGCGAGAAAACAGTGTTCGAGTATGAATATGTACCTTGAACCTGCCACTTGGCAGTGCACTGAAGAAGAAGACAAAATCTTGGGCCCAAGCCTCCAATACGCCATTCCCGAAGTTCGAGTAATTGGCTGTGAATTACATTGTTACGTAGGCTGTGGAAATTCACAAAATAAAGTCAAACAGCTAAGTTTAACGTCTGTTTCCGTACCACAAGAATACTCTCAGTCACGCTACTGCGGGGTTTCGAAACCGTGATCTACAGCTTATCAGACAAGCTTGCTATCGACACGGCCACACATCTGAACAGTAATAAACCCTCAATGTTAACTATGGAGCAACCAAAGATCGGAGCAAGGAATATCGTCATTTTTCTGATATCATTGCTTCACACCTACTCACAAGATTTACCTGATTTCCTGCTGAGGGATGGGAAAAGAATTATGAATTTATGCATTGACACATACTAAAGCAAGATTTCAGATGTACGGACTTTAGCAAACTAATGATCAGGAGTTTTCACATTCCTATTACATGCACGTATAATCCTACAGATACCATGACGTAGCAGTTATGCTTTAGGCTATGATTTTCAGCAGAGAGATAATAGCTAATCACCAGGCAGTAGGGTCGAAGTGCAATTAATTACAAGAATTAATCGCATTTCAAGTAAACCCGCAGCAGCCGGTAACAGGTATTATCAGCCGATCAGTGGACGCAGGCATGTAAATACAGTATAAATAATTAATTTATGCGGCGCCAAGATATTCCTATAACAGCGATAGGATACAGCTAGCCCGAACGACAGGACACAGGTAGCCTAAACGATAGGACACAGGTAGCCTAAAAGATAGGACTCAGGTAGACTAAAAGATAGGACACTGGTAGACTAAAAGATAGGACACTGGTAGACTAAAAGATAGGATACATGTAGACTAAACGAGAGGACACAGGTAGACTAAAAGATAGGACACAGGTAGACTAAATGATAGGACACAGGTAGCTAAACTTTAGGATACAGGTAGCCTAAATGATAGGACACAGGTAGCCTAAACTATAGGATACAGGTAGCCTAAACAATGAAGACTATTGGCAGGTATAATAACGTAAATTTTGATTGATATATTATAAAGTGATAATCTCTCTGAGTCTAGCAAATCTTCGGTGACGAAATTTCAATTATAGGCTAAAATAAGCTTAGAATCTTTTATTAATTGTGCTCGTCATGCTGAAAAGGCGCCAATGATTCTTTTTAACCAGCTAGTTAAGCGATATCTGCATTAGCAGCCTACTTAAGCCTACGGTTCTCATAGATACAGTTTATTAAACGATGCTGAATCAAAAATCAAGTAAATTTGTTTGTTTACAGTAAGGTAATTTTGTTACCATAATTGTGCACCACAATGAATGTCACTGTAAAACAGAGACAAGGCAAGAGTGCATGATTTTTGTTAGTTTGAAAAGTCTGACATTTTTAGACCCGATACTTCTATTGAGTCTAGTGAAGAAGATACAGATGGAATGAACTGCCTGATCGACAGTTTGCTATCGCTAGTTAATATCATACACAACAATGTAACGTTCCTTTTCTTCTGCTAAATATAAGCAAAGGGATGGGGCACACAATACATACATATACACTAATTATTTATTTATAGGCCTTGGCCTATGCATTTATTTATTTCTTAGAACAAGTCTACAGACACTACATAGAAAAATGGACTAAGTGTAGAACAAACAGATCAACGTGCAGTGACATTATGCATATAATTCATACAAAAAGACGCTGTGGTATAGTTAGCTAAACTAGTGCAAATTTGAAAATATTAACACAAATTACCAAAGTAATTAAATTAGTAGAATTTAAATGTTATTTGAATGGCATAAATTATGCCAGTTTGATCATTTAGTCTACAAATTAGGTTGAAGAAAGAATATTGTATATGCAAAATAATCGTCTTTGACGTGATGCACTCATAGTCTCCTTTAATACTCTACTTACACTGGTCAACAGTGATTTTTCATCAAGCAAATTATTGCGTCATCTATATAGGATTTTCGACGCTGATTCTAAATATGCAAGCAGTTTTTCTCTATCACGTCTAGTTGTTTGATGACGCGGACAATATTTTTACATTATTCGCAATTTTCTGCAGGTTTGTTACGTACGCAATGACCTATACGGACCTCGATTAAATTTTTTCTTCATAGTCTTTGCAATTGGGAACTTCCACAAGACGTCATTATGTAAATTAACAACCATCTTGAGTTTATATTCATAAGTAAAATCAATCAATATGCCTCGAGAATGTAGAAACCATCCGGATATTGCTCTGTGTGTGGTTCACTCACTCCGAAGTCGCACAAGAGAACTATTACGAAGGATATTCGAAAACTTTACGGAGCGTACTTCGGCTGTCCACTTGGAGAGCAATATAAGTTTTGGGTGCCACATATCATATGCACTGTATGAATGGAGAGAGCAAAGAGATCATCATGCGGACTGCTATGTTTGTAGCATCAACGTCATTGGGTGCCTGTGGGACAGACGCGCTACTGATGATCACTAACACACACATGAGTGGCGGCTCAGAATCACATATGAGCCAGGAAAAGAAAGTGTCAAAGCCGTTAGTTTATTTCAACCAGATTTTCATTCCACCTCTCCATATTAAATTTGGGTTAATGAGAAACTTCGTTAAAGCGATGGGAATGTCAAATTCCTTAGGATATCCGATTGAGAAATTCCCTAGAGTTAGCTCCGCAAAACTGAAGGAGGGTATCTTTGTAGGACCTCAGATTAGGGAGATTTTGAGAGATGACAACTTCGATAGAAGTCTCAATATCTCAGAACAGAAAGCATTGGCAAGCCTTCAGATGGATTTGTAAAAACTTCTTAGGAAACAATAAGTTCCGGACTACAGACAAGGAATCCCGAATTTGCTTGTTGCTTACAAAGAGATGGATGGTAGAATGTCTTTGAAGATTCATCCTTTGCATTCACACCTAGATTTCTTCCCAGAAAACCTTGGAAAAACCGTGCAGTCAGTGATGAACAGGGTGAGCGGTTCCACCAAGATATAAAAGGAATGGAAAATCGTTATCAAGGCTTCTGGAATGAGAGAATGACGGCAGACTACTGCTGGATGTTGCACCGAGATAATCCAACCAATCACACAAGAGAAAATCGTACGCACAACGGTTATAATTAAGTACCATTCACTCCATGACAATAGAAGATGTGGTGAGTGACGAATGAGATTAGTTTCGCATATTTTTATTTGTTTTGACTGAAAGGTGTTGTAAGAAAATGAACTAAAAGCTTATGCTTATGCGTTTTTTCTAAGCTTAGTATTGTTAAAGTTGAATCTGTCATAACTCAAAAACTATACGTGCTGGAAAAATTCTGGTTACAGATTTGTAATCAGCGTCAAAAGGTACTTAAGAAAAGTATATATTAATCTCTGGTGAGAAAAAAAGTTTCATTTTGTTGACCTGTATTATTAGTTCAGCTTAGACATAATGGCCCATACATCACACAAAAAAAAGGAAAAATGAGAAATGATAAACTGAGATCTAATGGCTATCCAATGATTAACGCCAAACTGCGTAGAGCGTAGATTAACTGTTTAAACTGCAAGTATTCGATATGTGACGCCAGTTTTTGAAAAATATCCAAGGTATTACAATTATCTTCTACTACTGCCGTCTGTCATTTTTATAGGAATTTTTCTCACATTTACTTGTATCCTGATTCTTTTTAAAACTGAAGAATAGCCTTATTACTATCTTAGCTAACTAAGTTATATTACGATATTTACTTTGATTAAAATAAATAAAAGATAATCAAACAATTACTGTTGTAGAGTATTTAAACAAAATTTGTTAGATAAATAGTTTTTATTGTAATTAACACATGAGTTTCTTATTTCCCATATACACGAGCTTCATAAGGTTATTTATGCCAGTTTTGACTCTTGTTTACTTAACATGGTGGACGTTTACCATGAAATAGTTTTAAGTTTTATCTGAAGTCTATATGCACGCAGCTTAAAATAGTTTTCATAACTGTACAGTAGGTTTAAAGCAAAGATGTAAAGTGATTAGTGAAGAAGCTGTGTAAAAATTTACATTTATATATTGACATAGCAAATTAACAACACTACTACGAAGGTTTTGAAAATACCAAATGGTAATTCTTTAGTAACATCAGACGATAATGTTTGGAATATTACAAGAAAAAACTAAAAATCTTAGTATGAACCTGATGGATCTCACAGGAAAATGTTCATATCAAGACTCGTTTGCTTTAAAAATGCGAAACTGGTAATGCTACTGTTAAGGTCAGTTTCCTCATTCGAAAGCGATGTCAGTGACGGGAGGGACCAGAATTTGAACCCCGCACCTACTGATCCGCGGTCGATCCGTTTTAAAGCTAGTAAAGCTTAAAACGTCACATACGATCATAGCATACGACTTCTGTATTACAAAAAAAGGAACTATTACCATCGTGCTCGTTAATAATTCAACCTCCTTATCTTACCATCGTGATATAATTTTCGTAGTCATGCCAAAAAGGAACGAGCACAGATCTCTCAGGAACCTGTTATTGTTTTTGTTTACTACACTCTTCCTATCTTATTCGTTCTACAATCTTTCTTTAACCCAGCAATGATAGTTAAATTTTTGCAAGTCTTTCCAACTTTTCTTTTGTGCGGCTAATGACTTTAGTCACTTAATGCATCAACTGCACCGGAGTGTAATAAATCATACTCATCGTGTGCCTGATAAACTCCTTCCAGAGCCTCTCCCGCCTAGCACCCCTGACAGAACGTCGAGAGGCACTCGATATTTGTTGATCCAGGAACTTTCTAGGCAAGGATAGGTTAGAGTAACAATTTCTGACATTTTAAGTTTACCATCTTAATGTTTCAAATTTTCATCAGTAAAAAAATTTGTGGTTGGAAAACTACTGAAACTTTTTATAGTCGCATTATGATTATGTAGATTAGTCTACATAATGGAATCAACTGGTTGATCGAAGGAGTGCTCTTGAGACAGTGTGAAAGTAGACAGTAACTAAAATTATGCAATTTGGACCTGCAATTCGACAAGAACGTTAATGAGACTACATCTTCAGCGATATGCTCCATCCAGAGAACAGAATATCCTAGAATCTCCTTAGATTAACTTAATTAATCGTGCGGAGGTTCGATTCTTAAGGACTTGATGGGATGAATTTCGGTTAAAATTAATCAAACAAATATTTTCTTTACTCTGATTGGTATAAGTGCTTGGATGATTCTATGAAAGCGTGAAAATTTAAAAGTACAGAAATATTAGTGCTAGCATTAACTGTTTAAAGTGGGACTCAGCTTTTTAAGCATGTATATGAATAAATTACTTTGTCTAATCTGTAACTTTCTCGTCATTAATCGAGCAGTAATAGTTTTCAATGTTAAATTGGATGTTCTCGGAAACTGAGCGGGTATAAAAAGGCTTCAAGTGGCTCCACGACACTCATTTCCCAGACATCAATAAAAAAACTGTAAAGGCGATTATTTACAAAATATTCAATAGAGCTCCTTAATAATAATTAAAATTAATTGGCATGGCCGTTAATAAAGATTAAAAGCTTGTTTCATGGTCCATTGAAGACATGTATTCTAAAGAAGTTCATATAGGACAGTCAAAATTAATTGTATGACGACAACAATTATTGTAAGTAATAAGTGAGGCAAGTAACTTAAATAGGTTGATTTTTCGGTAAAAGAGTAGGCCTAATAGTATGATAAAACAACCTTCTGACAGCTGTAACCTATAGCATGCACCATTTAGGTCTAAACTAAAAGCACAAATTATGTTTACAACAGTTATTTCTATATCGCTCATTGATCTTAACAATTCAACAAAAAATTAAAGGTCAAAGTCTAGTACAACTGTTTGATCTTTTATAAAGGAAGACGAAGAAGAATATCTATTTAATTTTAATCACAACATCAATGAATAAGTAAAAACATACATCGTAATCAGCTGATAAATAATAAAGCTCCACATACTAAAAACAATTACAAACAGAATCAAACACTTGGCCATCAAAGAGGACGCAAAGCACCCTATCTAAGAACTTCGGAACGCTTGAGTCCCACTTTAAGACGACGTTTTTTTAATTAATTACTATTTAACTCCCTTTTCACGTACTTACATACCTAGGAAGAGCCTTCATGTACGTGATTCTGAACTATGGAACAATTTATTCGACACAATATGTACCCTCTTCTCTATTTCTTTTCTAAAAATAAACCAACTATCTTTAGTTTTACGAGTTCAATATTAATGTAGTTACTTTGATTTTTGCAATCTTATTTAGGTTATCTTAACTGCATTTTTATATTCTGTAGTAACCTTTTTGGGCTGTATGTAAAATAAATGGTTACCATAGGATCTACAGTATTCTGTACCATAGAAGATAATTAGTTAAATGGCTTTATTACTCTTGGTAGCTGCTATTGACTGTATTATCTCACAGGCCATTTCCTCGTAACCTTCTTTTTCTTTCTTATTCGTTTATTTGCTAATTAAGTATGTTTTTTCTGCTATTCTGATAAACTAATAAAGTTTTCAGTTTACAAAAGCTTATGAATTATATCAGAATATATTTACAACGCCTATATCTTAATATATTCACTGCCGCAAAGAAGATATTGAGCGTAGGCCAACAATATAAGATCTATTTACGGGCTAACCTTTTAGCAACATCATCGTTTCCTGTAAAATTACTTGTAATAATATCATTATAAACTACGCCACGTCAGCTAGTGACAGGATCCATTAAATTACATCAGCCTGTCTGCCTTCATCACGTGTATTTTTCTTCAGCAAACCATCAGTCCGCATTGACCGAGCGAGGAGGACGCTGTGGTCAGATTGAAAAGATTTACACAGAGACTGGACGAATGATATTTATAGACTATAGCATATCTGCTTATCGGAAAGCCAAAATAAATTGCTTCACACCGTTAATAACATACACGTATTGCGTAGAATTAAAAAGAAAATTTAAATCGACAGTGTTCTAAAGTGTTCTACAAATTTCTGCAGCGTTCTGCAGGGTTCTACAGCGTTCTGCAGCGTTATGAAGTGTTCTACAGGGGCTGCAGCATTCGCCTGCGTTCTGCAGCGTTCTGAAGTGTTCTACATTGGCTGGAGCCAATGACGAAGTGGCTGGAGCCAATGGCGAAGTCGGTAAGATACTCGACCGCGGATCAGTAGATGCGGGTTCAAATCCTGGGCTCGCCCGTCAATGACATCGCTTTCGAGTGAGGAAACTGACGTTAACCTTAGCTTTTTTAGCTTTTGCAACGTTATGTAGCGTTCTGCTACGTTCTGCTGCGTTCAGCAGTGTTCGATGAGTTCTCATTACGCTGTACACAGAATGAAATTTGTAAATCATTTTTATTTTTACAGTGTGGAAGTAAACAAACAAGAGAGTTTCGTGAAATTGTTCAGTAATGGAGAAACATTCAATCTATGAAAATTTCAGAAGTTAAGCGGCTAGCGCTCAGCCTAGCGTCTATAATACACTGTAGGCCTAATGTATTAAGCATCACAACATAATAGTCTCACTACTTTAGAAGTTTAGTTACTAATTCAACGTGAAAAAGCTGGTAAAGCTAATTTTAGCGTCAGTTTCCTCACTCGAAAGCGATGTCAGTGACGGGCGAGCCCAGGGTTTGAAACCCGCACATACTGATCCGCGGTCGTATATTTTATCGATATCGCCACCGCTCCATCCAGGATATCTGCTCTTGCTAGATTGTTTAAAAATAAACGAAGATATATATATATATATATATATATATATATACGTATATATATATATATAATTACATATATAATATAACACATATACAAAATGAATACATAAATATTCTTTTTTATTTACTAAAACTTACTACAACTTGCTACTTCAAAAAAATTAGTAATAAGTTTTAATATTTTAATGTACAAATTTACTGCTTAATCTGATTGCAATAGTGACAATTGCAGTGACCAATGCAGTGACCAATGCTGCATGAAGGCACAGTTTCAAGACAGAGATAAGAAATCTCAGATCTTTCAGTAATGGCTGCAGAGGTAAACAAATGAATTGAATGATGACAGTGGAGTTAGCCAACAACCAATGATGTTATATTAACAGGATGAAACAGCCGAAGTAAAGTGTGATGACGAATGATCTAAAGGATGATCACATTTGGTAATCTAGGATGATATATTGAGTTGATAGATTATCTTTAAGCTGATTTAATCTTTAATTAAATAGTAAGTCAGTGCAGTAGGTCAACAAATCCCATGTATACAAAGCGCAAATTGAAGATCATGTTGAGAATTAGGTCATGGAGGGTATTTTGCATCTCTTTATAGCGGAAGCAACTAACATTTCTATACAATACAATACTATACATAACATAACGTAACATAACGGCACACTGGGTTAGAAAGGACAGATGCTTGTTTAAGGCCCATTTCTTCCTTTCTCTCCATGGTTATTAGTAATCGTTGCCTTTTTATGGCGCATCAATTGCAGCAGGCGCGGATTTAAGAATAACCTTCCATCACCCTGGGATATTTTTCCTCCCTAAGCTGTCAACACTCGGTCTTCCAAGGTAGTCACCCACAAAGTATTAACCGAGGTCGATGCAGCTTAACTTCGATAATTTACGCGCAACTTAATCAAGTGCGCTATCCCGCCGTTATACAATAACGGAGGGGTTGTGAAACAAATTCGGGATTCATGTGTGTGTATGTATGTGTGTGTGTTTGAATGTGTGTTTGTGTCTAGCTTGACCTTGTCGAGCTACTAGCTTGACCTTGCCATTATTATGGCTTTGACTTTGCCCGTAATATGATATTAATTTGATGGTCAATTGGGTTCTTTAGATTCTAAAGATATTCTGTCTTGGAACTCAACATCTCTCTAGTTAGGCTGAAACCTGTGAGAAATAATCAGTTAATACCAGAAATTTGATCAAACAATATATAAAAATAATCAGTGAATCTAACGTGACCAGCAATAAGTTGTCAGTCCTATTGTTACTCTAAACATTTCGTTCATGGACCACTTGAGCAATAATGTTCCTAGAAGTGCAGCCAGAAAACGAAAACTCAATGACAGAGCTAAAGGAAAGAATATTAGCCTTAGGACGAGACACACATCCGATGTGCAATGCAGATTGGTTTTAATCTGACCCCGTTGGTGATTCGTTGAACAGTGAATAGAAAGAAACTGAAGCTACTAAAACTAAACAGGATCTCATGTAGGCCTTGTAGGCCTAGTAATATGTCGTGTAAGCCTAGCAATATGTCGTGTAAGCCTAGCAATATGTCGTGTAGGTCTAGCAATATGTCGTGTAGGCCTAGCAATATGTCGTGTAGGTATAGCAATATGTCGTGTAGGCCTAGCAATATGTCGTGTAGGTCTAGCAATATACTAATCTCTCAATATACTTGAGATCTGGATGACGATAGTGTTGGTTAGAATATAGAATTTAGACCTGCCATCTTGTCAAACACTGATGAGTATATGCATGTATTTCTACCTCTTTACAAGATTTCTATGGATGGGATTCTTATAGTTAGATCTATCATGCGTGCTCCAGTAAAGTCTCTCTGTGCTAATTTGGAAATTTCAATGCTGAACCAGTTCTTGAGCTGAGTGAATTTCGGAGCATCGCTTCATAAATCTGATGCAATTGAAATCTGGCAAAGATCGACCGGTGTTCTATACCGTTAACCTGTCCGTGTTTCTCGTTTTTTATTGACGAAATAAAATACTGTTAGTCTCTGATGGGGTGACGCGAGTCATTGGCTACTGAAGCTGATTAATCAGATCTAACGTAATTCAGCGGCACTATAGATTCAATAAAATAATGTTATACTGAAGTTCAAATGAGTTTTAGCGAACACTGTTTCTAAATGCTAAGAATGAATTAAAAACATGACACAAGAAAACATAAGTTAGCATAGTAAAGGATAGCAAAAATGCATCTCTCAATTTCTGCGATTATTTATTACAAATTATATCTATTATTAGGTCTACTGTATGGTAAATTTAATGCCAGGATTAATGAAATAATATTGCTGTACTATCAACTGGCATTTTGATTTTACTTTAACAATTACCGTGAAGAAATTGATAAATCTTATGCATACAATTTCTTATACATATAAACTTCTTAATTATTAAAAATAAAAGAAAGTTAAATCCTTAAATTAAACCTACTTTAGAAATATAGCAACTCGTTTTACCAAATTTTACCCCTAATCATCTGCCAAATATTTTCCTTAATAAAATAGAAAGTAAAAATTTAGCTTATTTTTCTCTTTTAGAATTTCAAGGTACATGTAACAATTTCTTTTGCTCAGGCTCTACTAAATTGCAACAGAATGGGCTAGCTGAAACATTGAAGTGAGTTTAATTATTCTTACAAAATAAGTAACAGAATATTATAAAATAAACGAATAAAATACAAACGATCTATTTAATTAACAAAATTTAATAATAAAAAATAGAATTATCTAACAGAAGGAATGATTTTTAGCCTAGTATTGTGTGCATGGAAGGAGTCATCACTTTTACTGAATTAAGTAGGCCCATTTGCGATCACCAGTTTAGACTTTTCCAAATTGACTTTCTCAAAGTCTCGAAAGTTTGCACAATTTTATCGTACCTTTCGAGGTCATTTCTAGACGCATTAATGTTCAGTAATGCGTCTAGTAATGCGTCTAGTAATGCGTCTAGTAATGCGTCTAGTAATGCGTCTAGTAATGCGTCTAGTAATGTGTCTAGTAATGCGTCTAGTAATGCGTCTAGTAATGCGTCTAGTAATGCGTCTAGTAATGCGTCTAGTAATGCGTCTAGTAATGCGTCTAGTAATGCGTCTAGTAATGTGTCTAGTAATGCATCTAGTAATGCGTCTAGTCACAGCTGACACATCCGCTGTTCAGTGAACTAGAACTGTATCTAATTCATAAGTGCAGACGAGCCCGGCGTGATACAGAAGCATTAAAATCCTCATGACGCAGGATATCTGATATGGCATAAAACTCAGTTCCCCGTAAAGATTGCTGCGAACGTATATACATGCATGATTTTATTTCATACCTACAGACTGCTGCGGTGATGGAATCAGATACAAACAGAGTAATTTGCATTCGGCATTAAGCTCGTAGTATTGAAAGTCGTATAGGTGCAATTATTACAAGCCATGCACTGGCTACATATGATTGGATATACATTAGAGTGTATGTGGAGGAAACATGGTAGCAGAAGTGAGAGTAGGTAAAATAAACTGAAAGATACTAGGCTGTTACTGGAGCAAAAATTCTCTTTATTTTTTAATTAATATTAAATTTTGTTGGTACTGGAATTTAAACTTTAAATCATGTGTACTTAGGTCTAACAGTTCCCGAAATAAAGTATATCAATTACAGTTTATCCATTTTAAATTTTGCGTTTTATCAGCAAGCCTTCCAAAATACTGCAAATAGATTACAGAAGGTCAAGATTTTAAAATGCAAATACGATTACAGAGTTTCGAGTACTGTGCTTATATGAGGCCTTTGGTCCAGATCTTTAAATATAATGCCTAGACATTAGCATAACCGTATTAACTTTATGTCATAACTCATATATAGCATGTTCTTGCTGATGAATTCTGCATCTGAACGTGTATTCCCTCAAGATACAAGTAGCAAGTTACAGCGATAGACAAGAAACTGTTGAATGCAAGAAATCCCAGAATTAAATCAGCTGGGAGCGCTATTGCTTTATTATCTGACAATATGTGACACTAAAGAGTGGACGTCGAAACGTTACGTCATCAATATTTAAAGTCTGGCATCGGAGAGTCTGAATGAAATTAATTATCTTTCCTATTTGTCACTGGATGTGCAAAATATTTTCATCCCTGGAAGTAATATAACTAAACGTCATATACATGTATAAGTTATTTATAGCAGTGTTATAATTTAAATTACGTTGAAGTGGTCATGGACCTGGCAACCTGTAGCGCCGCCGGCGGTTATGCTCCCCCAAGTTTCACGCCCATGGCGCCAGGCTCCCCAAGTTAAAAGCAAAAAATTTTAGTGACTGCCGAAATCAGATTTCTACTGGATTTCTTTCGGAGTTTATTGACTCATAGAGGTATGAGGAAATCTGTTAATAGTCGTTATCATGAAGAATAGATAACAGAAATTTACTGATCTGATATCTAGAGAGTCACACCTACCGCACACATCATCCCATGAGATATTAACTCGCTTCAATTAACAGGTGTCTTTCATGGCAGCGAGTTTATCACATTTTTGAGTCTGAGTTCAGGCACGGATATACCATTGCCCACCAGCCCTAATGCGAAATTTTTTCAAGGGAAAGATTCAGATAATCATCCATTTTGCATCAGTTAAAGAATTAATTGTTCATGAAAGTAAAAACTTCTGTTACAAAATATTAAAAAATCAACAAAGGGAGGAATCCAAAATGTATAGGAATTAGTGTCTATTAGATTATGTTTTGTGCCCACGCACCGTAT
Source organism: Enchytraeus crypticus (assembly GCA_905160935.1). NCBI lineage: Eukaryota > Metazoa > Annelida > Clitellata > Enchytraeida > Enchytraeidae > Enchytraeus > Enchytraeus crypticus. Next base: position 2,354,230 of record CAJHZI010000903.1, on the reverse strand, counting down.
AGCATGCTCTTGCTCATCCGGTAGAAGTGTATGGTATCTCTGCGCTCAGTTTTAAAAGATAAACAGTCTACTAGTATGGTAAACAATTAAGCCCCTACCGGACCTCTTATTTCATTTGCTGTGTTTGATATTCACTATTTTTAATGTTTACGTTTGAATTTTATTCAGCTACAGTCCAATTTTTATTAATTTAATTTTTTTGTAAATTTTGCTAATTGTGAATTTTTGTGGATTTGTTTTCATGCATGTGTTATGCTTATTTATCTCTGTGACTGTTTTATTACCTCTTTTGTTTCATTTATTTATTTAATTAAATAATTAAATGGGCTAAAATTATTTTAAGTAGTTCAATATAAGAGTACAAGAATCAGATTGAAGTCTCTTGGATTCCATTCTTATAGGCTATTCGATCATGTAATAAAACTTGGCAAAATACAGGACTGCTATTCATCAGTAAATAATTAAACTACATGTACGTATTATTGCAGTGTTCAATTATCGTTTAGCTAATATCAATGTTTAATAATGATAGCATTACAGTGTTGACGTTGTCCTTGATGACAATAGCTTTCTATTTTTTTGAACTTTATGCATGTACAAGTAGATAGACTATAATAGGTCCTATAGGTAGGCTAATTCATAGTCAATATGTTCAATAGAGGTTGATTCTTAAGTTGGAATCAGTCATCCCTCTACTGATAGAGTCCTGTGAAGTGTGAAGGCGGTAGAGCGTTAGATATAATAAATAGTTAACATGTGTACATGCTGTCAGACATCAATGTGACTGTAGAAGGTATTCTACCAAATTACAATGTCCCTACTGACTACTCTGACACTTTATCCTCATTTCCGCATTATCAGTTAACAGGCAGGTACATGATATCGAAGGTATTCAACAGATTATATAGCTTAATTTCAGACCAAGAGGTTGAGAGTGTAAAGTGTATCCCAATTGTTGGATTAAATTAGATTAAATTCAAATTAGATAGAATAAAAATTAAATTGGTTTGGATTAAAATTCCAGTTTTTCCATTCAGTTGGGATTTACATTTTTAATAGTACAATTTTACTTAGTGCGTACTATTATAATGTTAGCTTTATATCGAAGCATATTATCACTTAAAGTGCTCCAATCGTTGGAGTGACAGTTGATCGGTTGCAAACACATGCAGTTCAGGTAGGCCTACTCATAAAATGTTCCAATTATTAGAGAAAGGCAAGGTTAATTTGTGGGAGTTTAAATAAAATTTAGTTTTCATAATGCTATTATATATATATATATAGCCTTGACATACGATGTTCAGTAGTACATGTAGCATATATATATATATATATATATATATATATATATATATATATATATATATATATTGGACAGCCCATGTTACAATATTATGAATCTTCATAAAATTGTAACTCCGATTAATGCTCCCCCAACTTAAAAACACTTGCCAGGGCTCTGGAAGTGGTCCGATGGAGTTTAGAATAAGTTTCAGAAAATCTTTACGTGCTGCGTCAGTCAAATCAAAGCAGTTAATGCGTGAAGCTACGGCAAAATCATCAGTGCCATCACAGCTAGCCAATATTTTTTATCTAAATCTCTTTTATATCAAACTTTCTACGGTAGGCCCCTAAATTAGTTTTTATACGATTAACTTGACGATAGTTGCGATGTTTCTTTTTAAGAGTATTTTCGTACAGAGTAAGAACATGTACTTGAAATCTATGATATTGCAATTCTTAAGTAAGAAATGAGAATTATTCAATAATATGACAATTTTAAAGGCCATAAGTGAAAAACTTAAGAAAGTGCATTGAAGCATTTACTACCTCTACATTTAGTCAGTCCTCAGAATATTGCAATTACGTCAATATCAGCGCTTATTTCCTCGTCTTTCAATAAGAGACCCTCAGGCAAAGCTGTAGAAGAGCTATTGCTATTAATATTTTCATGGGATATTTATAAATTGCATTTCTATAAAAAATGATGCAACCAATAACCGATCAGATATTGTCAATTAAGCACTTTAGTTTCTTAAACCGTCATAGTCCAAGGAATTAAAATCCCGCTTCAATCCGTTCAATGGATTCGTGATTCGAATATTGGAAGTGATATTTACCTGACGTATAGTTAGGAAACTGATCTTACGCTAAATGTTGAAATGTTAGCTTTGATCAGTCACTCAATCAATCAATTAATAGGCAGCTCTCTAATATGCAAGCAACCGTAGACTAGCTGATGAAAGCTACAACTGCTGTAGTCATGTAAGCGGCTGCAAGTCTAGAATTTAAAATAATAATTGATTTTCTACAAATATGAAGAGTGCACAGATAATAAAATCTGATTTCAATTTGTATGGTTTGCTGTAGTGTCTTCTTTCAACACATGTAGTTGATCATTGACTCCATTTTCATGTTTCCTGAATTCAATCAGGACAAAGGCCTATAATCTATAGAGTTTTTCTTCTCTATTTATTTAGCCTAATAGTTCAACTTGAAGAGTGTTTTATATCTGGAGTGATAAAACTTATCCCTTTCCATTCTTTCAATATCTCTCTCTCTCTCTATTTCTTTTCTCTCTCTCTCTCTCTCTCTCTCTCTATATATATATATATATATATATATATATATATATATATATATATATATACGTATATATATGCTTGTAGCAATACTTTTTAGTCTATCTTTTCCCTTCTCATTCCCTCTTCCCCTCTCTCTCTCTCGTCTTCTCCTTCTCTCTTACTTTCCCATCATAGTTTTCCATGCATCCATATATCTGAGGAGCGCAGTGACCGCTTGGTGTTATAAACTCTCAAATTACTCGCAGTAAATATATATGAGTCAGTTGTTCTGCACCATGGTCAGCGAATTAAATATTTCACGAGGCATTCTGCTGAACAATTACCGCAATCGTAAGATATTCCTGTATATATATATATATATATATATATATATATATATATTTATATATGTATAAAGGCTCGATAGTAGCTTCATTTATATTTGTATATATATATATATATATATATATATATATATATATATATATATATATATATATATATATATATATGAGCAATAACTAGAATCTCTTGGAGAAACAAACGGCTAAGAGCCCCTGCTTAATTTCGAGTCAAGTTCACAGCTCTGAAGCGTTGCAAGGGTGGTACAGATTGAATTCCAATCTGTACCACCCGATTTCTTGGCCGACGTTCAAATGATTTGCCACTGGTTCAATTAAATTAAAATTATTTTTTAAAGATTAATTAACTATTTTACTTTATTTTATTTTTGTTTCCCGATCCGAGCTAAACTGCGATTTAACAGAAGAAGATGATGATTTTATTGTGCGTATTTTTTCACTTGTCAAGCAAACAAAAATTCTTGCACAAACGTTATATATTTATGTAGTCATCATATATAGGCTATATTAAATTTGTAAACTTAAGAATCTGAAGGAGAGATTCTGGGCTCATATTTCTTAGTAATTTAATATATATATATATATATATATTAGACAATCGCGAAGCATTATATAGTTTTCAGAAGTTTAATATAAGTCTATCGAGGCTCTAATCGCTCACAAATATAGAAGCACATTGTACAGCTAGTTGTTGCGACTTCCGTAGTGTAGTGTGCAACGGTCAAGTTATGCGATTAAATTCATCATCGTTACTTAGATAATTGGAATAGTTATTGCAGTATACGGTAGCACAAATCGACATTTAAAGCAAATAATTATGAGCTTAAAAATGCGGAATTTGCTAAATTTGATGTCAAGGGATACGAGGAAAACTGGGAACAACTTTGACACATCTCTCGACAAAAAAAGATTCAGTCAGTTTGAACAGAGATTTCTCAAGTTAACATTCTGTTACTAACAGTTTCCTTTAAAGAACTAGAGTTTAATGCTATAGAAGTACGTTCTAGATATTTATGTTCTAGCACTTCTTAACCTATCTAAGCAGCAGTATTTAAGCAGCTGGAGCTACTGGCGATGTCGGTAAGATATTCGACCGCGGATCAGTATGTATGTGCGAGGTTCAAATCCTGGGCTCCTCACTGGCATCGCTTTCGAGTGAGGAAACTGACGTTAACATTAGCTTTACTAGCTTTACCATTCGAAGTCAAGTTTTCAAAGACTTTTTCATGAACCACAGTGAATATCTGCGAACTGCAAAAATCTTCTAACGTATCGGGTTAATGATAAAGAAAAAGCGGTGGTTGAACATTTGTCAGCATGTGATAGGGTGCTATATATTCTGAGTCGCTTTCTGTTTATTTTCCTTACATCACGTTTTGCCGGCGCTTGTTTTGCTGCCAAGGTGGTAAACAAGTAAAGAAGTAAAGCAAAGAATACGAAAACACTTCAGTATTTCTTGGCAAAATATTTTTTATCGCAGAGGTCACAGTGAATCGACTTCATACCACGAATGATCATCATTCCAATACGGAATATGATCGTCACTTATGAAGTCTTCAAACACTACTGGAAAATTTTAATATTTGACATTACTAACATTAAGATTTAGCAATTTGAATTAAGAATGAATGGTAAAAAATTTAATTGTATGAATCATTGTGCTTTTAAAGCTACCGGTAATTTGTGAAGTTATATTTAAGCGAACGATATAAATATAACGTTGTCAATCAAATTCACTACAAATACCACAATAAAGGTTGCTTTATTTTTATTTTGAATATTTAAAGTAACGCATTTTTGTGCAACCATGAAAAGTTGTGTAAATTAAAGAATAATTCAACTCTGCGGTATGTCATCTCAGATAATTTGAAGCACCTTTTTGAGCTCATCTTTGAACTACTGAGATTTAAGGAAAATTTCAAAGAATAAAATGACCGTCATTCTAGGGTTGTTTGCTTTGAATTAGACTGAGCTCATCGCATTTGTATGCCCATCATTCAATTTCAATTCTCAAATTATGGGTGACTTTCGTATAGAAAGCAATGTTCCACAAGCTTAATCAAATTTGCTGAAATAATTAACCAGTCTTCAGCAATTCTGGATTACCTTACATATTAAAGGCACTCTGTTGTGATAAGACAACGATGAAGTCACAATTGTTCCGTGAGTCCACCAAATTGTAACAGAAGAGAATCTGGGTCAAGAAACACATTTTCAAGGTCTACTCACCTTTTTTCAACACTCAATTGAATTGATTCATAATATCTTTCAAATTATTAGAGGATTTTCTGTGTAATTCTAACAACAAGTGATAGAAAAATCTTTATATCCGCTTTGGTTATGCCAGTGAATGGAAAACAAATCTCGTATTCCATGTCATGCAGTAAGCGACACCTTTAGAGAGACACGTGTGACTAGCGGTAAACAGAAGTGTAGTGGAATGTATAAAACTGGAGTGTCCATTGAGTAAAGAATTAGTCTATACTATTCTATATCTCTATTGATCTAATATTTAATCTATATCTTTAGGAGTGATCGTCGTCGTTCTTGCAGGAAGCTTAATATCAGGTGTATCGTGTCTGCTGTATGGTGTGTCTGGTAGTCTTGTAAGTCTACATACAAAAAATATTTATACTAGTCAGATATAACAATATGAGAGATGATTTTTTAAAATGTAGTACTCCATTTTAGAGGACCTAATGAAAAGTTTTAATTTTCTTTTTGGTAGCTTGTTCCTGCTTTTAATTTCGGTTAAATGATTAGTTCAATAAATAAAATAATGAGTTTTAGTTCAATAAATTAAACAGTGCATTGGGTGCTTATCTTAAAGTGTTCTGTAAAAGTACTTTTCTAGAAACTTCATCATCACAGACTGACTAGAATTACGGCTTGAAAGCTCCTATGGTTCTTTTGCTACGCTATATTACTTGTATTTTACGCCGACACCATATAAAGTGGAGCTTAAACAGAGACAGGATTTAAAGTACAGTAAAGTCAATTACATATGTAGTCTTTACTTATTCTCTTATAATCAAAATATCACAATATAGCAGAAGGTTCAGATATTGCTATACTGTCAACAATACATAATAAAATTCAACAGAAATTCAACGTTCGTTTCCTCAACCGAAGGCGGCATCAGAGACTATTCAAACGTAACCTACAACTGAAATCACTTCTGCATAATAACATATACCTGTAAATGATAGACTGAGAAGAAAGCGAGATCTATAACGATGCAGTGCAGTATAAATAATATAGGATCCTGGGTGGAGTTGAATAGCGCGAGGCAGGCAGACAGACACCGAGTCCACTCAACGTTAGCTCTGAGTACTGGACGTGACGCGGATCAAACCAGGATTACATCCTAGGACTTCCTTAGTATCACTTGTACGATTCGCTTTAACGCTTCAAGTGGACTGAGCGGCGTGCGCATAACTAATTTTACAAGTTTACAAGAGAGTAGACGAGACTGAAGATAAATGACGCCAATGTTAGGAACAGAGAGGACGGAAATGTGAAAAGTATAGGTGAGATAATGATGTAAACTTCGTTACTAGAAATTGTTGCTGAGTATAAGGTTAATTTATACATAATTTAAAAAGAAGGACGAATAGTCTCCTGTAGTGTAAGGTTTACTTCAGCTGTTGTCCTCTACATAAATATTCGAATTAAAAGAATTGCTTGCAAATAATCGAATATCCGATAATATGCTGTAGTTAAAGAATCGAAGTTTGAATATATTATGTTTAAAAATTTAGGCCTACTGTAGATACTATTCTTGCTTGATATTTATTTTAAATTAGTTTTAGTCTTTAATTATATAATAGTTTAAAAATGGAATAGATACTTTATCCACACTTTTTGAATAAGATAATGCTCTGGTTTTAATTATTAACCTATATGTGGTTAAGGAATGCTTACTGTAATGCTTGTTTAATATTACTGCACTATGTTGGAACCAACTTTGTTTTGGATCGGCGAGCGGTGTGCTACTGTGGGCAGGCACATATTCAGTTCGAGATGTTTAGGACATGGCTTTCGAAGTAGAGTACGTTTAATTCTCATTTATTGATTGATTAACTTGGAAATAATGCTCTGTATAACATGAGCGAAAAAGCATTATACCGCTACTTATTTCCTAATGATTGTTATATTACTAATTAATAAAGTTTGTAATATAACAATATTAATTATAAAATAATATTATTTTAAGTCATTAATTAATTTCGTAATACTTTCAGATAATTTCTTGTGTTACAGTGAGAATTAAAATAATCAATAACTTGTTAGGCCTGTCTTAAGTTGTAATCAAATTATAACTTAGGAAAGCAATAAAGCATACATGTAGAAGTCGTGTTTGGCTTTTTAGCTAAAGGATACATTGCGTTGTAATAAATGCCTTCGTGATTAGTGCTCTTTTGAAGGGTACGAAATTTGTTAGTGAGTAGATTTACAATTTGCATCTTGGATCTGGAATTTGACATAATACTAGAGAGAGATAGAGAGAGAGAAAGAGAGAAGAAAAAGACAGTGTGATGCAGAGGAATCTCCAGACTGGGGGACAAAAAACAACCCCCTAGAAAAATCTCAATAACTTCTACAAAGCTTAAAATATTGTAAAATATTTTCGGAGCTTCTAGTGGAGGACTATTCAAAAAGTCTTTTTAAAATTTTTTAGCACTTGTTTCGTAGAAACTCCGTAATTTTGTTACTACTGAATAAATTTACACAAAAAGGTGCAGGTTACACGCAGAAATTCCTCCTCTAGAAGCCACGAAAATGTTGTCAAAATATTGTGAGTTTTTTTAGACGTTTTTAAGATTTCGATGGGGATTTTATTTTATGCCACAGTCTGAATGGCTTATGATTTTTGATAGAGCATAGGATTTAATCCGGAAGTTTTGTAGAGATCAATCAGTTTTGTCCGGAACCCTAAAGACCTAAAAAGGCAAACAGTAAGCTGCACTTGTCTCAAGAGGCGACTTACCAAGAACTGAACTAAACAGCTCCATAACGGGATCGTTCTTTGAAAATTCTTGCTAAGAACTGCCAAAGCAAAAGAGGCAACCACCTCGTAAGACATATTTTTCCCAATTAAGCTACATTACGACGTGGACACGGATAACCTTTTGTGAATGGATTAACTTACTAATCTATCGAGTGCTCGTCATGGAGCACGAAAGTAACGTGTCAATAGAAATATATACCTGGGACCAGCCACTGGCCAGAACTCTAGAGAGATAGAGAGTGAGAGAGAGAGAGAGAGAGTGATAGTCAAATTTATGTAGGAAAATGTATCCATGAAGCTATTAACGTGGTTAAAAGCATAGGGCGCGGTTTAAATCGCTTAAATACACTCACATTAGGAGCCGTCGGAGGCACGTAAAGATAGAATTTGAATCGAGCCTACCTCTAAAAGTCCTGTTGAAGTGTTTCGACACTTTGCAAAACGACTTACTGTGACCATTACTATGTCGAGAAACGGCTGATAAGATATCAATACAATTGTGCCGTTATATGGTTATGTTAAGTGTCAGAACCTGGAAAAAGTTAATTTTTTCCATTGTCTGTAACTCTGGTAGGCCAATTATTCTCCTATCCTTCAAATGTAACTGACAGTCGAACAACTTCCTTTATTTTACTATATCTTATACTGCTACCTCCGTAGTCTAAATAAACATGGCATCCTACACATCTTTGGCGCCAGAAGATAAGCTAACAGTAAATGTTGTGTATTCAATTTGTGATGAGGCCACGATCACCTGGAAATTTTGGATCATAAAGGATGAGTTTACTTTAAACATGCGCCGATTGATGAGAGTTCGTTCACAATAAAGATGCCGTAAAGCTCTGGCGGAGTAACTTTATGACCAAATGATTGCTGGCTGATTTCATCACGGTAAACATTTACTTGTACTTGATGCAAAACACATTTAGTTAGGAAATTTCAAGCAGAGTTTCGTCCCTGAATATATGCAACCTTCCATTTTCAGCTCATCGAAGGTTGCTTGTTTTAAGGCATATTCTAGTCTACATGTAGGATTGACGTGGCCTGGAAAGCCAGATTGCGATTTGCCACGAGGAGCATATTGCTCGCGAGTAAATACTATGTGACGCGTGCATGAATTTAATTTAAAATACTGTTTTATGCAAAAGTTCATGATGCGTCAAATTATGAAGAGCTTAGAAGACGATGAAATAGTTTGATATTTATTAATCGTTTGAAGCTATTACGAGAATTATTTTGCTGATCCTAATTTGTCAACAAATATTAAACCAGTAATTATATATTTTGCAGCAGCAGTTTAACTACCAACATGGAATACGAATATGAACTAGAATGGATAGTTAAGGATAACCTTTACTACAATATAACTTCCGGATTCAACATTTCCTTATCGACAGATGAAACGGAACAAGTTTTACAACCCCGCATCTCGCTGGATCTAATCAGATTCAACAGATGGTATCAGAGCATTCACGGATATCTTAGCATAGTTGTTTGCAGTTTCGGCATTCTATCCAACGTGTTTAATATCGTCGTGCTAACCCGGAGGTCGATGCTTACGCCTACCAACTTCCTTCTCACCGGTATAGCGGTCAGTGATATGCTAAAGATGACGTCATATTGGCCTTTCGCAGCCTATTTCTACTGCTACTCAGTAATGGACGCAAACTATAATCATCCGAGGTAATGTGATTTAGAATTCATTGAATTAGGCGCAGGCTATGTTCTCGGGTTTCGCAAATGGCCTCGCATAAATCTCTAGAAACGCTGACGGACTTCAGTAACCGTCCGTAAACTGTTTCCGGTAAAACGTGTGCAGACATGGCGAAACTAATCTACAAGTAAGATTTTGAAGTTATTGCGCGGTGGCGCACCCATAATGCACATGATGCCGCTTAATTGTCGAATAGAGCAGACATGTTAATGGTTAATCTTTTAATTCAAATAAATCCGTAAATCAGGTTTTAGAAACTATTTGTGAGACACAAGAGAATGGTCTGCAGTAGGTGTTTTAAAGGAGAGAGGGAAGCAATGACTGTTCTTCTTTCCCTCTCTTTACGATTATTTTTTAGCTTTGTTTTTCCGAGCCGATTCTAGAACTTTGGCTGATTTTCTGCCTTCACCCCGCATTCCTTATTCTTTTTTCCGCGCAAAGACATAGACTTTTGAATACTGAGGGGCAGCATGAAAGCCAAATGAATAAATACTTGCTCTTATTTAACTGAATTAATCTTGTCTGAATTAGAACTATGTTGAGCCTGACGATAAACAAGGCGTAGTTACCAGTGGTGGACAGTTGCGACATCAACGATTAGCTTAAGTACTTTGCAACTAAAAACCTCATTTAGCTACCCAGTGAAGTATTTAAGAGAAAAGTTGAATTATTAAATAATTGTTGCATAAAACCGTTAAAAAGCAGTTAAAGGAAGTGTTTAGCTAATTTGAAAGACATAGTTTGAGTGATTTCAGGTATTGCTACTTCGTATACTATCCTACGTGTGTATGTTACGTTGCACATGTAATACAGGCTTAATTCAAATTAAAACATGCGCCTGCAGACGGTTATTGACTAAATAGTGTTGCCATTCTATGATTAAAAAGTATATTAAATTTTTACTGTTAGTTAACAAAAATGTTTTAATTGCAATAAGTTAAATACAGTAACTTAAACAATTATAAAAAAGTCGCCTACTTCAGTTATAAAACTGTAGCACGTGCATCTGTCAAGTGCATAGCTAAATGGAATAATATTAATAATATTAAAACAACAATAATAATTGTTATAATAATAATGATCATAATAATGGCATAGTAGATAGCAAACAGGCTATAAACGAGCTACTTCTTTTCTTTGGCAAAGGCTTTTCATGACTTTGCAAAAAATTAATGCTGTCTGTTTCAGCAATTCTTGTAAGGAGCTAGATGACCTCGAGTAGCCGGACGGCGATTCAGCACGTATTGCTCGAATCGTTTTTTTTAATCAAACTTCGGGTTCTTTACACCCGGGATAAAAAGCAATAGTAACTACTTTAAGAAAGGTTCCTTAGACAAATCAAGCAGTTTGATTGTTCTAAGGTACGATCAGAAACTGGTTAATTTCCAATAACTGACGTACACATGCAGAGAAAGGCATTAGTTTTCCAGACGATTGCATTGACCTTGGTAACCGTTCCGTTCGATAAGAAAACACGTCGGATGTCACTAGTCACCGGGTCATTCGCTCGAGATTATAAATCCGTCCAAAACAAAACTTTGAATGATCGAGTTAATTAATGATCAATCTGTTGAAACATTAATTGCTATTATTTCTCTGAAATAAAGATCTCAATAGTATATAGAATTATTAAGTTTCTGATCCTTGTCATCAAATTATTTCATAAAGCATACAGAAAATAGTATTGCCATATGCATGCATGTTGTCCAACAGTTATGCATTGATTTTTGCAGTATAAAGATTACAATAACGATTGTTGTTTTAGCATAAGGGAGACGACTTTATTGTATGAATGCCCACATTGTTACCTGCTTTGATATTGACCCATATTGATACCAGTTCTCAGAGAGGAAAAAAAAAAAAAAAATAACGAAATCTATTTACCGTTTTGATACTTTACTGCTGGAAGTACATAATTGATAGCAAATTTTACCTTTATACACTCATTCAATCCAATCAATTCTTATCTCAGTCTCTCACTACAACGATAACACAGCCAAAGTAGCTTTATGCTAATCTAGTCCGAAGAACTGGAGCAATTTAACACTTCGAGTCCACTCTAGGAGAGCTCTAATTTTTGTTTTTAATCTCTTTTATCTTTCCGATAACTCTAAAGTTCTGCCCTATCAAAGAGCTCTAACATTAAGTAAAATACTTGCAGATAATATTACGTTTTTAATCTTTCAGGGAACTGTACTAATGAAAATCTGTCAATGTTTAGCGGACCTGTATCATATAGGTCTAATATCGATATTTCTTATGAGCGACAGTTTAGGGATAAACATTCTAAATCCAATACAATACATACAGCTACTCGGTCTATAAAAGCAGAATATGTACGTGAATTTCATTGTGTAGAGAGAACTAGAGACCTATATTTCTGAATATCATCCGGGACGATATCTATCATTTTATAATCATATTTTTAAATCATGGAAAGTTTAGTCTTTAATCAATATTAATATCTAGTCACTTGACTTTTATATATTTTGTTTTCTCATCGGCTCAATAGAAATCGAATCTCCGATAGTTCAATTAATGTTAGGATCGGTCACTTAAATATTTATAACGTTACCTGTCGTTCTGACACCGAGCTATTTTTACATATATATTTTCACAGTCATATTATTCTAGTGATCTTCTGTTATTCAACTAATCATGTCTTTAAGATTTTCATACTATTATCAATTATCAAATAAACAATTACCATTCTTATTATAAACCATTCATATAAACCATTACATATCATTATAATTATCATATAAACACGTTTATTCTGATTTGGCTTGCAGGGGATGGATAATATACATGGTGTTCAACATGAACTTCGTTATCACGTGCCACACTATAGCCATGTGGCTCACTGTGGCTCTAGCCGTCTTCAGATACGTGGCCGTCTGCAAACCTCAGATTGGCAAAACGTTCTGCACACTGCATCGAGCCCGAATAGTTCTATTCTGCATCACCATAGCAACCGTTGTCGCCTGTCTTCCGCTCTACGTCATTTATCGACCTGCCAACGTGACGTCTGATGTGACGTCACATGCCGATCATACGTCATCAACAATTCCAGTTTCGTCACAAGAGACAACAAGTTACGCGCAGAGTTTAGCGGCTTACACGCCACACGTTCTGCACATCTGCGGTCCGGTGTTCTATTCCATAAGTTGCGTGTCCACGACAACATCAAACCAAACGTTGAAATCCTTCTTACGCTCAAACCTTCATTTCAACGTAACATCCACCAATTTTCCTTCAACGTATCCATCAGTCTCTCACAGTCTCATCGAACAACCGATTGCTCAAGGTTACTGGGTGGAACAAAACGCCTTCATAAATCAGCACTACGTTTCGTTTCAGTTCTGGCTGTACGGAGTCGTACTTAAGGTAGCCCCTTGCGTTCTTCTCTCCATCATCAGCCTCAAGCTCCTTCAGGCTCTGCGTGAGGCAGAACAGAAGAGAAAGCTCCTCAGAAGAAGAAGATCCTCCCTTAGAAGACGAGAGTCAGACCGGATGCTCGATGGAGATCACAACAGAACCACCGCAATGTTGGTGGCGGTCGTTCTTTCGTTCGTAGCAACGGAACTACCGCACGGAATAATCGCTTTGCTCAGTGGGATAAACAACGATATATTCGAAAAGGTCTATGTTCCTTTAGGAGATGTCTGGGACATTCTCGTTCTACTTAACAGCGCCATTAATTTCGTTCTCTATTGCATTATGAGCCGACAGTATCGTCAGACCTTTGAGAAGGTTTTCCTCTCGAGGTGGAAAAGAGTCCAGGCCGCCTACAGGAACAGTGCTGTGGAAGAGCTGGCTGTGCAAGTGGGAGTGGGAAAGAACTACTCAGTTACGATGCTGGCAAAGAGAAGCTCCGTGCGTAGAATAGAGTCGATAGAGAATGGAAAGATTGTACCGCAAGATATACGTATGCAAATAGCCCGATAGAAACAATAATTTCAAGAGTTATAACAACTACAGTGCAATGACCGTTCACAATAAAATCTAATTTTGTGGTTTTTATTATTTATTTAGAAGAATGTACCTGTCTTTTCTGGTGTTCTAATCCAAAGATCAATGTTTAACTGTCGCGTCGAAGTCAAGCAAAGATATAATCACGGTACTTGATGTTTTTGCAGACAATGATCATGCTGATCTGCAGTCGGGCACCTTTACCGATTTGTTACAGGCTCAGCCTATTATAGTGGTTTATAAATAACCTGAGATCTAATAATAATAAAGGTTAACAATACCTGTTTAACGTCTATTTCCTCATACAAGGATGATGTCAGGAGCGTACCCCCATCACACGTCACTACAAATCGATTTACCTCAAACAATCTGAAAGAACATGTGCGTAAGAGAAAGAAAATGATCCAAAAAGGTGCCTATACTGGGTTATAAGTAACCGGAGATCTGATGTAATCGACTCGTTTGAGCAGACAATGCTCTCACCTGAATCTTGATCTTCACATAAGTCTATCTCTCTATAAGTGATTTCCTATATGGGTAAATTCAGAGCAGAAATTAAAATACACAATACTTTATAACATAGAATGCATAATAGAAATGCTGAAGCTAGAGCGTAGTTTAACGTCGGTTTTTTTGTTACGAAAACGTGTCTGTGGCAAGTCAATTGACGATTTTATTTCAGCATCGGTCTACTGAAAGACTGTGGAACAAATACTTAATCGTGCTGACCAAGTCTTTCAATATACAGCAACAATTATGCACGGCCTACGGTTGACTTTGAAGCTTCGTCTAAAGTTATCATCATCATCTTCCCTTGAATTCCAGTTTAAATAAAGTCGGGATTAGAAAAATCAAAGGTTTTTCTAAAGTAAATATAGTCAATTATATCATCTACAGCAGTTAGAAATGCTGACTTCTTAACTTTTATTGCACAGATATTAATAGCATTAACAGTAACAGTAGAATGAAAAAACATGACTTCTGACTTTAGCTAAAAATGTGACAAGTTTATAGTTGAGCACAAGAAAAATAAGTTTATAGTTAAAGAACAAGGAATCTGCAAGCAACAACTACGATTCTTAACTAAAACAACATGTATTGATAGAGTCCAATGACTATCGTTGAGTAAATTAAAATAAGTTAATTATATTATTTAAAACCAGCTTTAAATAGATAGGCCTACGTACTAACACAAATTAAATTAAATTCACGACTACTGAGAACCCCTTTATGAGAATCAGTCAATATAAATCTTATAAATAAGATACTGAATTGTTGAAAACTTAACAACAGTAAAGAAAAAATAGTAAATAATAACCTGTACTTAAATAATAACATTTGGCAGGAGCCAGTAGTGAAGTCGGTAAGATACTCGACCGTGGATCAGTATGTGTGGGTTCAAATCCTGGGCTCGCCCGTCACTGACATTGCTTTCGAGTGAGAAAACTGACGTTAACGTTAGCATTACCAGCTTTTTACAATAAAATTTCATATTAACAGTTGATTAGCTTTTAAGTCTGTCTACAGTAATAAAACCCTTTCAATCACTATTGCAGTGCCTAATCCGTGCCGTGATGAAAGAGTGATAGTCGAAATGTTTAAAATCATTGAGCTCAACAACCATCAGTGAGAAACGTTTCACAATAAATCTAACTATATATAAACTCAGAACTGCAGGAATGTAAAAGCTCTTTATATTCTGCTCTAGCCCTGTTTAACATACCTAGGCAAGAACTAGGAAGAAGAGTAGACAGGAATATGATAATGGGTTCAGTAAAGAAGTTGCTAAGAATAAAGTGAAAGAGAAGAAATTAGAATACTGAGAAAATAGGTATTTATAAGCAGAAGAGAAGAAGTAAACAGGAGACAGAAGTTACAAGCCATGGACCAGGCGTTAGGCTGGACCGTGAGAGATAAATATTTACAGATACAGAATTTTACAAGTAATTGCAAGTACAAAACCTACAGTTCTTACAGGACATTCATTACATTTCATAGAACCAAGCATTACTAGGCTCAGTATTAGTAGCATCAAGGCAATTCCTCACTACCTACTGATTTTTAAGTCTATTTAACGACTTAAAGCAGTCTAAATTTGGTACTTTTTGCTGGGTCTGGGACAGCAACACAGGACAGTAACTCAGACTTTAAACACCAATTATTCTGATGCATAGAAACAATGTCCAACAACACAAAGCAGAAACTCTAGCACAGCATTAAAACATATGACTTTCAATTTACAAAAACTATTGCAGTACAGCATATATAAAAAAAAATGTTACCCATTTTTATATCAGGACAATGTATTAACATTAAAAATAAAAATTCTGCGGACACATATTTATTCAATAAACATGGAATTATATTGAACATACAGTAGGTTAACAAACACATATTTAAAGTATATAATTATGCCATTATGTAACTATACAATATATACAGTCTAATACGTTATAAATCTGAATGAAATATTTTCTGAACTAAGGTTAGGTTCTTGGGTCAATTATTGAGAATGCCTGAGGATAGATTGACAAAACCTGAAATTAACTGGAAGAAAAGTCAAGGAAAAGAGGAAGACCTAGGAGTACTTGGTTCAGCACGATCGATAAAGCTTCTAGAACATTGAATATTTCATGGTAAGAAGTTGTGAGGATTACTGATGAATCGGTGTGTTAAGAACAAAAGGAACTGATGACGACGACGAGTACAATGTAGATGAATACATTATACAAATAATAAATAAAATATTGCACAATAAAGCATTAGAGGTCACAAGTGTTGTCAGATACGTTGTTTCAATGAATAGGAATAAGCCTGACTACATGATGAGATTCCATTCAGAGCCCAACAACGAACTGGTTTATTTTCATATAACACCTGAAACGAGACTTCACTAAGTATTGCACTATTTGTAAAATTGCACTATAATTAAAATTGCACTATATTTAACAATCAAATGCACAAGAGTTTACAGGTCAAGAGAATCTTCTCGGGAATCCGTTACACTTTTGAACGTGTTGAGGATTTCGTTTTCTGACTGGTCTCGGATGACTTATAGTAGGACAAGATGATGCACCAGACGAACCCGGCTGAGGCAACAAGAGCCGTACGCAGGTGCGGAGGGGCGAAGCTAAAGTTCATCACTTGCACAGCAGGCCAGAACAAGCAGCCAGTCTGTCATAATAGATAGAAAGACACAGTAGTGTTATAATAACACAATATGTTAATATTATACGATAATAATTTAGTAACACAACATATAAGAACTACAATAACCGAACACAACATTGTCACAATTATACAACATTGTAGTAACACAATAATACACTATATTCACATAATACCACTACATAATATTTCAAAATGTAGGACATTAATCTTAATGATAAACATACATAGATACATTGTAATAAGAAATCGCGATTTTTGCAATAAAAAAGCAATACGACTAGAAAACAACTAAAATCTTTATCTGTTTAGCTAAAATTGTAATTTATATATTGCTTTGAAAATCAACCAATTTTCTCTGCATTTTGAAATATCTTAAATATATCTATCTATCTAATCCATCCGTCCAACCAACCAACCAACCAACCAACCAACCAACCATCCATCCATCCATCCATCCATCCATCCATCTATCTAGATTTTCACTTGTGAAACCGCTAATATAAATCTCACTAAATTATTTTATGTAAATTGAAAATCAATAGGGCTAACATAATACAATAGAGATGATTCAAACAATGCTGAGTAATAGCTGATATATATTTAATGGAATAATTGAAATACCAGATATGTCTTTACGCCTTTCTGCTGAAGCTCCTCAAATACATTCTTTTTGCCTTCCAGAAGTGACAAACCTGCAGCATATTAACATCTTTTTACAGAATCATATTCTCATGAAAAATTAGAATGAGTAGTAGCTAAGAGTTATACCAGTTGCTATAGACTTATCACTAAAGACAGACATCTAATCTAAACAGAAATTCGGCCATGCATTAAATGTTTCCTTTACTAGCACTTCAATATATAGATCAAGGATTTTCTCATTATCTCACCAACTTAGGTTCATCATAATGACAACTATATACTACATTAAAATGTAGAATATGAGACCACCCAAAACTGTATGAACACTCAGGCAAGGCTAAACTTCAAACGGTAAAGAAGTTAAACTGGTGTTAACATCAGTTTCATCTCTTGAAAGTGATATCAGTGACAGGAGAGCCAAAAATTTGAACCAATCACAAAATGATCCGCAGTCGCACATCATTGCCACTGGCTCCAGCCTGTTATCATGACAGCCTTTTAATTGATTAGTGTATGAAGTACAGACGCTGCCTATTGCACTACTGTTAGATGCCTACTGCATGATTATTTGCCACCACAGTAATGAATTGACAGAAGCAAATGTAATTAAAATGTGAAAATAATTACCAATTAATGGGCATATTCAAAATCAATATAACCGTTTACAGTCTACTTAAAAAAATTAAAAACACTGCAAAATAAAACAAATATTTGTCAATGAAAGTAACATTCATTAGTGTATTATCTTAAAAAGTTATATACCAGAACAAAGCAATACCTACCCATCAATATTGAAGTGTATTGTAATGCAGTAGTCTAACATTGTAAATATTAAGCACCATATAGCACTAAATTAATTATAGCATTATGTAATTCAGCTGCATTTCAACTGAGAAATAGTGCTTTTCATTTCACAATGAGCCTTGATGAATATTCATTGCCAGAGGTAATCACTGTAAAGAACTAATAATGGTTTTATATTATATAATATTAAATTTTTCTTGAGATATTTTCCCAGACCTTCTTAAGGATACAGTAATTAAAATTAACTACTTCTACAATCTTAAAATAGAATTTTAACCAAAAGACTAAGTACTTCTTGATTTTATAACTTCAAATGAACAATTTTACAATAGAAAAGATACATGAATTTTATAATTTCATTTCACTGTCAATACTTATATCATCAAATTCTAAATCTTGTCAAATCTGGACATTTTAGATGAGTGTGGAAAAAATAGTCAAAAATATACATTAGGATTGAGTGCTTTCAATTCACCATATATAAAATACACACCGGTATAGAATATAACAACGCCTGCTGAAGATGCAATCAACTGATCCATAACAGTTTTCTTGAAGACTATTTTGAAGGCGTTGCCGTAAAATGCGCCGTCCAAAAATTTATACCACCTGAAGAAAACTGGTGCCAGAAACGCGCCCCCAACAATTGCCATTCTGCCACTCGAAGCAAAATTTCTCTTATCGACTTGCTGGATCGTCTGACGAGCTTGATCTCCAGCAGCGTATAAAGCTGAATAGACACACATGCTTCCGACTAGTGCGTGCCTCTTAAACAGCTGATTCGCACGCTGGAGAATAGTAGTCATCTTTATCACAGAATTTTACTTGTATCTTGGGTAGTATCTAAAATATCAAATAAAATTTAAAATTCTAATATAAACGTTCTGCAATTTTCCCAAATTCATTGACATAATTATTAATTGGAACACATTAAAAAATTGGACACCCAGTTCCACCTTTAAATCTTGATCATCACAGAGATTCTGTAAGATAACCTCAGTCAAAGCTAAGTTAAACACGCATTAAGTTAAATAGCATATTTCGATCACAAAGTATAGATCTTCAGTTCTCCAGTGCTGTAGAATTCACCAGAGAAAAATTAATATATTTATTGAAGATTCATAACTCAGTTTCTTTAGCTGATACAAGCAAGACCTAGTCAACACCGCTATTTTATTTATCAAGTAAAGCTGTAGAAATATCTTACAACTTAAATTATAGAAAACATTAAGCTTGTGTACCTCTAACACAACATTTTGTCAGGCAAGTGTAAAGTCCATCAAAATTTAAACTGTAGGATTTTTCCTTGTTTACAAAGAACTCTCAGCTGTTTTAGTGTTGCCACCTAAGAAAAAACACAACACTGATTAGTGGAAAGGTCCTAGTTGTTGCGTACCAGAGAATACAGAATTACTCATTCTATATCTTTGTTGCGTCCACCAAACATGTACACAAACGCTGCCAATTACGAGCAGGGTTTCCAGGCGTCTAGTGAACCGCTATAGTACTCCTAACTAGTCCTGCTACCCAAGTTGTTTAATATACTGTAGCCTACAGGACAATCAGGACAGTTGTAATCACCATATACAACAAATAGAAAGTCGACAATTCTGCTGCTCTTGTGCAAGGGTACTATTGTTGGGTTCTCCAGTCCTCTCTCCGTTATAGGAGTTCGAAAATGGAGTCGTGGGTTCGATTTTTCCAACTCTTCATGCTTTGGCGGTATTAATCTTGAGGATACAAGGATCTCTTGCTCATATAGCCAGTTAGAGGCTAAATCAATGAGACTGGAGCTGCTATGTACAGAACTCATGCTTATTCGTTCAATGTATGATAATTTATAATATGTGTTTATTATTTGTGATTATTTCTTTAAATTCTATCTAAATTGAATATTGACACAAAAACTAGTGATTTATTATTTTAAACGATTTATTATTAATAAAGAAACACGATAGCAATTTAACGAGTTAAAACATTAAACATAAAGATAGAATAGAATATTAAACGAACACTACGCAACAATTAATAAAATACTAAAAATAGGCGATAAATATAAAGTCAGTATACTTATAATCAGTTAGCTAAATGTCTGTATTTGCAATAAAAATAAGAGATAGAAAATGGGAAACGAGTTCTTGGCTTCAAGGCACTTCTCGCTTGTATGATTTGATACTCTCCCTCTTTTCTTCTTTTATCCGACTGTTAACACGTTAGGTTTTATTTTACAGTCGTTTAGCTGAATCTGTGAAAAAGACGCCTAACTAGAATAGGCAACTAGTAAATTGCGCTTTTCATAGATTTTAGGACCTATAATCGCCTGACTGAGATCTAGAAGGATAATGCTTATCTTGAGTGGACAACTAGAAAATTAGCGTTCTTCGTAGAACTTCAATATTATTCTCTTCTGTCTTCTTTTCTTTCTTTCTTCTGACTGTTAACACACGAAGTGTTATTTTACAGTCGTTTAGCTGAATCTAAGGCAAAGACACTACAACTAGATTCGGCACTAGTAAATAGCGCTTTCCGTAGAATTCAGGATTGTAGTCGTTTAGCTGAAATCTATGAAAGCAACACCTATCTAGATTAGGCACTAGAAGATTAGTGTTCTTCGTAGAATTTCGCTATTTCCTGATTCTGTCTTCCTCTTCAATTTTCTATCTTCAATCTTCAGTCTTCTATTTTCAGTCTTCAATTTTCTGTCTTCTGTCTTCACTACCAACACAAAGTGATGTAAATGCAAATATTCACCTGAATTGACGAGAAACCGCTTTTTCTAGATTCAGCTCTAGTAATCGGCGTTTCTGGTACAATTAAGGATTTATGCGCACAATGGACTGAGATATTGAAATGGTGTCGTGATTAACCGACCTATAGAAAGTTAGACGACAATTTCACACAAAATCTGCAATCCCGTGAGGCACAATCAGTTCAATATGGATTTCGTATTTTTCGTGCTATCCTATAGAAGGTGTATAGTAGAACTCTTTCATACGAATGCAATCAGAAATTCAGAAACTTGTATGAAATCTACTAGTTTATGTGTTTGTCGCAATAATTCATTAAGAATTATATTTAGACAAGTTCAGCTAGTAAATCCGTATTAGACAGAGTTCAGGAGTGAACTAAAATTTCATAGCCTGTCCCCTGGTAATATAGCATTGATAGAGGCCATGCTCAAGGCCAATCAGAATCGTTGGTTCACATAGTTGTCAATCAATCAGAATTTAGCTCTTCAATCCTCTTCATAATCATTTGTCCGCCCCAATTTCATGGTCTGTAGAATTGCATGAGTTTTTCAATGCAATTTTATTTGTAGCCTATTGTTTCTGTACTTAATCAAATAAGATACAGTCTTGTCAAACAGGAAATTCTTATACTATTCTGAATCATCTGGATAAGTGTTATGAAGATATATAGGGTGATCTCTCATGGTTCAGTCACACATAAGTGACATAATAAACATAATTTATCTGAAACTAAGAAGAACCATAGGTCTAGCCTACTAGAAGTAAAATTGCTCAAGAAAATATAAATGCCTTCATATAACCAATTCATGGGATTGCTCGCCATAAGCTAGCAACAACATGGATTTAATAAAATATAGATTACAACATCGACCAGCTATTCTCAACTATGTAAACGTTTGGTGCTGGTCAAACCTAACTCACCGTGAGTCTAATATTTGCAAGATGTCGAAATTTGTGGAGTACGATTTGTAACGATTGCATTTAAAACTCTAAGGCAATTCATCTAAAAATCTGTCATACCAGTTGGTTAAAAACAAATAACTTTAAGCCCGCTGATGATAACGTACAGATTTTCTATTTAGATCCCTACATTACATCATGTCAGTGTCTACGTCCAAAAAACAATGCAAATGACTGACTCAGCTTCAAGTATGAAACTCTTTAGTTCACTTGTAGAAAGTTCTAGCAGGGGCTGATCCATGTATTTTTTCGGGAAATTTACCAATAGTAATGAAAGTATAAATAATGAGTTTTTCAGTAAAATATCACATTAACAGTTGATTATCATGTAAGTGTGTCTGCAGTGAAAGGATCTATTCAATTACAGTAGATGTGCCTAATCAATGCCATGACAAAAGAATGACAATATATATTAAAATCATGGGGCCAAAAACAATTTTTAAAACTATCAATGAGAAATATTTCCAGTACCAACCAACTATAAAGTTTTAAGATTGCAGGAATGCAAAAGCTCATTATAAATCTGTCATAGCTATATGTATGACAAGGTAGAAATAGGAAGAATAGCAGACAGAAATATGTTAATGTATACGGTTCGGAAAAGAAGTCTCAAAGATAAAAAACCCAAAGAATTAGAAGACTTAGACAAGGTCTATTAAACAACTTGATAACGTAGGCCTACTTGTATGCTGAGAGGATGAAAACAAAAAAACAGAATATAGAATGTACAAGCCATGGACTAGCCGTTAGGCAAAACACTGAGGGAAAATTATTTATATAATAATTCTACAACTATAACAAAAGACATATCACATAAGACATTAATTATTTTCATAGAACCGAGCAGTACTAGGATCGTTCCCAACTGGAATCATCAAGGCAATCTACGTAACAACTTAACGAAGCTTCAATTCGATTCTTAGCTGAAACTGGGACAGCAATTCAGTAAACTAATTCATATTTTAATCAACGTTAATCTAAAGCAAGGAAGCAATGCCTGACAACATGAGACACAGTAGAGCACAGCAAAAAACATACGGATTATAATTTTAAAATATCATATTGCTCTACGGAATATATAAAACATACGTTACCCATTTTATGAGGACAATGTAATTAAATTACGAATTAAAATTACAATGACACATATTTACACGACAAACATGAAATTATGGTGAACACATTTAGGCTACCAAACACACATATATAAAAGATATTATGCAACAATGTCATAGAATTATACAGTCCTCCAATACATTAAAAAATAATAAATAAAATATTGCAAAAATAAAAAAATATAGAGGTCACACGTGATATCATGTTGCGTGAATGAATAAGGATAGTCCTGACTACAAGATTCAGTTCAAAGCTCAACAACGAACTGGTTCATCTTCAAATAATATACGCTTTCAAATTTCACAAAAATTGCACTATCTTTAAAATTTACACTGTCTTTAAAACTGCACTAGGTCATATTTCTATCAGCCTATCTTTAATTAGCAATCAAATGCACAAGAGTTTTCATGCAGAGAAAACCATCGCCGGCATCTGTTACACGTTGGAAGGCGTCGAGGACTCCGTCTTCTGGCTGATGTCAGAAAATTTGAAGAAGGACAGGATGATGCACCAGACCAACTCGGCCGAGGCAACGAGAGCTGTGCGTAGGTGAGGAGGGACGAAGCGAAAGTTCATCACTTGAACAGAAGGCCAGAACAAGCAGCCAGTCTGTCACAATAGATAGAGTGACACAGTAGTGTCATAATAGCATAATATGCTAATACCACACGATAATAAATTAATAACAAAATGCGCTAATTCCCCACGACAGTAAAGCGTCAATTTCATTACTCGAAAGCGATGGCCTTGACAGGTGAGACCAGGATTTGAACCAGCATATACTGATCCGAGGTGGAATATCTTACCGACATCGCCACTGGCTCCAACCAATGTTACATGTTATTAAGAATTTAATAACAATATATTTGTATTACAATATCACGACGCAATATAGAAAAAAACTATGTAATATCGCGATCAGTGGCGGATCCAGGGGGGCCCGCCCCCTTATGCCCGACGATACAAAATTTTAAACTATATTTTCATTGTTTCTATGGCAATTTCTAGGTGTAAATATGTTTTAAGGGCGTTAGGGGGTTGGGGGGGGGGGGGGTACGAGAGGGAACTCGAAAAGTCCGACTACCTGGAATCTTTTCATATATTGGAAGGGGGCACGAAAAATGTTGACAGTTTCACTAGCTCTCAATTTTCACTTTAACCACTGTATATGCGAAAAAAGGGTGTAAGTAAAAAATGTGAACTCTGTCCCGGATAAGTGGTGCAAACAGCCTTGGCTGGGATCGATGGGCTTAACCCCCACTTTTGGCCAAAATAAGGTCACTTTTGCAATTGGTCCAGATCCGCTGAGTTTCTTCAGAGGTGAAAAAATTAACCTACTTTTTTCCTAAACAAATGTAGGATTTTAGGCATTTTAGGTTGTCCTCTTACTTTAGTAAGAGTATGAGTGGGGAGGGGGGGGGGGTAAGATACCGGGATACACTCACTCAAATTTTTGAGCCCCCCACAAAGCATTTTTTCTGGTTACATCACATGTCCCGAAGAAGGCGGTGCGTAAGCAAAAGATGTGTAAACTCTCCAAAAATACTAAATACTTTCGGGCCCCCCTTAAAATATTCCTGGATCCGCCCCTGATCGCGATATACTAATACAGGAGTATTATAACATAATAGCACAACGTAATATTTAATAACGTAAGACATATATTGAAATGAGAACAATTTGAAGCAAACTGTATAAGAAATGTTAATTTGTTGAACTAGAAAATTAATGCAAGAAACAGATAAAACCTCTGATTTTTTTCTGACAATGCTGCTTTATGTACTACTTTGAAAAGAAATCACTTTTCTCTGCATTTCGATATTTCACTCTTGGTTCAGCTAATACAAAACTTCAGTAAATTTTAATGGCGATTAAAAATTCAATGGGGTCATAAATAGTACAATAGAGAAGATCCAAACAATGCTGAGTAAAAACTTGTAATAGGGTCTACAGTGGATTAAATCGAATAAATGAAATACCAGATATGTCTTTACGCCTTTCTGCTGAAGATCTTCAAATACATTCTCTTTGCCTTCCAGGATTGACATGCCTGCAGAAAATAAAAATCTTCTTGCAGAGTTAGTTATATTATCAGGCAAAATTAGCATGTAAAATTTGCAAAACACTTGTCACTAAAGACGGTATCTACTCGGAAACAGAAATGTTGCCATGCATTGAAGTTTTCCTTTACTGGCACTTCAATCTTGAGATGAAGAATATTGCACTATCTTGCCAACTTATGTTTACCATAATGACACATAAATTACATTAAAATGTTGAATATGAGACTATCAAAAACTGTATGTATGCTCTAGCATGGCCAAGCTAATACATATTAATATAACAGCTTTTCAACAATTTAAAAAAGTAAACACGCATTACAGTGAATAATCAACTATGTTGATATCTATCACTTTTAAAACTACATGTTTAATCCGTTAGGCAATTTAGACCATTTTCCGTATAACCAGTCCAGTGAATGTTCAAGATTCTACTCTCAGATCAGCGCGGCCGGGATTCGAATCCACGAGGGTTCAATTCACCGCAGGATTTGTCATTTAAAACTTCATGACTATATACATTTACTATATATTTACTATATACAGTATACAGATGTTTCCTACTAAAATATTTTGAGCAATAATTTTTTATAGCACGTCCAAAATTCTCTTGCACGTGTTGTTTGCAATTCCTCAGGACTTCAATTTCGCTCTCTTTCTTTACTTCACAGACTCACTGGCTCCCTGTTAATCAACGCATAAAATATAAAATAGCTCTATTAACTTTCAAAACTCTGCGATTTGGCAAGCCTTCTTACTTATCTGAAATTCTTCTTCCCTATCGTCCCTCACGTTCACTTCGTTCCACCGATGCTAATCTTCTCTCTGTTCCAAATATTCTCACATCATTGTGCGGACATTCTTTTTCTTACGCAGCACCCACAATCTGAAACTTTTTACCTGCTAATCTTCGCTCTTGTTCTTCTCTTTCAACATTCTCTAGCAAGCTTAAGACTTACCTTTTCCCACCGTAGACATAATCAATCTACCCTGACCATTTTTGATCCCCGGACTGGCTTTCGTTTAGGACCTTACTTCTCCTCAGCACATTTCTTTTGCAGATTGGTCTGGGTGAATTGATCTGTAATGATGTGTGCTGTTGGGGACGTCCCTGACATCATCCCTGGATGAGAAAATGAACGTTAAACCTTTATTATTATTATTATTATTATTATCATCATGCGTACTGCATGATTATTTGTCACCACAATGGTAAATTGACAGAAGCTTTGATCAAATACAAAATGTATTTGTTACAAAATAATAATCAATTTATATGCTTTTAAAAATCATACTTATTTATAACTAACTCTTACAAATAAAATATGTACATGTAGGGGCCTATATAAAACGCTTATCAATGTTTCTAATAAAGGCCATCAATGTTGAAATACCTTCAAAAATTAATACACTACATGACATAAGATTCATCTAGCTTTGATTCTACACATCTAATTAAAGGTTGCTAGTTCTATTTTCGAACCTTTCGATGATCAATTAATTTAAATTAGCTACTTTTCCAATTTTTGTTAGACTTTTATTAACCAGAAGACTAGGCCTACTTCATACTCATAGACTTCCCTAGAATCCCAGTTTTTCTATAGTCGGATAAAAACAATAAAACTACTTCAAAACTACTTTTACTTTTTATAAATTAAAATGAGTAATTTTACAATTCAGAAGATTTATGAATTTTGTAGTTTCACTTAATTGCCCGTAATTAAATAGTCTAATTCTAAATCACGTCATATCTAGCCATACTAAATGTGTATGGTTTAACTTAGTCAGCAAAATACACTTTACGAAGTGAATACTTGCAATTCACGGTTTACAAATCACATACTGGTATAGAATATAAATACGCCAGCAGCAGCAGCAATCAACTGATCCAAAGCAGCTTTTTTGATGACTACTTTGAAGGCGTTGCCGGGAAATACGCTATCCAAAAAGTGATACCACCTGAAGAACACAGGAGCCAGACATGCGCCCCCAACGATAGCCATTCTGCCACTCGATGCAAAATCTCTGTAGTCGACTCTCTGGATCGTCTGACGAGCTTGATCTCCAGCAGCGTAGAGAACTGAGTAGACACACATGCTTCCAACCAGTGCGTGCCTCTCAAACATCTGATTAGCGTTCTGAAGAGTAGTAGTCATCTTTAGCACAGGGTTTTACTTATAAGTGTAGTGTATAAAATATCAAACAGTAGTAAGATTCTAATATAAGACGTTCAGAAATTTCCCAAATTCATTGTCAAAACCAGAAACTAGCAATCTACATTCAAAAAAATGGACACCCAGTTATACATTCCAATCTGGGCAAATTTTAAAGTCAAACTAATGTTGTTTAGTATATCTCAGTCAAGCTAAAGTCATGCACACATTATTGTGAATCTAGATGTACCCGTATGCGAAAAGCACAAATCAAGGAAAATGGACAGTTTTAACTGAACCTGTAATTGAACTCGAATCTCTCAATCCAGAGCGATTCAATTCAATTATACAAATATAATTTCAATTATACACATAAGATTCAATTCTCAATTATACATATATACTGTAAACATTATGTATAGGCTATTATAACTCTATATAATAGATATATACACATGTGCATATACATATATTATACCCTGTGTTTTTTATAACTGATACCCCAAATTATTTTAACAATAAAGTCGTAAGAAATAGATCGATGTTCTTGAAATTTACAGTACTTGACCAGCAGCCAATTCTACAAAACATAGAGAAATTTCGTTTGAATATCTTTAATAACGTGAAAATTATAGTTTTGTGAATAGGAGAGGGATCAGATAAGAAATTTCCAGTAGAGGATTACGGGCTTGCTACATGCAGCGTAAAACTATCTGTATAAAAATAATAGCGAACACGTCAAGAAATTTCTGCTAATGCTATTTTCAAGAGCAATCATTTCTTTTCAAAACGACGTAAAATACGTGCTGATATGTTCTTAATTGACAAAGTTATTGAACTTTTAACGCATGCATTGCATGTCTGGCTACAACTGCTATCACCGCAGCCACAGATGCAGCGTCCTCTAGCGACACAGTTAAAATAATTTCTTGTTTATTCTCTTCAAGCAATATATTTGCATGAAGAGAATAAATTTATTTTGTATATACATGTACATGTATATGTATACATTACACATGTATATATATATTACATATACATATATACATGTATATATATATATATATATATATATATATTATTATACATATGATATATCATATATATATATCTATATATATATATATATATCAAACCTATTTGAAAATACCAGATAAATGCATTATATATATATATATATATATATATATAAATGCATTTATCTGTTATTTTCAAATAGGTTTGATCAGAGTGGGGATTTCATAGTACAAGCCACAATGACCAAACTTGTCTTGAACTACAGACTGGGGCAAAAAATAATAATCCCCTAGCGAAATTTCAATAACTTTAAGAAAACTCAAAATATCTCTACAAAATTTACGGACTTCTAGGGGAGGAATTTCTACGTATATCCTGCAAATTTGATGAAAATCTATTGAACAAGAAAAATATTACAGTGTTTCTACGAAAAAAGTGCAAAAGCAGTTTTAACAAGGCTTTTTTTGCCAAAAGTCTTAATAACTTAGACAAAACTCAAAATAGTTTTACAAAATTTTCGGAGCTTCCAGAGGAGGAATTTCTACAAATATCCTGCAAATTTGGTGAACATATATTCAGAAATAACAAAAATACAGCGTTTCTTCGAAAAAAATGTTAAAATCAATTTTAACAAGGCTTTTTTAAACAAAAGTACCAGATATTTTCATCAAAATTTAGGAATAATTTTAACAGAAGATCGAAATTTAGGCATCTTTTATTGGAGTAGCTAACAAGGTAGTGCAGGCTTAAACTCCACCACTTAAGTAAACGGCCCTTTTCAGGGTCGTTATTTTCTTTAAAAGGAACGACTGACATTTCGAAAAGCCTTATTAAAATTGATTTTAGCACTTTTCTTTTAGAAATGCTGTAATTTCGTAACTAATGAAAATATTTTCATCAAATTTGCAGGATATACGCAGAAATTCCTCCCCTAGAAGCTCCGTAAATTTCGTAGAGATAGTTTCAGTTTTCTTAAAGTTATTGAGATTTCGCTAGGGGATTTTTTTGCCCCAGTCGGTACATGTAGATTCGTAACTGTGAGACGTCTGATATTGGATTGGGTAAGAGGTAATTGCAACCATCCGTCGATCATTTGAGAGCCATACAAATTTTGACTTCTCGCTTCGGAAGCAATCGCACAGTCGTGTTGAAAGTCTAGCGAACGTACTATAGAAATGTGCTTCAGTGTTATCATCTAAGTTTCATAGTTTCTTATTGTGCCTTTTAAAACAAGTGTTACTAACTTTTATAAGCTTAAAAATGTTGTTTATTAGGTTAAGTTGCATAAGGAAGGAGCACTGATGGCCTTTCCCACGTATTTAGTGATTGTGATCCTATGCTTTTATAGTATTTGATTTATCACGTATGGCCTATTATAATGATTAGCCTACCCTCTCTCAAACAAATTGATACTACGGACCTCCTTTTTATAATTCACTATTATAAAGTTATTATATTCAAACGATTTATATTTATATTTTGCTTTCTGAATAACTGACGTCATAGCCTATATGACATGACTTTTCATTTTATGAGTTAAACCAATATATAGCCTACTGCATAAAATGAATTGTCTGATAACGTAAACGAGTTAATTGTTACTTATACGTTATATAACTAGTCAATTATGATGATATCGAGCAAATCAGTTCTCTTCGCTACCGATCCACGAGACGTGTTTAGCTGCTGCAGTCAACTGAGCGCAGCTTATCAGTCGAATGTGTTGGTAGATGTGTTACTTGGTAGTATGTTAGTGTTGGTATGATATGTTGACAGATCACTGTTCAAACTGTTTCCTAGAATACACGATGATCTGGATGTGGTGTGGAGGCCTCAAAATTGTCCATCGACGTATATGAAGTGAATAGAAAGTCATCGTCATCGATGTGTGATACGATAGGGTGCTTCTCTTGTTTAGCTGCTGTGAATTGAACGTCTATGCAACCAGCAAGCTTTTTTGCGTTATTCAAACTACATTTTAAAACATAAAATTTAGATTTTTGACGACTTGTCCCCGTGTTGTGTCCGGGTTGTTTGAAGAATAGACCAACCGGTGACTGCACGTGTTGTTGAAGGCGACTAAATTACTAAGATCCAAACCAACTTCAGAAAGGGTATTCGGTTGGTGAGCGCCTAGGCTCCAGAATTTGCTACATAATTGTCTAAAACGAATGGAAAATAGAGGATTGACTGATGATATGGTATAGGACACAGGGGAGTGGAGAGGGTCTATTCGTATCCCGACCCTAGTTAAACTGGGATTAAATGGAAGATGATGATGATGATGATAAAGATGATGTCCTTTAATAAATTGATACAATCTTTTGATTGGTCGAAGGCGATATAACCGACCCAGTTCCATTAGAATATTTCAGTAAGAGATGTAGCACATTAGCTTAGGCCTATAGTTTATTATATTATATAAATATTGACTGAGCAGTTCTCTTAAAATCAGTCAATACTGGATAGGAAATATCTGGAAGCTATGCTATTCTTGTGTTTCGTCTACATCTCTATCACAGCAGTCATGTCTTCGATCCCTGGTGAGTAACGATTTCAATTTTTAAATATCTGCCGTTGCAGACGGAAAATATATAGCAACTATATAACTTTATATATGTTGGACGAAATAAAATTTTCTGTCTTGGTACAGTTTTGAACAAGACATGGGTGTATATTCAATATGTACGGTTCAACAAATACTTGTATATTTTAAGTTTATAATCATCATCATCATTATCATCATCATCATCGACATCGTCATCGGCATCATCTTCTTCTCCTTCTTCTCCTCCTCCTCCTAATCTTGAATCCAACGTTCAGCTATTAGCTATGGTCAAGACACGAACAGACCTCCTCCACTCCTCTCTTTCCCATGCCATATCACCAGTCAATATCCTTTAAAACTTTTCCATTGGTTTTAGGATATTTAGTAGAAGTTTCTGGAGCCTAGGCGCTCCCTATCCAAATGCCCTTTCTGACGTTGGTTTGGATCTTATATGGATTTACTGTAAAAAATTATATGATGGTGAGTTGGATCCTCCTCAGCTCCTGCCTTAGTCACCTCTTACGAGCACGCAGCAGATTGTTTGCAGTTGACCATTTTTTAAATGGTTGCGGGATTTAGTGCACTCGGACTGGCTGCGCGTCAATTGAAGGAAGTTAAGATATGTCGGACACGGATGGTACTTTGTGAGTGATCTCCTTGGAAGACCAAGTGTTAAAGTTTTAAATAAAAGAATCCTCGAGGGTACTGGAAGATTATCCTGATATTCACACCGTCTGTATTCGATGCGCCAATTAAAGAAGATTACTAATAACCATGGAGAGAAAGAAGGAATTAACGAAAACTACAAAAACAGAAACTAAGAAAGAATACTTTGCAAACACATGTAGTTCTCACGTGTAAAACCCTACGAAAAATTATATTGATCAATAATTTGATGAATAAGAAGAGTTGGATAGGACACATTCTAAGGGGGAAAGTCTATTAAAATAGGTCATAGAAGGTAGAATGGAAGGAAATAGCTTCA
The DNA here is from genome assembly GCA_905160935.1 of Enchytraeus crypticus. Taxonomy (NCBI): domain Eukaryota; kingdom Metazoa; phylum Annelida; class Clitellata; order Enchytraeida; family Enchytraeidae; genus Enchytraeus; species Enchytraeus crypticus. Next base: position 2,322,401 of record CAJHZI010000903.1, on the reverse strand, counting down.
GAGGCAGGCCTCTGAAGCTATTTCCTTCGTAAGTATATTAGATAATTTAAAGACCCACTCATATATGGAAATGAAGAAGAAAGCGGACGACAGAGAAGAGTGGAGGCGTTATATACCATAGACCTGCCAGTAGGCAGTGCACTAAGAGAGAGAGAGAGAGAGAGAGAGAGATCTGTGAGACAACCAATCAACGACGTCAGAAGCCATTTACTACTCGCTTATCAGGCCTACTAGTCTAGTAATCCTGGATTTTTTGGCATAGTATTAAACTTAATTTTTTGTGGCTTCCATTGAACATAATTGATGACGCAGCCATGTCATTCCAGAGTTCTCAGTGCTGGGATTGCAGTCGTAATGTGGAATGCGATAAAGTGAATGTGATTGAGGTTTGTATTAGATGTTACTAGAAAGAATCTGAGACATGGATGCTATATCAGCTGGACGTATCATCTTACAGATTCATCTTTGTCAAACGTTTTTGCTTAACTTATATATTAAGCAAAATCGACTTTGGACTGATTATCTGGATTTTGGAATTTGCACCTTTTTTGGACCTTCCTTTTGCTCGCCGGCTTGATTTTGTCTCAATAGTGCTCGGTATTGTCATTGATGACTGTAGCACTCTAATTGTTGTTATGTTATGTTATGTTATTCTTATTTTATATATCTGTTGTAACACAATGACCCAAATAACGCTAATCTTCAAGATATGTTCGTAGATGACATTGTAAATTTGCGGCTTACTTGCAACTTCTCTGCGTAATCAATTCGCAGTCTATTTGCACTAGGCGCTCGTCTGGCTTCAAACATGACTGCCAAACAGAGAGTCACCGCACAACATTTCTACTTCAAGATGTGAGATAAGAAGGATGAGGTGTCTATGCTAAACTGATTATGGTACAAGGAGAACTGAAGTATGAAAGGACTTAGGCAAAAGTACTAAGCGTCGTTTATTTGTCGCTTTTGCTTGAGATCGATAACCCTCTAGTATGTTTCGACAGTTAACTTCCTAGCATCTAGAATAGAATTCTATTCAATTCAATTTCGTTTTGGATGCTTACTGTCTGATGTTGAATTAGATTTAGCGGGTGCCCATTCGACTACGGCCGAATTTTGCTCCTATGTTATGTATGTTCTCAAATATAGTCACATTGACTAACTTCATTCGCAAAATTATTGTTGAATTTTGACATCAGTTTGATTGACTGGCCTTCATAACTCTTTGTTCTATTTCGCTGAACATATGTCACTTGTGCTTTATATTGTGTACTTATTGTACTTATGCTACCATATTTTTGATGAAATAAAGATATATATATATATATATATATATATATATAACTGTATAGTATAAAATGCCTTTCCGGTCGATCTTTTTCAAAGTTTAAGCATCAACGCCTGATATATTTCTGAAAATCATTATTTCTGAACACCATAAACAGATTTCATGTTCTTCGGTAAAGCTTCTTTTAGAAATTAATCAGATTTACATCAAACAGGCCCACTACAGCAGCTATGTAGAATTGTTCCTGTTATCACATTACCGCTGGTCTCACCGCTGGTGAGACGTCTCTGACATTTTCCAAGAAACCGGACGTTAAATTCGTATTGATTGATGATCCTGTTGGAATGTCCATCAGAAATTACTTGCAAAATAATTAAAGACTTACTCAAACAAAAGACAGTGATACACTTCACTGCAAAAATGACCTAGTATAAAACTAAGTGCGCATCTTGATTAGATATATTTACTCAGTTCTCAGAATTGAACGTCATGTTTGGTGTTTGTGTAGAATTGATTTCTCGCTATGGCATGCTTAGTCCTGGTCGAGTAATAGAAAGCTCCGCCCCTATTCCATCTCGACCCACGTCCTCATAAGCCCGGCCCCTTTTCACCTCTACCCACATAATAATACTGTTACGTGTCACGGATGAAAACCAATTTTACTCGTAAGTTACTTGTCCTAAGTCCCTTAGAGGCAAACCCGAGGTCAAACTCACTCCATTTTCTATCAGGTTTTGTCGCACCCTTTTCCATTGAAAGCTATCAATCAATTTTGTAATTTTATTCGACTTCATAGAATAAAATGAATGTACAATTACTTTTAGAAAATATTTCACAATGGTAAACAATCTTACGAATTGTTTGAATGTATGTTGTAATACTATGCCATACGTTGCCCTCCCATTCACTGGCATGCTATCGGACAGGAAACTGATGTCAAAATTTGCGTTAGCTTTTTGCCATGCTATGCAATGCAGTGCGATGAAATTGAATTTTAACATCTGGTTCCTCACTTTAGGGACATCTAATCTCATCTTATTTCATTATAACTCAGCTCAATCGGTCATTAACGAAAGAACTTTTATAGTCTGCCGCAGCTCAAAAGAATAAATAAATAAAATAATAATGCTTTCTCAATAAGAATTTTGTCTTTGTCGTTCGTACACAAGACAACAATCTCAGAAGCAGATTATTATCAAAGCTACATATTAATAAGAACCACAATCTATTAAATAAAAACTCATATTCTATCTACCGTACACCCGCTCCATACAGGCTCAAGTATCTTTCAATCTTCAAGCATTCAATTACAATCATCTGGAGTCGTCTGTGTAGATCCGGTTATCCCGTTCCACTGAAACGTCACATTAGAATGATGGGTCCATCTGACCGGCCCGATGCCATGTATCCATTGTACATCCGCCCGGACGTCATTTCACGGACGCTTCTGTATGTTCAGTATGAAAGTTCATCCCATGTTGAGCTGAATCAGTTTCAGTAAGCCATTGATATCTAACACTGGGTTTAACTTCAGTTTTATCGCCAGCAGAGGATGACAGTGACGAGAGGCGCCTTGTATCAAATGTACAGCATTACAATTTAAACTATTTTCTTAAATGTTTGCAAATGTTCGTACTTGTTTAATTAAGCCTAAGTTAGGAATTATTTTTCAAGTTAATTAAAACCTGATTGAAGAAATTTAAAAAATAAAAATTGCGATCTTGGGTAGGCCTTAGTTGATATATTTCTAACTTTTGTTCATTCACTTTCTGTCTGTCTGTCAGTCTGTCTGCTCTCTCTTTCTCTCTTCCTTTTTCTTTCTCCCTTACTCTCCTCTGTCTTTCTCTCTCTCTCTCTCTCTGACTCCCTTTAATGCTCGTTGTAACTTCAAATCAAATCCAAGAAGCATATTTCTTCTTTCGGTCCTTTTTCTAAATCAGCAAAAGCATTCGTCGTTTATTCATGCAACACCACTATGTAATCTTGTTTTATCTTGATAAATTAATTACTTTTTTTAGAGATATTTTTCCAACAACTACTTTAGATTCTGCTTATTGGTTTCTTACGATGCGCACGATTAACGGTTTGTCTATCAAGCAAAACGAAAAATAAAAGTTTCTTGCAGGTTTTGCAATTTTTTATAGCAGTCTACGCTTTAGCTTGAATAGCACTAGGACAAAATAGTGGCTTGTATTAAAGAGTATTATCACCGATCAAGATGAACCTTAGAGATAATTGAGATGATTAAGCAATCAATAGAACAACTCTCATTGTGTTTATCTCTTTACGCGTTGTATCTTAACAAAATTTCTTATTGTTTTGTAGTGAACGGAGAACAATTTTTTGCATATTAATATTGCGATGTGAAGTTATGTCGATTTAAAATTGAAGTCCGCGTCATGGAAGTTCTAAGGAAGTGCAAGTATAGGCAAGTTGAATAACAATAGAATAACAAATACAATTAAAACACAATAACATAATTAGAATAACCTCGCTAGTAACTGTCGAGATTTACTGTTAATGTACTATTATAGAGATAAGAAGACAAGTATATATCTTGAGTTTTTATTGCAAAAATCTCGATCACAAAATAAATCGAATAACTTACTTAAAGATTAATTTGATTCCATTGCAATAGACTGAGGCAGGCAGTCGATGTAATACTGTTAAAATTATTGAACAATATACCAATAAAGATATCAATCAATAAAACATTGATACCATTGATTAATAAATCGTTCATTGATTAAATCAATTAGTCCATAAATCAATCAATTAAGCATTTAATCGATTAGAAAACCAGCAATACAGTGATTCATCAATTAATCAACCAATCAATCAATCAGTTATATTACTATGTTAATTATTGCTATGCGGCATTTTAAGAAAGTCTTTTAATTATGCATTAAGCTGATTCTTTAATAATAAAATAGACAATAACCAGCTTATCGTTGGTTCTTAATGCATTTAGTAGTCTAATCATGTCGACAAAAGAGCAAAAGATTTGAAGGATTTTATATATTGGACTTGCCCATTCATGTAGACAGAAGACTCGATGCATAGGTTGATTTCAATGCATTAGCAAAGAATCTGGAAGTTAGAGAAAGATTTTCGTTTTTTTCAGATTTTCCGCTTCTGCATCTGCTTAATGATCAGATCCGATTAATTTCGTATTGATGCAAAGCTGTCGAGATATATCATTTGTTGAGCTAAACCTTTCCCGTTTCTAAGTCTTTCGTATTTGTGTAGATTCTGCGATACAGAGAGTATAATGAATGCTGACGATCTTACATTAATTTCACCTTCGAAAAATGAATTTACAATCTACATGTATATTAAATATACATGCATTTTGTAAAAGTCTTATTGATGTAGGGCATGAAATAAATACAAACAAAGGCGTAAGGATGTAGATTTGGAAAAATATAGCTTAGTGAGAGACGGAATATAGTAGCCAGACCAATAATTAATAAGAGCAAACTCTGGGTTCAAGAAACTAGAAATCTGTGTGACCATTGTAGTTGGGCAAAAATTTAAAATCTCATTTGCAGATGTGAAATGTAAACTTTATTCTGCATTTAATAGTTTATATTCTAAACTAGATTATCTGTCTAATTTGAAATTTGCGGTTCATTTATTAGAAAATGACTATTCCGATTTTAACTTATGCTGTTGAGGCGTTGGATCTAACAATGTCTAATTTAAATAGTCAAGACTTTACTCATAGTAGAGTAATATGTGAGATATTTAAGGTTATTGAAAAACGATAAAATTACATTATGTAAGATCATGTTTGGAGTGCAGAGCATCAAATAGAGATACTGAAAACAAAATCTAATTTTGTTATGAAGAAGGCTTATAAAAGTAAAATCTTAATTTTGAGAAAGTTAAGTATAAATAAAAGTCTATCTGGTCTTTAAGTTGTAAATAAGCCTACGTAGGATACCCAGTTTTTATTTTATTTCCAATGCACTTGTGTTTGCTGTAATTCACCGCCGTTATTTGTGTTCTATTGTTTGTACATTGCTACCATTCTAAGATGGTGCAATAAAGATTCATATTTAATGTGCAAGCTTATGAGTGTTGTTTCATTGCGCTATTGATCAATCGATTTTAAAAACCATAACTTTTAAAGCTTACAATATGTGCATTCAACAACGACCATTGAATGTTTAAAAATTAATTGACAATTTAAAGCAAACTGTACGCTTTTATTTGAGCTTGTATTATGATTGGCAACTTAGCGTTTTCAGTAAGTATTTTTTAGATAAGCTTCACTTTAGATTCATGAAATATTTCAAATTATTGTATGATTCTATGCTTTTTTGTATTCAAAAACAGCTCTTTTTGAAACTGGATTGTCAAGTTCCAATATTGAATAAATTACTAGTAGCCACGTTTCGTGAGCGTCGGTGTCTTTTTCTATTTTATCGATAAGTTTTATATATTTGGTTTCTTATTCTGCTGGTTATGTGGTATGAAATTCGATACTTCACTCAAAATCGGGTTCATTAGACTCAATTTTTGAGTCTAATGAACCCGTACTTTTTGAGTTTAGTTACTCAACTTTTGAAAATTGACCTACTCATTAGCTTGCTCTTCCAGTCACTAGCGCATTTACTACAAAGGTTTGATCACAAGGGTACGAAAAATTGTCAAACTATTTATTGACATAGTCTTTCATATGATATCGTAATAGTTAGAGCCTCAAAAATAAGGAGTAGAGTAATAGTAATAGTTAGCTAGCTTAATAGCTTGATTTAGTTAGCTTCAAGTATCCAATTAAAAAAATCAATGGCCTCAAATACTGAAGATGAATTTTATTTTACATTTATGGCATAAATTATTGCAAATTCTCAGCCAGCTACGAGAGAATTTAATGTTTAGACCTGAAGGTATCTTGCCGTTAATACTCAAAGACTGATTGATTAACGTCGTATTACTCTTTGCTGCAGTAACTTGGGTTTAAGGAAAGTCAGATCTATGCCGCCGTCTATGCGCCATTAGAAAAGTCAGGAAATGTAAATAGTGATAATTAAATGAAGAGCTAATCCATATAGTCCTGAATCAATTGTTCAGCGATGGGTTTCAATCTTATTTAGGTCCAGTCGTTACGGATTAAAGCGCGCAGTCATTAAATATTCATCGACCTCTCGCAGGGCTAACGCCGCAGCGTCCATATTTCATCAACCGGATCGTGTATCGTCTTGAATTCGGACTCAGCCATTGCTGGTAGGGCTTTCGGGTAGCAAAATAATATACCAGATGCCGAAGTATCCACATAGGCAATGAAGAGTCTCACTACCTTACAGTATTAAACTACTACCATCAGTAGTTGAAACTCCAGAGTAAGTTGAACTTCAACTGAGGCGTTAACACTCACTCCGGACTATATAGCATCCCAGGAGAGGTACCTTGCTGAGCTGCTATGTTACTGATGAAGTTATTTGTAGTTAGAGCAGAATTAGATTTTACGAAGTGACAGAAGCGAGCCCTGATAAAGATAACAGCTGCGTCTAGTGTTTTACCCTTAAACCACGAGTGTACGCTGCCAGCTTCAATCAATAGAGATTACGATTTATGCAGCAAGATAGAGCAGATAAATAGACAGTTATTGCTTAGCATATAAGTGCACCTTGAGACTATATAAGATTAAAATACGCAATTAATCTATTTATACGTAGCAGAGTACATGTACATACGTGTACACGTATACACGTGTATAGTACTTTTTGCTCAATATATTTAATCTTTTCGTCATCGGTTAATGAAAAGCTTAATAGTATGTGAGTGCTGCAGAAGATTGCGAGTAAATAGATTTTTCATTTAAAAATTATCGAAACTTATGAAACTTTTGCAAGATTTTGTCTCTAGGTAAACAGCAATTGGCATCTGTTCGTAAATGAAATGTGATCAGTTTCAAATCAGGAGTAGCAATTGGATTGTGATGCACATGTTCATCATAGACGCACATTTTTATAAGCTCTCTTGTTTCGAGTAGTTAGTCTATTTGTTTAAATTCAGATCTTAAACTATATATATGAAAGAATGTGTGTCCATGCTTCACTAGTAAACTGAGAACCATTGAAGCGGAATATATTTGAACATTTTGAAATATTAAAAACTCTGGCGTGTAATACATATTACTTGCATATTTCTTGCATATTACTTGCATATTACTGCATATTACTTGCATATTAATGCATATTAATTAATGAATGTATATAAATGCATATTAATTAATTTATATATATTATATAAAAATACATATTAATGCATATTAATTAATTAATTTCTGCATATTAATGCATATTAATGCATATTACTTGCATGCGTGTAATGCAAATTTCTGACGTGTAATGTAAATATAGCAGTGTATATTTACTCATTAACCCAGTACTGGAATGAGCTCAGAGTCGATCAGTTGAAAGTGCATAAATATCGTAAGCGCAAACTATATAGACTTACACTAGCAAAACTAACTAAATTCTCCTCTGAAACTAATAAATTATTAACTGGACCACCAATCATCGAAGCACTGCAGGAATAGTCTGCGTATGCCCTTCTCTGCAGAACTGACAGATGGTTTATTTTTATGAAGGAATTAAAGACACAAGAAGGAGGTGATCGGACAGAAATTATTGAACTCTAACACGACGGGTTGTAAATCACAGTACGACCATAGATTGAGGTTATAAGTTCCCTGGGATTACTGAATGTGACATCTGAAATATAAGATTGCACAGGACTCTCTTTCTCTCTCTCTTTCTCTATCTCTCCTCTCTCTCTCTCTTGCTCTATGAATTATTTGTCTACCTGAAATAATGTGATTATGGTTTATAAGACAGGAAGTATGGAATTCCAATCAATTAAATGCTTTTTAAAATATATTGACATTCATTTGATAAATTGGCACAACGAGTAGAGACATTGCTGATTTATTCAACGGTATTGGTCTTTATTAGGCAGGCGAAGGGAATCCTTCTTATTAACATGCAATGCATGTTCCAAACCAAGGGCTATAATTGTGTTTGACCCGTGTTGTGCCTGGAACACTGAAAAATAGATCAATCATAAGCAGAACTAGGCGTAAGAGGCGACTGAGCAAGAAATGACGAAGGTAACGGGAAACTACCTCAGAAGCCATACTGTTCCCAAGCTATAGGCTACAGTAAGGTGTGGAAATAGTATTCTGTGAAGGATAACTCGTTGATCCTTGGAATGCTTTTAATAGCGTGAAAGCAGCATATGAATAAGAGTATGTCCCTTGGACCTGCCAAATATTGAAGACATTTCTCTCAATGATTTGCGAATTTGTTTGCACATGTCGTTTGGGTAAAATGACGATAAAGAATATTATCGAATTTGATTGGTGAAATATCAGCCTTTTCGCAGTTTGAAAACCAGAACGGTTTTCTTCAATCCTTTTCTTGAGTTGTCATTGAAACATAGTTTAAAACTTTCAAATGATATAATCTATCTACTAGTTATAATTAGTCAATAATTGGCAGCGCTAAAATTTTATTTCTAATAAAGGCCTTGCAAAGGTCTGGTTATATGCCGTAGCATGATCGGTCAGGTGGCCGCCTGCGGATCAGTAGGTGCGGGGGTCTAAATCCAGTGTTCATCTTGTCACTGACTTGCATTCGAGAGAGAACACATTATAACACGACATTTTCTTTAAATATTGCAACAATATGGAAAAGTCTCAAATAGGGAATTGACTGGTGGTGTGGTGTAGGATACAGAGGATTTGAGACAGTCAATTTGTATCCCGACCCTAGTTAAACTGGGATACAAGGGAGGATGATGATGATGAAGATGATGATGATGATGTTGCTGCTGCTGATGATGATGATGATGTTGCTGCTGCTGCTGATGATGATGATGATGATGATGATGATGACGATGATTGCAACATTCCAAAGGCATGTTTTCTATTTACATGGGTACAACAGCAGCAGCAGTGGAGGCTGTGGAGGAATGTCGACACGGAGGAACACTCTCAGTGATCGATAGACGCGTTGTCTGCTTCTGTGCACCTCCTCGCACTGGTCAGTTCTGTGAAACCATCGACCCCTGTCTCACCGGAGAAATGAATTGTCAAAATGGCGGACTGTGTCGAACTTCCGGTTTAGTTAAGTCATCGGTCCAAGACAATGCCGTACGGGCGTACAAATCCGCGGCTCAAACCAACGCAGACACAGTTGAACAGTTACAGGTCCACTGTGAATGTCCAGAAGGATTTTACGGCGAATCCTGTGAAGAGATTGATCAGTGTGTAACCGTTAGACCGTGTCTCAACGGTGGTTGCTGTCGGAGAACTTTAATCCCAAGCATGTCTGACACTGGGTTGAGAACTTCAAGTGTAGCGTTAGACGAATCGGGTGAGTAGGTTAATTATTAGAATTATTGAATGAATTGCACTGAAAAACTATTTGCACGTGTGCATTGTTTCAGTCGTGCGTGTACTTATAATTCTAATATATTTAGACAATTTGTGAAAAACATATTTTAGTAGTACCGTATTCTAAATAGGAAAGTTTTGTAGCTAGTCCAACGTATACAGCATGTCATCGAAACTCAATGAATATCTCTTTGAATATCTCTTTGAATGTCTCTTTGAATTATTTAAGATCTCGTTAAATATCTCTTTGAATATCTAATTGGATATCTATTTGAACATATCTTTGTATAATCTCATTCAATAACACACTGAATCCCTCTTGCCATACCTCTTAAAATATGTAAGCATTTCTGATCATCTACTTCAGCATTCTTTTCATACCAAAACTAACATTCTCGATTATTCGAACTCTTCCAGGATATCAGTGTTTCTGCTACGACGGATACTTTGGAAGGAACTGCAGTCGTTTCGACCCCTGTTCCTCCACTCCCTGTCAGAACAATGGCCAGTGTCGTAACATCAGTGACGGAGTCTTCATCTGCGAGTGTCGTCAGGGGTTCCACGGGCGGACCTGCGATCTGTACAACCCCTGCGCTGAAGGACCCTGCCTGTACGGTGGAATGTGCAACAGCATTGATGGGCTGTTCGTGTGCGACTGCACACGAGGAAGATTTGGAAAGAGATGTGAGCATGTAGATCTCTGTAGATCTCTGAGGCCTTGTTCCTCTCACGCTGTAGCCTGTCATAATCTCACTGACTCGAGTTACAAGTGTGTATGTGAGCCAGGTAAGCCCTATAGGCTTTTGTAGAACAATTACTGTTGATTAATTTATTATTACTGGATGATATCGACCGGTAGAATGGAAGGAAAAAGAGGCAGATGCAGGCCGAGATTAGGTATGTTAGATGATTTTAAGACCCACTCATATGTGGAAATAAAGAGCAATGCGGAAGAAAGAGAAGAGTGGAGGCATTATATACCATGGACCTGCCAGTAGGTAGTGCACTAAGAGAGAGATATCGACCGACCAGAAAAAACAGTTATATTGATCATGTTCTGAAAGGGGATGGTTTCTGAAAGAGGTAACGAAGCAGGAATAGAGGGAAAGAGAGTTAGGTGAAGAAAAAGATTTGATAGACTAGATGTTTTGATAGCTTATTCGTATATTGTGATATGTAAAGAAAGCAGAGAGCAGAAATTGTGGAGGAATAATATGGTATTGGACCCGCCAATAGGCAGTACCCCGAGAGAGAATTTATTCTTAGTTTGTCACTTTCTTAGTCCTTTAACGGTTCTTCGTAAGCTCATAGTTTGTTTTAGGTGTAATTGTTCTAGTCAAACGAAAAGGCATCCTTTTTTATTTGCTTAAATTATAGTAAATAATATCAGGTTTCGCCTCTTTCATCATCACGTATGATGTCAGGTATAATGTTCTTGAACTTTAATGCCATTATAACCGATAAAATCCAACACCAAATCTCTTAAAACAATTTTTTATGATATCATTTACATGTAGCTTATTTTTGAGCAACTATTACTTGCATTCGGTTTTATTTCCTAAACTCATTAAACTTTCATAAAATAAGTTCTTTCTTTATTATATTCTTCTTAAAATAATGTTTTCACGAAGAAGGTTAAATCTCAGATTACAAATTTGTTTTTAGATTAGCAGAAATAAACTTAATTTCACTATGTTCTCAATATAGTAGTATGCTCAGATCTTTTCCATTCTTCACTTCCACAGGATGGACTGGAGAGAACTGTACTCTCTTCAATCCTTGCTTTATCTCTCCGTGTCAGAACGCCGGCTCGTGTGTTCCTCTGGGAACTCTTCCAGGGAACTTCCGCTGTAGATGTCCTCCAGGATTCTGGGGTTCCATGTGCGAGCTTTCCAATCCTTGCTCCAGCTATCCATGTCTGAATGGAGGCAGCTGCATCAACGAGGGTTCCTCCTACTCCTGCTCTTGCCCTGCCACTCACAGGGGGAACCGATGCGAGCTGCTCGACAATCCATGTTCTCCCAATCCGTGCTCGTCAGGGTCGAGGTGTGTCGTACGACAGGACTCTGTCATAAGACCGGATTCTGTCATAACACCTGACTCTCTCATAAGACCGGATTCTGTCATAAGACCGGACTCTGTCATAAGACCTGACTCCGTCGATAGGTTTCGATGCGTCTGTTCGGACACTCAGTTTGGTGAATTGTGTCAGTATTTCAACGTCTGTCAGTCCAGCCCGTGTCAGAATGGCGGAAAGTGTCTGCTACAGGCGAGTGATTCAGCAGATTCTGGAAAGATCCATCAAGAGAGGTGACTTTACTGTAGTTTAACTATGAATGCAAAGACTTATGAAAATTAGATGAAATCTTGTGAAGTATGTTAGGACATTAGAAAGGAGATATGAGATAAGCACAAGCCACCAGGGAATTGTTTATATTTTCTCACACTTTGGATCCATTCATCCTTTTCAAGCTATTTATTTACCCATTTGCCTTAGAACACTTACTTAGTCATTTAACTGACATAGTGAGATATAACCTGGTAAGCCGCGCATTGAAGGTTGCCGTTTGCAAGCAATAACTTACATTTTGTGTCTTAATCCCTAGTAAATGTTGAACTAAGTAGTGTCTAGATTATTTAGCAGACAGTGTAGAGAAGTCCCCGTGTTGTGTCCGAGTTGTTTGAAGAATAGACTACCCGGTAACTGCAGGTATCATAGAAGGCGACTAAAGCACTAATATCCAAACCAACGTCAGAAAGGGTATGCGGTTGGTGTGGGCCTATGTTCCAGAAATTTCTACACAAATTTAAACGAATAGAAGATTATAGCGTATTGCTTGATGATGTAGTATATGATGGAGAGGAGTGAATATGGGCAATTCGTATCCAGATCTTAGTTAGGCCGAGATTAAAGGGAAGAAGAAGATCATGATGATGAGTGTAGATAAACACCACAAATTCGAATTAAAGTCCAACCTTTTCGGGCAATATCTGTATAAAACAGCAGTAGCAGACGCTAAATTATGCCTTATTTTATATTTGCTAATATTTTGGTAACCCAGCTGGTGGCGCTCAAGCCTGATAAGTAAGAGATCGCAGGTTCAAAGTTCGACGGACCGCATTTCATATTTTTATATTTATCCGGAAACAGACGATAAAATTCAGCTTTAAAACATGTTAACATCTACAGGACATTCAATTTTCAATCTTAAATTTTTCTAATTTTCCATCTTCAGTACAATCTTCAATCATTCAATAAATCGACCAAACAAGCTTATAATATAATACTGGCTTTTCCCGCTTGACATTCAACACTATCATGTGCCCAATTTCCTCACCATCAAGCAAGGATTAACTGTCACTAAAGTAGATAATAATGATCCGCATTAATTGCTGTTAATAAAATCTAAGTAACGAGTCACAATATTGCTTATGAAAATTAACAACGTTTAGTAAACATAAACTAACTATTTAATCGCCCTTATTTTAATTCTACTGTGTACAGCTTCTATTGCTCCTGTGTAAACGGGTACACTGGATCACTCTGCCAGTACGTCGACAGCTGTCTCAGCTCTCCCTGTCTGCACGGAGGTAAATGCTCGCCCGGATATCCTCCGGTTTCATCAACCTCTGTAGGCTACACGTGCGACTGTGTGAATCACTACTACGGATCAAGATGTGAACTGTACGACGTGTGTCGTGGCTCCCCCTGTGGTGCAGGTGCAAGCTGCGAACCTACACCAGATGCTCCATCTGTCGGCATTGCGGCCGGTATCAAGAGCAAGCAACAACAACATCATGAAGGTTTTCGCTGCTTATGTCCGCCTGGGTTGCACGGAAGGCTGTGTGACAGTTTCGATCCATGTTCGGATAAACCTTGCAGCAATGGCGCTATCTGCTACCCATCCAAATCCGCTCAGTCGACATCTAGACCGAGCTTTAGATGTAAGTGCCCTGCAGGATTCTTTGGAGTTACCTGCAATCAGTCAGATCCATGCTACCGTCATCCTTGTCAACACGGAGGAACTTGTGTGCCGGTGGTTGGAAAGGGTGATCGTGGAGTAGAGAATATCAGCTACAAGTGTTTATGTGATATAGAATATCAGGGTAAGAACTGTTCTGAAGAGACACCGTGTAATCTGCATGGAAAGAAATGCTACAATGACGGGGTTTGTACGAGAGCGCAGGAAGGTATGACGCAATGTTTGTGCACGGAAGGATACTTCGGATTCAGGTGTCACAACTTTGATCCATGCTCTCTATGGAATCGCTGTATTAACGGTGGAACTTGCACAGTATGTAATTCAAGTTCATACTCCTATTCTTGTATGAGTTTCTCTAATTGGCTTAAACGCTTCATATTAATTAATGTTTATTAATGCAGCCACAATTTAAAATTGATCAAGACGCATGCTTCACATTTGTCAATGCTCATTATTAATTTATCAATTTACATCATTATTAAATACATTAATTTGTCAATGTAGATTCTCCCATCCCATGGAAACTAATTTAAACATTTCTAACATTTTACGTGTTTCAGAAGAGCCATATACATGTATGAGATTTTATCAGCCATTTTCCTATGAGCCACCTAAGTAAAGACTACTGCAAATCTATAGTGAAACATATTAGAAAACGTATATTTTGTTAATTAAATTTTAAACTTACAACAAGAACAATTAAAATGCTACTGTCGTAAGTGACAACGTCAAGCATTGTGAAACCTATGCTATGAACACTTAAATCATAAGATCCAACAAACAATGCAAATCCAAATAAAATATGGAATACCAAATAAAACGAATAAAGGAAAGTAGGTGTTAGTCGCAAATTACGGTTACCAGATGAAAATTATTTACTTTAGGAACTGCTGGAGGGTTTTCTCAGTCATACATTTTCAATTTGATGAACTTATTGACTAAAGAAGATATAATGAAAGAGATTAAATGCTATTCATTGGAATACGTTACTTGGATCAAGATATAAATTAGCAAATTTTAGGAAATTTTATTTTATGAATAAAATTTATCGCATCATATTGATATGTATCTTTGTTGCATATGTTTTTGTGCTTTTGTGGCTTAATTCATTTCATTTACCTGTATTTTCTGTACATGGGTTTAATTAAGTTAAATAAATATGATTTTGATTCTAGCATACAAATGTTTTAGTTTAAGTCTAAGATTCAAGATTTTAGATCGGATTCCAAAGCCAATTTTTATTAAATTGCAGTATATTTAGTGCTCGGAGCTCTATAAATGTAAAACAAGATTTCTTCACTTTTTTTCATTTGTGGAAAATTTCGCCAACAATTATTGCATTGCCACTAATAGGTTTCAGACGGCGGAAGGACTTCATGCCAGTGTCAATCGGGATTTTTTGGGGAGCATTGTGAACTGCACAGACCATGTAGCGTATATCTCTGCCGGAACAATGCCACATGTGTCTATACTGTGGAACAGGAAATTTGCTACTGCAAGCCGGGATTTACAGGTAATATACTGATTGTCTTAAACTCTAAACTTTCTTCTGCCCTCATATCGATGCCTAGTACAATTCGTGATTTATTCAAGCTAACCTGGTAAGTTTATTTTCATTTTTCTGAGGCATAGGATTGTAATGTTAATAATAAAGAATAATGACTGAGAAAACTAATTTTAAAAATCGCCTGTTAAGAAAAAAATTCTGTAATTCTAAAAGTTATTTTTAAAATTTAGACTTAGCGAAAATAACAATAAAGCGTACAATACAGCAGCACTACAATACTGCAATACAAAATCACAACAATATCGCAGTACAACAATACTACAATACACCAATACAGCAATGCATCAACACAGCAATACAACAATACTGCAATACAACAATACAGCAATACTGCAATACAGCAATATTGCAATACTGCAATTCAGCAATACTGCAATTCAGCAATATAATACAGCAATACATCGTGCAGCATTGACAAAGCTATTTGTTGGTTTGTAGGGGTCCTTTGTGAGCAGGATTTGAACGAGTGCTCACCAAGCCCGTGTCGAGGCAAATCAACCTGTATTGACCTCCCAGGAGCTTACCGGTGCGTCTGTCCCCCAGGATACGCTGGAGCTCACTGCGATCATGCTGGTTTAAATTTAAAAATAAAATATTGAATTTTAATTAACAAATTAAAGTGCTCGCTCGCCCAATATAGGATAAAATATTCATGATAACAAGGCTATACTATAGAAAGGTAACATTTTTACACCTTAGGTTTATCTGTTGCTAAAGTAATAGTATTTTATCTCTCTCTCTCTCTCTCTCTCTCTCTCTCTTAGTGTACGCCCTACTAATAATATTATAATTGGAAAATTAAAACTAAATATTACTCTACTTCAAAAAACTTACAGATGCATCAATAGCCGTTATAAGCTGTACATTAATTTGCGCGACACATTCGCTAAAATAAAGTTTATGCAGAATTACTCGTGTAATATTGCGAAAATAATCGAAAATACTTTATGCGTGTGCTAATAGAGTGAGATACTCATCTGATTTTTGGTCTGAGTTGTATCACTATTGTGCAATAAGTGAAAAATAATCATATTCCAGCTGTAATTAATTGAACAAAAGTAATCATTTACAAATTTAAGTAAGACTTCATTGTTAGGTACTAAATTGTTGATCATTCCTGTTCGTACACTTATATATTTTGTCACCATTCAGACGCTAACCCTTTCTTAACTGATGGTACTTTGAAGTCCTCTTCCTATTGCAAGTTATATTTATGACGTTGAATTACAGCCCCTTATTGTACCAACCTTACTTTAAGAGATAGCCGTAGGCATTAAGAGCACCTGCGTACCAATAGTGCTATTTCGGTAAGATATGATAGTACCTACCGAGGTATCTCAGTAGTAGCCATGTCGGTAAGGTACTCGACCGCGGATCAGTATATGCGGGGTTCAAATCTTGGGCTCGACCGTCACTGACATCGTTTCGAGTGAGGAAAATGACGTTAACATTAGCTTTTTTGATTTTTTATCTACTACCTACACACATCGACCCAACTTGATATCTTTTTGATATTTTCATCTAGATGTGTGCTTGGGGGAAGTGACACTATTAGCGACGGGAGCGTTTGTTTGGCCCACCACTGTTCACGGCTCTACGGCCCACATCCCCTGCCCTCGAAACCCTGAGAACAGCGCCACTAGGCCCTGCCTGATGGGCCAGGACAGGACGGTGGTGTGGGGGACCCCTGAAGTTCAGGATTGCTCTGTGGTAAATATTCTCTGTTCATTATAAGCACAATTTGGGACACGACCTTCTGTATTGGAATCGAAACTTAAGGCAACAGGCACGTGATTCTATAGAAGAATGCTACGTATATCTTTTATACTGTAGAACACGTTAAAAATAAAGATGTTTTACAAAAAAATGTCAACTTGTCGTGACCTTTTGAACCGAAAAAGACGACAACAGATGAAGTTTTTCGGACACATTAGGCGGAACAAAATAATTGAAAATACCGTAGTGACAGGAATAATAGACGGCAAAAGATATAATGGTCGACAGCGGATGTCGTTTATTAAGAGTCTTAGCAAATGGATGCAGTTAACAGAACCAGAGGTGATCAGAGCAACAATGAACAGAGACATATGGAGGAATATGACCATGACCGCCCAGGCTTGGAACAGTCACGGCACTTAGAGAAGAATGATGTTATGATCGGCGCAGATGGAAGGTTTTCTGAAAGACTGCAGTCTTGAATTTATTAGATCTCTGGAAATCATGTGTTTAGTGACTAATGGCTGGCATGTCATTTGAAGATTAGTGGATCATTATCTTAGTTAGTCTTATTATAAATTTAAGTAGTATTGTGAAATCCTAGTGGTCTTGTCCTTGTCAGTCTAGTCTTCATCGTAGATAGTTACGAGCTTCGTAGAAATATGCATAGAAATAGAATACGCATAGAAATAGAATACGCATAGAAATAGAATACGCATAGAAATAGAATACGCATAGAAATAGAATACGCATAGAAATAGAATATGCATAGAAATGTGTCAAAAAATCTATTTCAAATTCCAAACAAAATTCAGAAATTCCACAAATTCTGTAATTCTGTTGCTAAACGAAATAGAATTACAGATTTATTCACTGAAATTGTATATTTTCATATTATGCCTATAAGGAAAGTCAGATAAATTCTAGAATAAATATGAGATACTTGAGATACAATTCTAAATAAAGTACCAATTCTCATGTGCCAGCGCATTACATTAAGCTGTCTAAATTTTTAGAATGATTTTTTAAATTTCTGATAAAGTCTGTAATTAAAATATTATTATTTATAATTAGATTGCTTAATAAATATTTTTTACTTTATTCTTTCAGACTGTTAGGGACGCAAGCGAGGCTCTCTCAGCTCTGGGATTGTATGCTGCTCATAATCTCAATCACTCAGCTGTCGTTGTCGAAGCTGTTAAACTTCTTGAAGCCATATATTCCTACGCTTGTCTTGAGAAAAAGGTTGAATGTCTCAATGGCTCAGTGTGTAAGCGCGTTAAGTAATGGAATGAAGTTTGAAATGGCTGTTCCTGAGGTCCAAGGATCAGTTCCAGGCAGAGCTGATCAGAGAGTAAAATTTCGGATATTCTCATTTCAGGGTACACCGGTACACCAGGTCCCGGAGTCTTGAAGTGACGTCAGGGTAGAGCATTGTTGTTACACCCACATTAAAAAGATACAAAAAGGTTGCAATGAATTATTTTTAAGTTTAAAATAATTGAAAATTTGCAATGAATTACTGCCGAGAGTCTATTTGTAATCATTTATATTCGAGCGGGACCTTCTCTGACTGTATGCTTGAGTTACCTGTATAATCTTTAAAGTTAGCTCTTAAATAAAAATGAACTAGCATCTTAATGAGACTTTAAATAGCTTACATAAATTTCACGTTTGGTTGGTTTATTACCGATTTGATTTTTACAGTTATTCTTTGTACCTGAATTAAATTGGTATATCTATTTCGATAGAATTAAAATATGCTCTTGCTAATTAATTATAGTTGAAGTAGAGGTACTCATCACATTGCATATGTCTATAATAATAACTCGAGACTGCTTGAGCACGGTACATTTCATTTTCTGACTAGAATTTGAGAAACTAGTTGACGACATTTCTAGATAAACGGTATAGTGCTTATTACATTAAACATGTAAATAGAAGAGGATACTTTGGACTGATTTTCTGGATTTTGGAATTTTCACCATTTTTAGACCTTCTTTTTGCTCACCGGCTTGATTTCGTCTCAATAGTGTTCGATGCTATCATTGATGACTGTAGCACTCTAATTGTTGTTATTATTATGTTGTAGGTAGCAGACCTAGCTGTTATAGTAATCGACAAAATTCTTTCCTTATCCGCAGAAGTTCTGTTTGGCAGCAATTCAACGTCCAGGTAAACCGAACGTTAGTAAAATTTAAAAAATTGAGGCTTTACTCTGATAAAATTGTACAGCAGGAGACCATCAGAGTAAAGTAGGCCTGCCAATGTTCATTGCGGATTAATCAGCTGCAATTACAACAAGCTACGACTTTTAATTATATACTTTTTTCTCTTATGACAATAGTAGCTTTTCGTTGAATTTAATTATAATTTCATAAAATATCGGCTATATGGCTTTATCAAATGCTTCATCATTTTAATACTTTTCTGCTTAGTAAGTGCATAACTATCGAAAACTCAATTAATTGCTAGTCACCCAGGTAACTTTTTATATTTAGAATTTGTTCTCTTTTAATTTCTGTAGTAAAAATAAAATATAAAATAAAAATAACAATGCAATAAAATGAGGGAAATATTCACTCAAATTAATTTTGTGTTGATGGTTTCAAATGTTTTTCAGACTGCAAGGGTTCATAAACAACATGGCTGCCAATTTAAGAGTTCCGTTCAACACAACAGCAATTTCATTCACGGGAATTAACCTGGAGATAGACGTACGCAAGATATCCTGGGTTGATCACGATACTGGGACTCTCTACAGGCCGCGAGTAAGTACAAAGCCTGCAAATGATGCAGCATGATCGTCAACTTATAGCCCACAGGATACGAAGTGATGATATTAAACTATAGTTAATTTAATCTAGATGTTTAAACTACATTGTTTGTATTTGCAATACTATGACTTATAGTGTATATTGTAAACATATATTTTAACTACAGCGATTAAATGGAGCGCTGTTATAAGATCTAGAGTAATTTTCCATTCTCTTCTTTGAGTCGCTAAGACAGTGTTCAACTGCATTCATAATTTTATTAAGTTCCTCTCTCTTGCGTCTATTTAAAATTTATTGGATGGTAAAATTTTAAAAGATCGATTTGATTGGCTTCTTCGGGACAAAGTTTTAATTTAATATAAGATTTCCTCAACCATCCTTATGAAAACTCAAAGATAACAAAGCACCACTGCTGACTAGAAATATAAAAATTATTGTATTAGTGGAAATATTACATTTATGACGTCCCTGACATCATCCTTTGTATGAAGAACCGTACGCTAAAAACCTTTATTATTATTATTATTATTTATTTATACGTTAGCCATGTCTGTATTTATATTAACAACAGCTCAACCCGGAGATTTACATTCGTTTACCTGCGGAAGTATATCAGCGTGATGTGGCCAGTGAACGAGTCAAGTTCTTCTATTTCAAATCTTCGAAGCTGTTTCGAGAAGAATCCGGATTACCAGATGATGATAAAAATTATCCTACCGGAAACAGTTACGTGGCAGAGCGTGACGTCATAGGAGCTTCTTTGGGATCAGAGATTATCCAGTTGAAAAACTGCGTTGAATATACCGTTATCAATAGAGAGGTAGCGTGGTATCAATATTCTAAATATATTATATATAGATGTTGTCATGAACAACAGCAGCACTATAATCGTAGTGTTGTTGTTGTTTTAATAACAAAAACTCAGTGAAAAGAATTTTCTTTGCATCAAGACATTATGCTGCTTTTAATTTGTTTTGCAGGCTTCTCAGTACAGTCGCTGTGTCTACTGGGATGACTTAGGTAAGACAATATTTGACTCTTTTTTTAACTAATTAGATTTAAGAGCTTTTTTTATAAGTTTTATCACGTGCAGGTTATTAAACTATAGAAATAAATACTGGTCACACTGGTGCGATATAATAACATGTTTAACATCATTGTACTAATTATTTGTCAATATTACTGTTTCAATATAGAATATATTGCATATTGCGTTGATTTTCAGATGTTCTTTGCTTCATACTAAGATAAAGAAAGGCAAGCGAATTATTTCTTATTATTGGCACTGGCTGGAGCCAGTGGCGAAGTCGGTAAGATATTCAACCGCGAATCAGTATGTGCGGGGTTCAAATCCTGGGCTCCCCTTCACTGACATCGTTTTCGAGTGAGGAAACTGACGTTCACCTTAGCTTTTTGCTTTTACCAGCTTTATACGGCCAAGTAATCGGCATGTCTGTTTATTGTACGCAATCAATCGTATCATCTTGTTTGATGTGGCTACAGAGAAGCTTTGGTCCACAAGAGGTGTGCAGACAGTTTCATATCGCGGCACGTCTACCATCTGCTGCTCCAAACACCTCTCCTACTTCACCGTCATCTCCGTTAGTGAACTTTAGAATATGCGAAACTTTCCGTTGTAAGAAATAACGAATAAGATGAGGATGAGTATGTTAGACTACTTCTAAACAATAGGGTAGACCTAATACTGTTATTGGGCTATTATTCATTCAAGTAGTTTTGACGTCGCAAATAAACACAGAAACGCATGCACAGTGTATTAGTATCGCAGTCTTTTAGAATTAACTCCTTAAACTCCAGTTGATATACTTTCTCCAGTCAATTCACTTTCTCCTCAAAAGCGAATGATCGATGCCACATTTCGCCCTCAATTGAATTACATCATAATCAGAATGAGTATATTTATTTTAACGCCTGGCCGCGTCAAAAGTATTATATTCACGTCGTTACAAACAATTTAAAACAGGAACATACTAGAGAGTAGAGACCGCTAACGGCCATGAGCCTTATTATTATATCCTATTCGTATTATCTCAAACAGTATCCTATGTGCTAAGAAAGAATATTTGTTTAATTTTAATCACAAAATCTAGGAATAAGTAACAAACATACCTGTACATCGTAATCAGATGTTAAATAATTAAGCAGCATATACAGATAAACAGAATCACACACTAGGCCATCAAATATGACGCAAAGCGCCCTATCTAGCTGAACACCCAGCTGTCATACACTATCAGGAAATAGACTCTGAAACTTGGATTTTATGCGCTCTTCTTATCGTTTCAATTGAGCCCTCGTGCCTTTTGTATAGAATCCAGTTGTGGCGTTGGAGGTAAGGATCGAAGAAGAGTACAACATCACTATCGCAACCGTCTGTAGTTTTGGAGCTTCAATAGTCTTTCAGGCTGCAGCACTGTGTGTCCTTATATACAATAGGTTAGTATAACAAACACGGTCTTCCGGTATATTATTAAATTGATGTTTTTTTCAAATGTCGGTAAATTAATGACATTTTATGTAAAATGAAGAAGTGGAAGACACCGACTCATTGAGAAATTGTATACTTAACTTAATGTCTCGTTCTACCCACGTATCGGTTGTAAAGAAATCAAATGTACCTATAATGTAATGAAATGCCAATGTTAGAAATTAATATACATGCAAATTAATTTCTTTTTAAAATCTGAAAGTTATATATTTAAATGTTTATAAATAACCAACTACGAGACTTTTCATGGAGTCATGAAGTCTTTTCATGGAGTCATTATACAACAAGAGTTATTAATAGAAAGATCAATGATTTTAAATAACTAATTAAATTAACTAGGCTTAATTCTCTTCCATGACTTTTTACAGTTAAAGCAGCTTAATTATACCATATAATGTGAAAGTCCCTGAAGTTGTCGTGGAATTGCATCATTTGATTCGTTTATTATTCAGGCAACTAAGAAGATTGTCTCACGGAAGACTATTGATTCAGTTTAGTCTATCGTGCCTACTGCTCAGTATTGTACTCCTAGTCTCTTACAATAGAACTACGAGTAATCTGCCACCCTTTCTCTGTACCGGGCTGTCAGTCCTTGCTCACTATCTCACCTGTACGACCTTCACCCTCTTGCTACTCATCAACATCCAGTCTTCCAGAATGACTTCATCTAGGCTGTCCAACTCTGAGAGACCTCCAGCATTCAGCTGTCGAGCTGTAGTTCTCGTGTGGGGTAAGTCTGATACAGTGAAATTCTAAATTAACGTCCATTACTTTTCAAAAATTCCTAGAGATTTTATATTAGTGGTAATTGAGGGACTGCGATGAGTGAATACTAATGATCAAGACATAATTATTTATACCTAAATAAATAATGGGCTAATGAGACAGAATTACATATCATTAAATGACTAATGGACTAATTAGACAGAATTACATATCATTAAATGACAAAAATTGACAGAATTAGGCCTACATCTCACTAAATGACTAACGAGACAGAATTAGACCTACATATCGTTAAATGACTAAAGAGGCAGAAGTATATCTCATTAAAAGACTAGTGAGACAAAATTACATGTACATCTCATTAAATACTGAAAGGTTTTACATATTTTGTTGCAAAATACGCAACGTAGCACTTAAAAATAAAGTTCAGAGTTTAATTTAAGCTGTAAACGGTAAATAATTAAAACTGGAAAATATATAATAATGTTGTGAGATTTATTTTACACCAGCGTGTTGTAATTGAACGTAGGATTACACGTTGTTCCCGTGGCACTGTCATTTAC
Organism: Enchytraeus crypticus; assembly: GCA_905160935.1. Taxonomy (NCBI): domain Eukaryota; kingdom Metazoa; phylum Annelida; class Clitellata; order Enchytraeida; family Enchytraeidae; genus Enchytraeus; species Enchytraeus crypticus. The sequence goes on along the minus strand of CAJHZI010000903.1, from coordinate 2,298,868 downwards.
ACTGAACCCAGGCGTCTACCACAAAAATATATTCAGGTAAATAATGCAATTTATGTTATCTTTCTAATATAAATTTTAGGCTTCAGAAGAAATAGGGTTAGGAAATATTTAGGGTTTCGTCAGAAAGGGCATTCGGTTGGTGAGGGCCTAGGCTCCAGAAATTGCTGCAAAAATTTAAAGGAATGGAAGTCTCAAATAGGGGATTGGCTGGTGGTGTGGTGTCGGACAGAGAGGATTTGAGATAGTCTCTTTCTATCCCGACCTTGGTTGAACTGGGATTCAAGGGAGATTGATGATGATGAGTTAGGATTGAGGCAATATGGCTGCATTGAGCGTTTTACTTTAGCTAATCAATGAACTAAATGGTGAACTAAATAATGAGCTACTTCGGCCGAAATGAAACCTTTGCTAGACCGGTTACCGCTTTTGAATTACATTTCCTTACAAATATTGCTTTTGCCTATAAAACTTCCGCTGAACAAACTGAAGAAAATCGGCTGATATCGGCTGAATCGGCTGATATATTATCTAATTATCTAATCGGCTGATATATTATCTAATTATCTAATCGGCTGATATATTATCTAATTATCTAATCGGCTGATATATTATCTAATTATCTAATCGGCTGATATATTATCTAATTATCTAATCGGCTGAAAATCGGCTGATATATTAATAATATTCTTATGCATAATTGTATGCAAAGGGTACACAGCTTAATCATAATTTTATTAATTATTAATTATTATTTATTTAATGAATATAATCAATTTAAAATTGTCAGATTTTCCAACGTCAGAAAGGGTTTACCCATTAGTTCGACATTTTACGGTTTGTAAAATGCATTTTTTAAAGAACATTCATAAAATCTGAGATTATAAAGAATATCTAATGTAAAATAATAATACAGGATCAACAAGCGGTGCATAGGCATACAGGTTAGCATTGCTGCTTAGTTGTAGGCCTATTTCGATGTTTTGCTCATCAGAATAAAAGATGTTGATCAGTCAGGTGATACGATGCATAATTATCGATATCCTGCATTGGTGAATCCCAAAGCAACATAATTTGAATAATTATTCTAAAATCTATAGATATGTTTTCAATAGATACAATCTTTAGAATATCAATTATAATATGCCTATATCTTTGGATGCTCGTATAACGATAATAATAATAATCATAGGCGTAACCACGACCGAAAATCTGGGGGGACACAATCATTGGTGCATCCACGGGAGGGGAGCCTGCCCCCCCCCTGGGCCCGCCGATAAAAAAATTTAAACTATATTTTCATTGTTTTATGGCAATTTATATATGTAAATATGTTTGTAAGAGCAGTGGTTAAGGGGGGGGGGCGAAACTTAGTTTCACTAGCATACACAGTACAACTACTGGCTGGAGCCAGTGGCGATGTCGGTAAGGTACTCGACCGCGGATAAATATGCGATAGGTTTAAATCCTGGGCTCGTCCTTCACTGACATCACTTTATAGTGAGAAACTGACGTTAACATCAGTTTTACCAGCTTTTAACTTTCAAAAATCGATCCACTGGCAGTGGCCTTACCCTAAACGGTAGAAGCAGCGCCGTGAGCAAATTCCTGGAGATTTTCTAACAAACTCTGAACGATACTATGAAATTTCATTTATATCTTTCAGAATTCACAATTGAAATTAGTAATGTATTAATTCTTACCAGACGTGATTTCTTGGTCTTTAACAGAAATTTATCCATGATGCAATTATGTAGAACTTGGTTTACTGTCTATGAATTTATACTGTAACTCCATAAGCTAAACCTGCACATTTGCACATTTTTCAGAGCATCTACCGATGGTTGATAAGTTGACCTCTCAAGATACAATAGGCCTAAGCCGCCGCAAACTCTAGATATAGTTTCATCCCGCTTAGCTCGGCTAGTTGGCACTTGGCACTCTCCCATATTTCGTCACACTCACTTAAAATCGGTCGCCCTATAGTCTCCTATATAGTATATACTACAAAAGTATGTGACAGTATATAGGAGTCTATGGCCGAGCATACACAGTACAACTACAGTTATATCATTAATTAATATCATGGAAGCGTATCAGTTTACCACTAGATCTACAGCACGGCTCTATAAATGCTAGTAATACTTTCACATGCAGTTATTGAGCGACATTGAAAATACGCAAAATTTCTTACATATAGTATATACATTTGAGGCTAAATTCTGGGGGGACTTTTGCATGCATGTCCCCCCCAGTCTAAATTCTGGGGGGACGTGTCCCCCCTGTCCCCCCGATGGTTACGCCAATGATAATAAGAATCAAAGTTTAGCGCCCGTTTCGTCATTCAAGAATGATATCATGTTACGTAGGCCCTATATCATTACAACTGATCTAAATTTGTGCAGAACCATGTTGATAAATCATAAATCTGCTGAGCTACAAATCTCATCAATTTTCTTCTTCTGCTTCTTCTCCTCTTGAAACCCAGTTTAACTAGGGTCGGGATACGAACAGACTGTCTCAAATCCTCTCTGTCCTACATCATATCATCAGTCAATCCCCTACTTGAGACATTTCCATTCGCTTGAATTTTCGTAGAAATTTCTGGAGCCTAGGCGCTCACCAACCGAATGCCCTTCTGACGTTGGTATGGATCTTAGTGCTTTAGTCGCCTTCTATGGATACGTGCAGTGACCGGTTCGTCAATTCTACAAACAACCCGGTGATCAATTATATCTTATCAATTATGAATTAGATAAATTATAGGGCCTAAGTCTGCTTGATTTGTTTAGATGTTTATTCGCCGGATCCTCGACCACGGAATGGGCCACATTTCTCATTCCAGTTTTGTTCATAAATCTTCTCAGCTTCCTGTCCACGGGACTCTCTCTCCGGACACTGTTCAGGAGCCAAGTCAAGAGGAAGCAGCAGTATAACGACAATCATCAGGTATAACCTATACCTTTGGTAATTACAGTTCAATTGAATTTGATTTTTAAAATAAATCTCACATCTATTAAATTCTATATATTTTAAAGTAATTTCGTTACAAGTATTTCGTTACACGTTTCGTAAGAGGCGACAGAGCAAGAACTGAGGAAGGCTACGGGAAATCGCCTCAGAAGCCATATTTTTCCAAAGCTATAGGGTACATGTAAGGTGTGGATAAGGCATAGTTTTTGTGAAAGGATTAACTTATTGATCTATGGTGTGCTCTTTATAAGCGTGAAAGCAGACTCTGAGTATGAATATGTACATTGGACATGCCACTTGACAGAATATTTACCTTGGACCTACCAATTGGTAGAACACCAGAGAGAGAGAGAGAGAGAGAGAGAGCGGGCGGTAGAGACGGAGAGAGAGATGGTCAAGTCCTGCTTTGTTTGTCACCAGGCAAGAAAACGAAATTATAATTTGATCGTTTCAGCTCTGCGGCATCGTACTGATAACGGTGATATCGAGCATTTCTTGGATATTTTCATACCTATCGACTATTGATAGACTAGCTACCCTCACAGTTCTACTCCACTATATTCACTGTTTTCTACACACACTCGTCAGCATTCTAACGTTCAGCGTTTCCATAGTTCAGTCAAAAACAGGTAGAGCCCAACGACCTACATCGCAGTCTATTGTTCAAAACGATGCGAGATCAACGGCAATTAGATCAACAATGAATTCCATCACACAGCCAACAACATTTCATCAGTGCATCAGTCAAGAATCCGCTGCCAATCGAGCGTCCCCCATGAAGAAAAATCCTCACGTGAAGAGTGGCGTACCGTGTATACTACAGACCAACACGATCGCCTCGCCTCTGGCAACAGAAAATGGTAAAGGATTTGAAGAATTTCACAGCAGAAATAATTTCACACCAATCGCTCTAAACGAGAGATCTAGAAGTCGTCAACTGGATGATAATAATCGGCAGGGACTTTCGCAAAACTCTCACGCTATAGCTTGTAGATTACTTAACAACTCTTCGGATTCGATTGCTTTTAACTATGACCCTTTAACTCACACCAATGTATAGCATTTTAGAGAGTTAGTGCATGTTGTGTATGTTAAGCGTATCGTGCCTGATAGAGACTCTGCAACTGATTCTAAACAAACCATAACAACAACAACAATACAATTAGAGTGCTTCTGTCGTCCAAAACAATATTGAGCAAACTGCTTTTATTTGAAACATTTTCAATTCAAAATTTCATCTGCATTATTCAACAACTGTAACAGTACCCTACAAAACTCGTCTTCATGAGAAAACAAGTTTTTAGATATTTTTTAGAAATCATGTCGCTGGTAGCAATATCGTAATATGATATTTTACAGATTTATGTTCAATATAATTTAGTTGTACACTATAAGCCGGGACCAACGTCATACTGATTGATTATAACTTTAAGCGGCTTAGTTCTTGAAGACATCTCTCTCTCTCTCTCTCTGTTTCTCTCTCTGTATAACTGAATACTAGTGGCATGATCGGTTTAGCGTCAGACTACGCATCAGTAAGTGCCGGGTTAAAATCTAGTACTCACCAGTCTCTGATTAACAAGACATCAGACCGACAAGAACTCACAATGCTTGAGACAGTTTCCTCAAGCGCCGAAAGACACGAGTTCAATCAAGGGGGGTAATTGACAAGCAATTAGTACTGCAATATAAATTATCTAATATTAGAATACATTACTTGCACGGCAAATACATTATCTCTCTCTCTCTTTCTCTAGTGTTCTGCAAGTGGCACGCCCAAGGTACATCTTCCTACTCACGAGCTTTCATGCTCGACATGAAACGCTCCATCGATCAACGAATTAATTCCTTCACAAAAGACTATGTCTTATCGACAAGTTAATGCAGCCTAGAGCTTGGGAATAGTATGGCTTCTGAGATGGTTTTCGTTTGCCTTCTTCAATTCTTGTTCAGTCGCCTCTTAAGACACGAGCAGTTTACGGTTTGTCTATTCTTCAGTGTCCCCGACACAACATGGGAAATACATTATAAATTCTAATTGTATTCAGATCAGTTCATAATTTTTGCTCGTAGATATTCCACTTTTGTTGTCCATTCAGACAAACCCATTGAGTACCAATCAGAGTACGGAACCTGTAAATATAAAACAATTGAAATGAAATGGAATATGGAAAAATTTATTGTCGCTACCATATCTAATTTTAAATCACATAAAGTCACATTGACTTTTGCACGACTTAGAAACTGAAACTAATAAGCTTAGAAACTACAACTAATAAACTTCCAAACTGAAACTAATAATCTTAGAACTGAAACTAATAATAAACTTAGAAACTAAAACTAATAAACTGAGAAACTAAAACTAAGTTACAATCAATATTAGAATATTCAGACGATAATAATAAAAAATTGTAATAATCTGACACTTATAATTTTCTCAGACCCTAATCTCACATGGTCTATCTTGTTCCACAATAGCTATTATGGCCTAACATTCTTTTCTAGTGTATGGTGGTCATACCCTGAGACACCAGTGAAAATTATGAAGATTCATAATTTGCTAACAAGTACAATAACATTCCTACAAAACTGTAGAACATATAAAGCAACATTATGACAACAGTTCCATAATAGTAAAAATAGCAGTAATAGTAATTGTAGAAGAGACCAATCAGACGTAGATTTGTATAGATAAATCCTTTATTTCAAATCAATAGAAATCTAAATCCATACATTTCCCTCTGACTGCAATACAATATCGTTTACAATTAACATTCATTTCATTACTTCAAATCCAGATGCAGTCGAAAATGTCACTTTAATTGAGATGCTAAACCGCAAGGTCGTATAAAGAATATTTTTCTAATTCATATGTTCAGTCAATAGCGAGTTAAGTCAGCAAATCCTGTGATATTTTAGCACAGACATTGCTCAATAAAAATCCATTGTCTTCAAATAAATCATACTGATTTTTACTTGACTGAATATGAATATGAAATTTGGTCATTTTTCGTTCAACAAAAAATAATCTAGCGTACGGACTTGCTCTTTCGTTGTATAGCAGTTTGAAATTTATTTTATGATCTGTATTCCTATGTATGTGTCTATGTGCAATCTAAAATTTCTCCAATTAAATCAGCATTCATACATACCTCGACATATTTATATTCGGCAATCTCAAGATGGCGCTTCCTAACTTGTTCGGCACCAATTAGATGTTTAGAATTATAGCAGTAGCTGCCCTCTGGTAGTATACATATCGCTATCCTACGTAACAAATAATAGCCTTAACATTTACTCCCTCCTGTTGTGGAAACATTTATCATAACATGACTAAAGCATTAGACAACGAATGACATAGAATAACAAATCCTTCTAAATGGATACTACTATTGAAATATAACTAAAGTAGAAATTTAACTACCATAGTGAACAATATTAAATTGCATTTAAACATAAAATGCACTTCAAAATTCTTACACAATAAGAATAATAACTTTACCTACAAATATTATAAAGCTATTGCACTAATCAATCAGTCTATTGTATTTTTTTAACAATGAGGCAGAGCCTTAAAGATGGTACTTTCAAACAGATTACCTGTTTTTAAATATTACATATTCTCCGAGTTATGTTGATGGCATAAATCAAAGAAGCCTGTCCTTTAAGAGTAACTGAAAATATTTTATAATTATTCTGCTAACCTCTGAAGTTTAGACTTTTCATAATCGACACATTTCACTTTATTCATTTTAACTGGCTTCATATTGGAACCAAATGCACATTCTATATCTGTAAAACATAAATACAATTTCGTCTAAATTCCAAGCATGATTGAGAATAATCTTGGTCTTTGTTTTCACATATAAAGTATCTTCAAAGTGTAAAAGCTTTAAAGCCGATGTTAACGACAGTTTCATCTTTCGAAAGCGATATCAGCTATGCAAAGTAAGTCCCCGCATCTGGCATCAGGATCAAGACTTAAAGATTATACACAAACGTTACAGTATATTCATTGTATGCAGCAAAACATTCATCATCTCGGTTACTATATAATTCAAAACAGATCAATAATCGAAGTAAATGACTATATTATTATATAGCAGTATTACATATATAAACAACTCAGAATTGGATTTGCTACATTTTTTCAAGGGGGTCGTTAAGAGGGGTCGAAGGCTTGCCAGGGGTCATTAAGATTTTGACATGGGGGGTTATAATACAGGGTTTAGTCAGGGGGTCACATATATGCCCAGAGAAGTCGAACCCCCCTCCAACAAACTCAACGCTGCTAAAACTATACTGTCAGAATTGCAGTACAAATGAAGGGACCTAACTTTAAACCCTACACAACCGTAAGTCAAAATTACCAACAATCTAGATTCTGAAGATCAGAGCTGGAGAATAAACGATTTGAATATTGCACCAATTGAGATAGAAACTGACATGCTAATGGAATCACTCAAATATTAATAGAGCTCTATATTAGACCAGCAAATATAATTCAACCTATCTTGTGGTAATAGGGCGAATGAACAGAACATCTGATATATCGATTATCTCCGAGGACTTCTACGGCAGCTTGTTCCACTTCACTTCTAAACTTCTTCATATCTGCCGACTGCTTGCTGTCCATTGATTCTATACATCATATGCCAAATGAAGTCTGAATAAATAATTTTGGCACATTACAATAATTTCCTTATCTAAAGAAACTATTAAAACTACTATTGTATAATAAAAGTTTAAAAAGCTAAGTTTAAAGTCAGTTTCCTGCTCGATAGCATGTCAGTGACGAGGAGAGTGCTTGATTTAAACCCTGCACCTACTTATCTGCTGACGAACAACATGCCAATAAGCCACCGGCTCAGTCCAATAATGGCTGTAGAAGAGTATTGAAGACAGAGTATATGAATGTACTATTTAGAAATCAAAAAGGTAAGATTACAATTAATAATTTCTATGAAGTATCAAAAGCCAGTCAGTAAATTTTGTTTTCACTAAGTAAATCATGCTAAACAAGGCCTATTGACTTACAGCAACAAAGTCTACACAAATCTATTGATAGAGCAAAATTCTCTATGTGAGTCATAGGCTTTTGAGCAAAACTAAAGGCCAAAATATGCAGAATAGTAACATCAATATCACTATCTGCCAGTTTGATGATAGCTAACTGTAAACATTTCAGTATTCTTGCGTCAATAGTGGTAACTATAAACTTCGTTATACAACAAGAAGTGATACAAATACAAACCGTGAGCAATGTTAGTGAGACAGTAGTCTTCATGAAACCAAGGGACATCTAGCTGAGGGCACTCAAGCACCACGGCTCTGTTCAATTCCATCATGTCTCGCTCAATGGCCTCCCTATACTTTGGCATTTCTATACAACCAAACAGCACATAAATGACCTGATGAACAGTACATGTTCTGAACACTTATTTATCTAACACTTTTTGTCAACAAAGCAAGCATTAGAACTATCACTAAGAAGCTCTCAATTGTTGCACCAATGTATGCACATGTATGCATAGTAAATGAAGATCTTATTGATTATAAGATTTAAATATATTACATATATAATAAATATATAATAAATATATTAGATGAGAGCATCTGTGATCTGACTGATGATAGAGCAAAGTGGAGTCCGTTAACCTAATGCAGGGTCCAAATAGGACGTAGTGGTAGTAGCAGTCTTAGTAGTAGTAGTATGCAATTGTAGAACTAAACAACATTATAAGCATCCTGTAATTAGGAGTCTTTAATGTCGAGGTACATAAGCAATTACATATTAAAACTTTCTGTATCTGCAATTACTCTAACAATTTAGCATGGACAAAAAATTGTCTAAGTTTGGCAGAGCTCAATTTATGCACAGCCTATTTGATTTTCTGGTTCTTGTTGCATTATTGTATGTGTAAGTTTCATGTATGGGTCATTACGCTGAAATAAAGCAATAAAAAATAAAATAAAAAGCAACATTTCTAATACACTTAAATTATAATTGTTAGCAAGAAAGTATAGCTTCTCAAGTGGTTTCTATTTGCAGCCTCCATATCTCCTCACATAAGCTGCAATAACAACAAAACATGGGTAGTTTATGGCAAATTTACCTTCAAAACCTTATTTTGAAAAGCAAAACACGGAAAATGATGTAATCTTTAAATCAAAAATCTTCTGAATCATTATTGCACAAGTTTCAGAAAAATGGACAGTGAGGTAAATTGTCAGAACAGATGAAGTATCTAGAGCCCAAGCATCTAATATATTGTATATTGTTTGTTTTAATGGAACTGCTGTAAAATATAGAGATGCCTTAGCATGGTATACTCTATTAAACATTAAACATCCACTCACCCTTAGAATATTGCTCTATATCCTGAATTTCTTCCAGTGTAAAGAGCTTGGAGAGTATATTATCTGGAAACATTTGTATTGCCGCCATATTGACAAGCAGTCGCAGTGCGCCACTAAGCTCTCGTTTGTTGTGAAGTCTGTTATACAGTCCGCCCGCTACCTCCATCAGAGCAAGTGAATTCTTAGGCACGTGTCCAACAACTGCAAATATCTCAAAGATCTTCATCTGTCTGTAATCATCAACCTCTGACTGATTGCGAACAAGAAAGTCCGACAGTTGATCGTAAATCAGCGGCAGATGATACGGTGCTGAATTGAATACCTGGATAACTCGCAACAGATGAGATTTATTCATTTCCCCGATGAACTGCGGAAAAGCTTGAAAGAGCAGGTCACAAAGGGTTGGGTCGCGCTGTCGATTGTTTACGATCAGACAATGCATGAGCTGAAGCAATCGCTGCAGCGAGTCTATACGATCCAACTTACCAATCAGATTTACCTGTAATAGAATAATAGTCAACATAATTTCCTAATATTTATCATACTTATACTTGTTAATTAAGCAAGATAAGTAATAGTAAGATAGTAATTAAACATTAAACCTTTGTTATTATTATTATTATTTTCATTATTTATTTTAAATTAATTGCCCTGGGCTGTATAGGGCACTGGGCTAAAAAATACAATAAAAGAAAGACTTTATTTAATTAAAAGAAAGATGAATTTAATAAAAATTTAAAATAATTCCTACAGCTACGCTCTGGGAGGCCACATTCGCCAATATGCCATGAATGCAGACTATTATTAGTATTATTATTATCCGATTCTGAAATAAAATTAAAATACATAACAACTAAAAATCTGATTTGTTCAGGTATTTCATCTTAGAAGTTTTGCAATTTATCAAATAACACAATATCATAAATATTTTGTAATTATGCAATAAGGCAAATAATGCATACTTACACAATGATTTTACCAAAATTCATTTTTAATGCAGTTTTATGCAAGAGATAGTAGAGTACATTTAGAATCTATACCTTGCACAAAATCCTTGGATTTGGCCAAGGTATAAATTAAAAAAAGCGGTTATATGCAGCATAATGAAATTGAAATACTTTAAAGACTTCTGAAAATATAAATAAGATAGATTGAAATCAAAGCTAATACTGTACCAGTGTACACCGAGTGATCAGATATTACGTGGTAGAAACTTTATATCTGAGAAAATACCTAATACTGAATAGATGACAATGAAATAAACTCTACGTATGAACTATAATACAGAACAGTAAGATGAGCTTTATAAAACCTGCAATCAACACCATAAAACAGAACAGACGTGACTTTTAACTGAATAGTCTCTAACATACGATGAATTTAGGCCTAACCTGTGCACTGCCCAGGATCTGCGACAGCTGATGACGAAGCTGAGAGTTGTGTAAGATCTTTACAGAATTTGCACAAGTAACAAGACGTGTCAATTCTTGTTCACGTAGGTCAGGCAGAGCATCCGTTAACCGTCTAACTACTTCTACAGGCAAACCACCGGACGTTGATTGGAGATACACTGATGACGTAAGCAAAAACTGGGTTACAATCGGAATACTGCGCCTTACGACATTAACTCCGTCCAAGTGACTCAGCAATGACGTCACAAATCTCATCTCATCTTCCTGATCGATAAATTTCTTCTGCACAAGCAGCCTCATTATTTTGTTGAAACGAGTCACATGCGATATAATCTCGTCGGCCTGATACGATATGCGACGCTGAACTAAAGCAATAAGATCTCGACTAACATCGCCGATATCTAAGAGGACATCAGCTATGTTTGACAGAACAATACTATCAATATCAGGAGCCCGGGCAAGACGAGAATGGAGAGCTCCCTGAAAACGCAGCGATACCATTTTGGAAGTGGATTTGGTCAGCGCAAACATTAGATTACTGATATCGCACAGTTTCAAATCATGGTCTAGTAATTCCAGAGCTCTTGCCTCTGATAATTCTGCTACTTTGTTGCCCGAGACGATCGCAGTTATCCCACTCTCAAATAATCTACACTGTTTTAAAGATCCACAGATCTCTGCAATACGACCTGCATCGGCATGAGGAATGACTTGCACGCTAGTTTTTAAAATAATTTCTCTAAACCGTTCAATAACGAAAGGATCCTGTTTCATGGTGTATTTACACAGACGCAAAAATGCTCCGATATGATCTGCACTGTGAGCGATATCTTCACGCTTGAAATACTGCTGCATCCAGTTGTATATTTTATTTATTGCTTCAGAAGACATAAATTTCACAACATGACCAGCAGTATTTATGATTGCTAGACTTTCTAAGGAAGACACTGATTTTGGATCACGTTCGTCAATAATTTCACTCAAGCGATTAACAATTTGCCGAATTAGAAAGAAATCAAAACCAGGAAGCGCTTTGATTACATTACAAGAAATCATTAATGCTTCTGCATCGAATCCTCTGGCTCGTTTGCGAAGCTGAAATATCAGTTCATGGAAAGCTTTACTATCAAGTTCGACACCCAGGTATAACCCCACAAGCATGCATTCTGCTAGCTTTCCATCCGTTAATTTGTAGCACTTCTCCGGTAGAGAATCCCACAACAAGACAAAATTCCTGTGTTTAATTATATCACTTGACATTTTGCTTACTGAGTTTCTTAGAAACAACTGAATAAATGCAATGTGAAGGTTTGACTGTAGCCACGGTAGTTGTCCATACAAATGCTGATAGTGGGAAAGCATCAATGTCCTAAGAGTATACCAAGTTTGTTCTGGCGTAAATTGATCAATTGCAGTTTCATTCAACGAATAAAGCAAACTATCAACCGGTTCTGAATTGCTATAAATAAAACTAGATGGCGTTGCTAGATTTATATCTGTTCCTACCTCGCTGGAAAACCTTCGTACTGACACTTGATGCTTAATATTGGTTTCAAACAAGAGCTTCTCTTGAAATGATTTCTTTGCAGTATATACTGATACACTTCTGATGCCACAGTAGGGAAAAATTCCAATCATATATTTGTTGCTTACTCTCCGCATAAATAGTGAACTTCCTTGAATTAGCAATGCCATTCTTGAATGAAATACTACAAGTCAAGAGATGAATGGCTACCGTTCAGATTATAAAGTAAGTATTGACCTAAAATCCAAAACCAATAAAAATTAAACAAATTGATTGCATTTTTAGAAAAATATAAACAAATATGTTTTACGTATCATAACAGAATTGAAAGGCGATAGTGCAGTAATTACCAGTTTGTTGTGACAAAATTTAACCTCTCTTCAAAATAATGAAAGCAGCCAAAATAAAACATCTCGGCCTCGTTTCATAAGAATTTATCAGAACTGTTAGACACATCTTACTAAGTTACAACATAATTAGATAGAATAGAACCAAAAAAGCTAAAGCCCAGGCTAATGCCGGTTTCTGCTCGACTAGCATGTCAATGTTATGAACATGCCCAAGCTCATTTCAGTCATCAAAAACTTAATTAAACTAAGCAATTATTTATCCTTAAAACTTTTCAATATAACCGCATTTACAGCCTCCTCAAAGAAATAGCACAAATTTGCCACTGTAAAGTAAAGTAAACATGCATTATAGTGAATAATCAACTATGTTGATATCTATCACTTTTAAAACCACATGTTTAATCCGTTAGGCAATTTAGACCATTTTCCGTATAACCAGTCCAGTGAATGTCCGAGATTTTACTCTCAGATCAGCGCGGCCGGGATTCGAACCCACGAGGGTTCAATTCACCTCAGGATTTGTCATTTAACACTTCATGAAGTTACCCCTATGCTAGTTAGACATTCTGACAATTAATCGTTGTTAACCTGCACTGTATGAGAAAAAAAAGTAATTCAATATATATTCTTCACATATATAAGATGAAACAATTCCATCCAGTCATATTTGTCAAAATCTTTTGAACCATTTGCAAAAAAAATCATTAAACCAGGGTCTAAATCCGTACACCAATGCATCATGTTATATTTCTATTGCATTCCATTAGATTATCTATTACATATTTTCATATGGAGTAGACGAACTTCATCTAAACATATCCTTAAAGACTAAGCCCCTGAAACTCATAGTCGACATCTAAGTATATTTCAAATAGTGTTACAATAGATATACTAGAATTCAACCAATTTCTAAAACTTAATCTTTAAAAGTTAATTTTAAAGTTAAAATTGTGTTTACAACTCAAGGCCACCTGTGAGCGATATTACATTTTCTTTTAGTTTTTCTTTTAGCAGAACGCAATGCTATTTATACTGGTTGATGAAGACGTTAAGACTTGTAAAACCAATTTAGTCGCAATATTATACCCTCATCTATCTCATCAGACATAAATTGTAGAGGAGGGAAATACAAATACAACTAATACAACAAATAATTAACAGAACCACTCGTTGTTCAGAGCCGTTAAAAAGAAAAGCTTTTGTTCAAAAGTGCATAAGGCCTAATTTACTCGTGCCCCTCATAGTGCATGAGGCCATGGCTAGTACTGGTGTTTGACGTGGAATGCTCAAGCATTTTTCTTCCATTTTTCCTTTCTACCTAAATCTGATTTGCTTTCGTCGCGCATGGCCATGAATAATTTTGCTGTATATAGGCCTACTCGATCTTTGCGCACAAAAAACACTCACAAGAATTTAGTAACTATCAAATTGAAAGAGAGTATTCGATTCTTTGGCCTATATATTTTATCATTCCAGCATCTGTATTATGTACACCTACCTACTCCTGCAATAGGCGCAAAGGCACAGGTTTGATTTTAGGATTGGATGAGGGCAATTATACAGAATTAATCTTTTCTATGTTTTGAATAATAATAGCACAATAACACACATTATAGTGAAATGATTAACGATTTTGATATCTATCATTTTTAATACCACATGTTATATCCGTTAGGCAATTTAGTTCATTTTCCGTGTAGCCAGGCTATTGAATGTCCGAGATTTTACTCTCAGATCAGCGCGGCTGGGATTCGAACCCACGAGAGTTCGATTCACCTTTGGGTCCGTCATTTAAAACTTCATGACGTTATCTACACCCTTAACCATTGCACTATCGAGACATTCAAATTTCATTGAAATCATATTATAGGGACAATTGAACTATTTAAGTTGATTTAGCAACTAGGCGTACTATAAATTTAAACCTACATAGGCTATTTAAGGCTATTAGTTAAGTTAAAGAATTCTAATCAATAGGCTAAAACTAGTTAATAATTAATTAATTATACAGGGCTAAATGCCTTTACAGTAAAAATATTTATTCGTAGGTCCTAGTAACGAAATTTCAAATTATATACCAATCAGTCTTTTAATTTGCTTCTCTAAAATATTTGAGAAAATTATTGCCAATAGAATGCTCTCTTTTATTGACCATCACAAAATCATTACTTCAGCCCAATATGGATTTAAGAAAAAGCACTCTACAAATATGGCCCTATTAAAGATGCATGATAGGGTGTCTCAAGCTATTGACAATAAAGAATTTTGTTTGGGTATTTTCATAGATCTCTCAAAAGCTTTAGACACTTTAAACCATGAAATATTACTTAAAAAACTAGAAATGTATAGTTTTAGGGGAGTATTTAATACACCTCTAAAAAGTTACTTAACCAATAGACAGCAATATGTGGTAAATAATAATCCAGAATCAAATTATAGAACTAATCAATGTGGTGTCCCACAAGGTTCAATATTGGGACCTTAGTTATTTCTGATTTATGTCAATGACATATCCGAGGTAAGTAAAACACTTACCTTCATATTATTCGCAGATGATACAAATATTATCTGCACAAACCCTGATATTTTGAAACTAATGAATTCAACTAATACTGAACTCCTAACACTCTCTGACTGGTTTAAAGCGAATAGATTATCCCTAAATATACAAAAAACCAATTACATGCTATTTGGGTATAAATGCAAATATAACAATAATTCTGAAAATTTTCATATATACATAGATGATATCAACATTTCTAGAATAGATAAGACTAAATTTTTGGTAGTGATTCTTGATGAAAAATTATCATGGCAATATCATATTTCTTATACTGCAAAAAAATTAGCCAAATCCATTGGATTACTCCATCGGGTTAAAACTAAGTTACCTAAACATTCTATGTTAAATTTATACTACAGTCTAATATATCCGCATCTAATTTATTGTAATATTGTTTGGGGGAACGCTTCTAAAACTTTGCTCAACGAATTGATTATACTGCAAAAACGAGCAATAGAATAATTCAACATGCAGAGTTTCGTAGTCATACGAACAATATATTTAAAGAACTAAAAATTTTGAAGTTAAGTGATATTCCTAAACATTGCTGCTGCGTATTTCTGTATAAACTTATTCATAATGATATACCTTCATGTTAAAACTAGTCGTTGCTATTAAATAATGTTGTAAATTGTGTTTATAAATTTCGACAAGTTTCAGAATTGAATATACCATCGTTCAGAACCCTCTGTCGCGAAAAGTATATCGCTGTACAAGGCCCTAGATACTGGCTATTCCTTCCAACTAATTTACGATCATCTCGTTCCGTTAACTGTTTCAATATTAATCTTCGTCAGTACTTATTAAATAGTTATTAATGATACTGATCTTAAATGTATAATTATGCCTACCTATTATCATTAATTTTCTTTATTTTGAATTTCTTTATTTCTACTTTATGTTTTCGCTTTAAGTTCACCATGGTTCACATTTAAATTGTGCTCACTTATTGCATTTACTTGTTTGTGTGCATTGCTTGTGAACTGTACAGGGTTGAATGACCCTTTTTGGTGATGTAAATAAATAAATAAATAAATATTATGTATTTTCACATAATTATATTAAGTATTTTATTACAATTTATTTAAATCACTCTTTAACTGTATTTTGTATTTTTATTATTTGATGATTTGATTGAGTTGGAGACGTTAATTATGGTTTAACGATCACCCAAATGCTTGACGTCTATCGTTTCTAATATAACAAATTAAACAAGCACTACTCCAACTGGGCACCTGTAAGCAGTGGTGTACCTCAAGGTAGCGTTCTTGGACCTATACTATTCCTAATTTATATAAATGACATGTGTGATAGTTGTCCCGATATTAACACCCTTCATCTGTTTGCGGATGATGCAAAACTCTTTTCATGTATAAAATCACCTGCTGACTGTGAATCCCTTCAACAAAATTTAAATAATATCCTTCATTGGGCTAAAGAATGGCAATTGGAGCTTGCTTGCAACAAATGCCAAGTTATATCTTTCAGTAATAGTAGAGGTCCTTTAATAGAGTATAACTACATACTTGGGTAGTCTCCTTGTTAAGAGTAAACGAGGTTACTGACTTAGGAATCCTATTTTCACAGGATCTTTCCTTTTCATCACATATCCAGTCCCTGTGTAATAAGGCACGCAGAAAGGCGGCAATTGTACTAAATTCCTTCTAGTCAAAAGATAAAACCTTGCTTTTTAAAGCTTTGTATTTAAATGTATTTGTCCGCCCAATATTAGAGTACTGTTCAAATCTTTGGTCACCCTATCGAAAGCAATTATTGACCTAATCGAATCAGTGCAAAAAAATTTACCAAACGACTTTTTGGACTAAAAGAACATCTTTACCCCCATAGATTAAAATTACTTGATGCCGAACCACTTGAACTTCGTCGAATTAAATTAGACCTAATCTCCTACTATAAAATAATGAACCGTTTGATTGATTTACCTATTCAGGATTTCTTTTCTTTTAAAAGTGGAATCACAAGAAACAATGGCGCCACTCTTTATGCTAAACCCTTTAGATGTAACGCTGAGCGTTACCACTTTAAAAATAGATGTATAAGCATATGGAACCAACTACCGTCTAGCACAGTAAATGCTCCCTCTGTAGATTCGTTAAGAAAAGGCTTAACGAAACTGATCTTAGCAAATTTATGAGAAACTGCTACGCGCTTTGACATTATATTTAACACATTATTGTTCTCGTTCAATTTTTAGTTAACTGCGTTATTCTGTTGTTTTTATATTACTCTAAATCATCTAAGTAAATCCAAATGATATTTGATAGTGATATTCAAGGTCGTTTGATTGTATAACTTCACACATAATTCACAGTAATTTTTAAACTTTATTTGTCTCTCAACTGTTTTACGGGACTCAATGATATAAGCGTAAATTGCTTAATTTATCTAATGTATGTTTTTAATGCGTATATAATTTGGTTCCTACGATTTATCTTCTCGGAATAGGCAAGTGCCTCACCAAGGCCTTTATTTCCGTTCATACGCTTTTTCATCTATTGTAGAACATTTGTCATGTAGCTCTTGTGGAATGCGTGTGATAAATAAATAAATGAATAAATAAATAAAATAACTTGCTTGAATCGTTAGACATGCAGTTAAGAAAACTAACCACTTAACCGGATCTATCAAAATACCACATTTTATTTACTGATCAACTCTTCCTGAAATTGAGTCATGAGAATATAAATTCACTTTAGGATTTAAAATTTTAAAACAATTACATTCGGATAAAGGAAGCCGACAGTATACATGGCTAGTTTAATTTTGGTTTTGAAACAAATGTTTTTCTGAGCATCACATCTTTCGTCTACCAAGTAAACGATCGTTCCTTAGTTTCCTAGATTCTTTTACTGACCTAGATTCTTTACTGACCTAGATTAATCAGTCAACTACCCGAACATATCTGGTTCAATAAACACGTAAGCCTTGAAATTTAAGAATTCAGCGATTTTTTACTGCATTTAAAAGCAGACACTTATTATGAAATGTGTAGTAAGTAATCCGCATTTCATACAATCCGTAAAACTTTTAATTGTCATCGTAGTCTTCCATTGAATCTCGGTTTAACAAGGGCCTGAATACATAGGCTATATACACTTAGTCATTCGACTTAGAACATTTTCTTGCGATTTCTGGAGCTGAGGCGCTCACCAACCGAATGCCCTTTCTGATGTAGGTTTGGATCGATGGACTTTTTCGCCTCTTACGAAAAGTGCAATTGGTCTATTCTTCAGCAACTCGGATAAAACCCAGATAGACTAAAAGAATCTAAAAATCTCACATAAATATATATACATATGTATATTGTTGTTGTTTCATATATATATATATATATATATATATATATATATATATATATTGTTGTCGTAATATATATTATATATTTATATATCTATATGTCGTGATCAGCCTTGCTGCCTGTTCGTCCTCGAGCGGTTGTCTACATCTGTACTCGCTCTCCTGCCCGCAGTGCTTCGAGACTGCTGCAGCTTCTTTGTTGAATGCTTTACTAAGGGTACCGCTTGTCAGGAGGATCCGAGTTGCTGCGTCTTCGGATGATAATTCTTTCCCGGTATCATCCGTCTCGATAGGCCTTTCTTGTTCATTTCCGACTGAGTAGGCCAAGGTCCAACCCCCTTTGCCTACTTCGTTATTGGGTTCTCGGGAA